>JAWWEE010000025.1:8871332-8952895 GCA_035221455.1 Xenops minutus
AGGAAAGTTAAATGGGGTTTGGGGGGGTGTGGGGGGGAATTAAACATATTTTAGAAAAAAGAGTGTTTCTTGAAACACAGATGCAAGAATGATTAAGTTGAATGTTTTTCCTCAGGAATCTTCAGACAGAAAACAGCAACACTAAGCAAGGCTGAAGCCATTCCCAAGATGAAGAGAGTATCAGACCCTGTCTTGGATTGGAAACTGCTCCTTTCCTTAGAGCTGTAGCAGACCATGAAACCAGCTGATGGAAAGGACCAAGTGTCAGCAAGAGAGTCACTCTGCAGTTCCTCTCCTAGTGCCATCCTTTTTCTGCAAGGGGAGTTCTGTTTCTCAATATAAACCATGTGGTGGGTTTGTTGCACCTTTCCCCCATCCAAAACTTCCTGTGGGAACCTCCTACAGCAAAACCACCACAGGGAGGCAGGGATTCCCTCTCAGCCTCTGGTGTGCTTGGCCTGCACCAGGCAGCATCCTGCTCCTAAGCTCTTGTGTGCAGGGAGGAGAGGCTTTGCTCTGTCTTGTTCAGGGGGTTCATATCCCAGCTGAGCTGGCTTTGATGACCAACCCACTGCCATCCCTCCCTCAGCTGAGGATGGAGGCACCCGGGGCAGCTGTGCCTCCAAACCCTGCAAGCACCACCTCGTGCTGCCAAAAATACCCTTCTCTCCTCGCTGAGGACCTGGCTCACAGAATCTCAGCATCACACAGTACCCTGTGTTGGGAGGGAACCACAAGAATCAAACACTCCCACTCCTGGCCTGGCACAGGACAACCCCAAATATCACACCCTGTGCCAGAGTGTTGTCCAAATGCTCCTTGGAGCTCTGGCAGCCTTGGGGCTGTGACCACTGCCCTGGGCAGCCTGGTCAGTGCCCACCACCCTCTGGGGGAAGAATCCAACCTAAACCTGCCCTGCCACAGCTTTGTGAGCAGTGTAGGCTGGGCAATACCAGCCAGGTGGGAGTGACATCCCTTTGCCACACATCTCAGTGGACCCCACCTTGGACTTTGGGAGATGAAGTGCAATCTGCCCTGCTCTGCTGTGCAAACCTTTCTGGTATATAAGAGAAATAAACACAGAATAGTCCCCTGTGCACAGGCCAAAGATCTTAGAGTTGCTGTAGGAAACATACACAACCTTCTTCCAATGGAAACAGTGTGATGTCTTCTTGCATGTCCAGGAATTTTTCATTCTGTCATAACAGCGTAGTCTCTCCACTCTTCTTCATAAGCCCTTCATCCTTCTTTGCTAATGGTTTACAATATAGAACAATTTAACTGTATATATTGATGTAAATCATGTCACCTTCTCTGTGAATTATATAAAATAATTCATAGTGAAGAACTCATGGAAGGGTTTTTAAGGCTGCAATTCATCTTCTCTTTTCCATTACTCTGAGCAAGAATAAAAGCCAGATACAAATTTGGCTTTTTCCTTCAGAAAGGAAAAAATGTAGCTATTTAATACCTGAAACCAGTCATTCCTCTGTGTTCATAAATTGGACTGTGCAAGCTCTGAGGAAGGTGTGTTAGTCCAGACTCCCTCCACAGACACCAGTGGAACTGCAGACAGCATCATTTATGTGGTTTCCTAAGTCCCAGCTCGTCAATAATACTAAAATAGTCACACACAAACCCCGCTTCATATCACATTTTAAACTTCTTACCCACTCAATTTTCATATCAAATCTAATCTCTTGATGCCTGTACACTTGAAAATGGCTCTTGGGTGGTTTGAAGGGGAACTGCCCCTTGTGCCATCTGTCCCTGGTATGGGCTGGAGAAGCTGCACTCCCTTGGGAGGGGGGAGCCCTGCCCTGTGCTCACTCTCTGCCCACTGGATGCACAGGGGTTGGGTTGGCACCATGGGCTGGCAGCCACTTCCCTCAAGTGGCCACCACGGCTATAACCAGGAGTGACCCTCCAGGTTCCCCAGGCAGGGAAGAAACAATTTCGTAGTCTTTACATCCCTGGAGTTATTTGGAAAGATTCCAGGCATCTTTTAAAGGAGTCATATTTTATTTGACTTGTATTTTCCCATCTCTGGTTGCCAACACAAGTCCACAGGGTGGCTGATTTGCACGTAAGGTCTGATATTGAAATACAGGCACTTAAGCAAGAATTGGGGATTTAAACGGTCCAATTTAGGTATATGAAATAAGACTTCCATACATTTTTTTCTCAACCTCACCACCCAAAAGTGAGATTCAGATATCCATTTAGGTGGCCACATCTGAGAAACTGGCACTTGAAACATATACAAGCTCATTAGGTATGCAATTATGGTCACCTAATCGTGGTATTGCACACAGGGGCAATTGCTTGGATTTCCTGTGGGGAAAAATGAGCAGGAGTTCACTGTGGAACAGGAGAACATTCAAACTGTATGCAGCTGCACTTGTGTGCACAAAAGGCACAAAAAATCCTTGATGTGGGGCATTTGTGTTAAACCCAGAGAAGGAGAGCCCCAGAAACTCAGGTATTAGGAGTTAACATTATAATAGCATGACTTTTCAAATCCCTCCTTGTACTGTCACTTTAAATGTTTTATTGATTAAGGCCTAGATTACTTAACCTAAAGCCCTATATTTATATTTAGCCAAGGTAAGTTATGAGTCACAAGTAATCCTTTTGATCCAGAGGTTGCCATGGGTCACCAGAGAAATGAGTTGAGTTATAATATCCTAGCAAACTAGCTGTGTGTACGGAAGAATAAATTAAATAAACTCCCCTTTAGAGAGTCTCAGTGATTCCTTACTCTGTTTCTGTTTAACCAGAAAATGTTGTGTTTGTTTTCTTTTCTCCCCCCACCTAAAACTGAAATGTATTTGTGATGACAGATGCAAATACAGTCAGTGATGTTTGTAGCCAGCTGAATTGTCTTTCCACTAAGGGTGTCAGCACCTCAGTCCTGAGCCTGCAGTGGAGAACTGGAGTCTTTAAAAACACACGTGAATGAATTTGACTCAGCTGAGCTATCTGTGTTGAACTCCAAGTTGAAGTGGCATTACCCGGGTGTGTTTGCATCTGGTGGGTCAGAGCTGCTGTTTGCTATTGCAGCCAAACTAAGCTGATCTTCAGAATCATCAGAACCTGTGAAATACAAGCCTGGCTCTGAGTATTCTCCCATGTATGCAGCCCAAGTCTAGCCCTAATGCAGGAAGTTATCCCAGTTCTCAGGCAGGCTGAGCCTCCAGACCCTGAGGAGAATAGGAAATACATTCTTTTCTCTTGTTTTTTGTAGTCTTGGACCTTGTTAAACAAGGTGGTGAGTTCCCACATCTCCCTTCAAGTCCTGCAGGGCTGGTTTGGTGTGAACATCTCTGTCTCCTGGGGACCACTGCCATGGTGCAGAGCACCCTGTGACAGCACTGTGTGATGTGACTGCACAGCCACCCCTGTGCACACACTGAGGGAGCACTGAGGTCTCTGCATGCCCTGGGGGAGGACACAGAGTCCTCCAGAGCCTGCACAAAGCTGTGCTTGCAAGTTCTCTCTCTGGTCACACAGGAAATTTTGCCCAACGCTGGCCTGCTGGCAGACCTTGAGCTTTAGAACAGACAGCCCAAGTCATAGGTCTGAATCCACTTTGAACTGAAATGGGGATCATAAAGTAGCAGAGCCTTTTGCTTTGTTTGCTTTCTTTGGTGTGGTTTATTTTTAAAATGTATGCATATTTCCAAGAAGCATCTTGAAAATTTATTTTTATCGTGGAAGTGGAATGTTTCTTGGCCTTCTGTGAGTCTGTTGGTGTAGGCTTACGTCCTAGATCAAGTGAGTGTCAGCAATTGCATAGCAAAATCATGGAGAGATTGAAACAGATGTGACTTCCCATCCAAAGCAGGTAGACCGTGTCCATGTGAAGCTGAATGACCAGAGGCCCAGGAGACTGTTCATTGAACTTTTCTGACATAAACCTACTGAGGTTTCCTGGGCTTGCTCAAAAGATGAGATACCTCACAGTCACCAGAAAACAGATGATGAGTCCCAGATGTTCAATGCTCAGGGATTACTAAGGAAAGCAAATAGAGGGAACAACTTTTAAGGACCTAAACAAAAAATGTCTGGTCTGTTTTAGGTCCCTAACTTGCCAAGTGGGTGAGTGCCTGTTCATTTCCAAAGAAGTGTGGCAGCCCTGGGGCTGTAAAATCATTGCATTCAAAACTCTCTGAGCTGGGACTGGAGATCCCAAACAAACGTGGCAGCTGACTGTGTAATTACTTCAGCCTCTGAGTCTTCTTTTAACAAGTGCTCCAATTTTATAGCAGAAAAAACAGATTCATGAAAGAATCTTCATCCCAGAAACTGGGGGAGAGTAGGAAGAGTGCTGTTTTCTGGGCTTTGAAGTGCATAATTGTCAAAACTTCCATTTTTTATTAAGTTGCTCTTCCATGCATACCAATATGTGGCTGTGTAATTTACTGAGCTTAGTTGCACTTAATCTATAGGGATAACTCAGTGAAAGACTTGACCTTAAGAGATTTCCTGTTTCACAAGTGGCCTGTTTTTGAAATAAGAGGATAATAAGCAAAGGAGTTCTTTACTACCCCAGTCCAACACATGGTTTCATATTGATGGACTTATCGAGCAATGGAAGGTCCATTTGCTTCTTCTTTTCATATACCACCAGCATTTTCTTATTCATCCACAGGAATCCAGCTATCCATTTTAATCAAAAGCACAGTTAGTCTGCAAAAGTGCCCTTTATTTTGCATGATCTTTTTTGTCCATATTTGATGCTCAGTTATTGATCTACAACTCACAAACCCTCCCACTTACCTACTTCAGTGAAGACTCCATCCCAAAGCTGAATTCCTCTACTGCAATGTTCACTTTTACAGGTTAATAGTTTGTCATTTGCTTGAACACACAGGAACTCGTTGGCAATTCATCATTCTGCCTTAGTTCCTTTTGTTGAATAGGCAGGTCCCAGTAAAGCTGACCTTTGCACGGGTTTAATGTTTCCCCTTCACACCTTCAAGGCTGAGGAGTTTGACTGACATCAATAATTAATTTTTGAACAAATAAGGCACACCTTTCCCTATGGGTCCTCTCAAAGGAATGAGTCTTTGTGCATCACAAAGGCATGTCATGAAGGGGGGAGTCCAAAGGACATCGGTGGGGATCAAAGTCTAAGATTCAGCCCGTCCCAGTGAAGTTGTTAGAGCTGTGTCTCACCTCTGCTGTGCTGTCACCTCCTTCTGGGTGCCTTAGACTAGACAGGAATGTACATGTGTGCACTGCAAAGCTCAGTCTGTTCAAGACAGGTTGGACCAGCTGAACTGAGCAACTCTAAATAGCTGGTCTGGGCACAGGCAATAATCAAGATGGGTAATTCTGAGAGCATGGTCATTACAATTGACTGAGAGAAATTAAGGGAAAAAAAAGATCCTTAGATTCTGCACAAGCAAAAAGTGCCCAGGGGCAAAAGAGGGCATGTTGTGGAAAAACTGCTCTGAATGGAAGGTGTTGGGTTGTTGTCCCAGGGCCACAGGAGCACTGGAATTTTGCACCAGATCATCTCGCTTTTCCTCCTTTCCAAGTGATGCAGGTGAGATGTAGCCAGCCAAATGAAAGAGAAATTCAGGCTGCAGTGACAGCTTGGTGGGAATGAAGCACTCCATAAAATGATGGAGAAAAGGGGAGATGATTCCTTAGAACAGAACATTTCGCTCATCCTTAATCTATTGATCTGAAATGGCCACCAGTATTGGCACAAACAGCTTTATACTCCTGGAGACAGAAAAGTTTATTGTGAGAATAAATGAGGCAAACTTGGAAAAAACCTTTGCTAAGTCTGCTTTGCCAGCTTTGCTGTGAACATCAGCATTTGCTGGTAACTGAGAAATAGAACAGTTAAAAACTAGTAACTCATTAAGGTGCACAGGTAATCTGTCTCATATTTTGCTTGCTGGATATTTGTTAGTATAATTTCTGTTCTTATCAGGGCCATTCTGACTAGACAGCCAGGCTACTTCCAGCCATTATTATCATTATTGTTGTTGTTATTATTATTATTATTATTCATCTATTTCTGTATATAAAACATCTTTGAAATATCCAGTTGAAAATTTGGGTGAACAACCATCCCCAATACCTTCAGCTTTGCAGAGTGCCATGACCTGAATCCTAAACCACGCTGGCCATGACTCGACCTTGCAGGAGACTGATGTGGGGAGAAAGGAGGAATCTGGACAACAGGTGCTCTGTCAGAATCCCTCTCCTTTGAGGGCAGCATAACTTACAGTGCAATTTGTATTGCAACATAAATCAGGGCTGCCTCGAGCTCCCTGTAATTCCTCTGCTGCAGACTGTGCAGTTCATGTGATACGGTGGGGGCTGAGGGCTGGTGGGGCAACAGATGCTGGGGAAGAAATGAGGTGACAAGTGACAAGGTCTCCATGGCTCTGGTCTCCAAAAAGAAGGGACAGGCTATTCTGAGAATGGCAACTCCTCACCAGAAGAAAGGTAAAGGGAATTTGTGGAAGGTCTTTTAGTTACAGAAAGGGGTACATGGATGCTTTGGAGCAGCCCATTCAGAGGTCCAGCTGCACCTTGAGAAAATGGTAAAAATCTGAGTCAAAAGAGAGGAAAACTGAGGTGAATGAGGTGTGCCCTTCTGCATGCAAGGTGGAGGAGGGTTTGCTTTGCTTTAGAACATATGGCAAAGTGGCCTTTGTGCCACGTATAGAAAGGGAAGGTTAGTGTGTTTGGAGGTGCAGGAGTGTTTCCCAAAGTGCACCGTGTAACATGACAGGTTCTTCTGGGAGATGCTCAGTGAATCCTGTTGCAGGTGGCTATTTATTTCAGCCTCCATGTGCAGGAAGCAAGAGAAGCTTTCCAGGTGGAGGGAGCCTGGCTTGAACAGTCCCTGGGAGGAACTGCAGCCAGGTCTGGTGAGGAGGTCTGGGTGTTATGTCATTATAAGAGTCCATGTACATAAATCTGGACTGTGTATGACTGTGCAGTGTCTGTGGCTGCTTAGCAGAGGTGAAGGAAAGGCATCTGCTTTAAATACTGTGTTGTATTTCCCTCTGGTCAATGAATCTGTGTGAGTTTGTAGGTGCTCAGCTCCTGGGGGAATCCCACCACCTTCATTCTGGGCAGGAGCTGGAGCATGTTCTCCCCTTATGTCTAACTCTGCAGTGCCCAAGTCAAACACTCAGCATGAAGCAGTAAACTCAGCATGAAGGCAGAGCACACTGGCCATTTATGATGCCCCAGATCCCAGGGTGAGGAATTCACCTGTCTCCATGCTCTTGACTTGAGTATGACAATGCAGCTGTGCCAGGAGCCCATGCAGACCAAGGGGCAGGAAATCCCCCTGAATTTTTCTGTCATGGTGTTTTGACCTCATTCTAGGATAACTCTTGTATGTGCTGTAATGTCCAGACACCAAAAAAAGCAGCAAAGATTGATATTTCATGGCCATTGTAGGAGAAACTCAAACACATGGACACAGGGTGGAGGTGGGACATGGTTCTCATCCAGTCATACTCTTAAGTAATGTTCTTGTCATGAAACTCTGAAAAAAATGGGAGTCACCTGGCAGTAGAACAGATGTCACTGTTCTTCAACCAAACTTCACTTCTAATCCTCATTTTTTTGTGTGTGTTTGAGACAGACTGTAACAAAAGAAAAAAAAACAGGAGGGAGAAGAAAATCTGGGAGAAATGTGCCTCTTTACTGCATGTACATGAAGAGCCACCACAGTGGAAAGAGCTGCTGAGCTTTGAGGAGCTGGCAGGCTTGGAAGCTTGTAGGCAGGGTTGTAGGCAGCTTCCCCTTTCACTGGGACTTGGAAAATTCATTTGGCCTGAAAATTGCCAGATCTACTCCAAAGGGAAGGGAGAAGGGTCATGTAAAGTTTGGAGAAAATTCAAACTTCCCTTTTTCTTTCTTTTTTTTTTTTTTAATTTTATTTAAATTCGCAGATTGTGAAAAAATGACCTGAGCTTCCAATTGTAAAATGTTGTCAAACATTAATGTTGGGTGGGGTGGATCCAGCCAGAAGATACAGTGATGAAGTGTTGGACCTGGGCAGTTTCCACTGGCAGAGATCTTCTGGAACCCAGATTGGCTTTTAAAGCTCCCCACAGGAGCAAAGCTGGCCACTGGTGCTCATTCTGTTCTGCTGCTTCATCAACACTAATCCATTCGTGCAGCAGCCCCCCAGTTATTTATAGCTGGCTTACATTCCAAAGCTAACTGGGCATCAGAAGGATGCAGGAGGCAACCTGGAGGCTGCCTAAGCCAGAGGGATGTGCAGACTGTGCATCCAAAGGGTGAGGGCACGAGTCAGAGCATGGAGCAGGTTGATAATGAGTTCTGAAAGCCAGGATTTGTTGGCCTCTGATTAACAAAATGAAAGACCGAGGTAGAGTGCAATTAGGAGGATTACTGTGAGCTCACAGCTCCTCCTGAGAGAGTGGTTTCTTCAACTGACCTTTTGTTGGGCTGGGCTGCAAAGATATAAATTAGCTCGTAATGCACCAATATTTTCATTTAATAAAACTGCCCCCAAATTTGTGTGGAGTTCCCAGGCTCCTCGGGAGAAAAAGAAAGGGAGCTATTATGTCCTACAAAAACAATGACATTTTCCCCTCTCTATTTACTCTTCCCATAGAAAATCTGCACTCAGACAAAGTTCCTATCGCAGCAACACTTGGCACTCCCACTCTGCTTCCACATGCCCTTACAAACACCCAAAGATGCTCAGAAAAGCCCTTTGCTTCATTCACCAGTCAGTGCTTTACCTTCACTGCAGTAAAATAATTACCCCAAAGTCTTACTGGCAGATAAACCCTCTGTGGGTCCCTTCCAACTCAGAATATTCTGTGATTCTGTGAAGTTAAAAATAAATGGAGAGGAACAGAAAACCATCCAAAGATGCACATGTGGAACCCAGGAGCTGCTGGAGCCACATTTTAGGCAACCCCACAAGTGCACTGGCAGCAGGAAGGAGGGGCAGGACCTCTTGGTACCCAGCAGCTGGTGAAACCTGGGCAGGACTTCCCCATGCCAGCTGCTCCCAAGCTGACCATTATAGGAGGGCAGAGCCTGGCCAACAGCTCTGAAGAAACGTGGAGAGTCTTTGAAAAGGCACTAAAATATCCACTTTCCTTTGAAACCTCCCCCATGTGGTTTGCCTGAGTACCAAGCAACTTAATTGTTGGATGCATTTAAGTAATATTAAACTCTGCCTTTCCCCCTTCATGTTCAAAGGGAAGGAGCCTGTATCGGTGCGATTCATTTTTAAAAGCCTTTTAAAAGTTCTCTTTGGCAACACCTCTTTGAAGTCTAATCCAATCTGCAATATCTGTCTTCCAAGTTAATCCCGATTTTTTCAGGACAACCAGCAATGTTACATAAAGACCTTCCAAAGAACAACAGGAGTGCAAGGCACAGCCCAGTGAAATCTCCTCATAGGGGGGACAATCCTGCTCTTTACCACAGCATAAACCCCAGTGACTCTGCCTGTGGGTTGCCCACGCAGGACCAGCCCTCCTGGAAACCAATTTACTTCTCAGTTCTGCTGGGTTTATTCTGTATTTATCACTCGAACTGAGATTTAGGTTTAAAATGTTAATTTTTAATAAGGCAGCAGTTTTACTTTAGAAGCTTCCAGGAACTGGTTCTGGTTTGTGTTCACTGTAGAGCTTTATAGCTTTCTCAGGATCTCTAGACCTTCCACATGCATTTTTTTAAGTACCTGCCTTCACAATCTGTGCTGTGTTATGTATGATCCCTGAAGAGAGAAAGTAGGGACCCTTTCTGACACAAAAGAAAGCACCGGATTAAAAAAAAAAAAAGGAGTGGAAAGATCCTTACCTGGAAGGGAAGATCCATGAGTGGAAATTAAATTCTCAGTTGCTCTACAAATCCTTAATTATCACAAATAAAAATCAGTTTAAGGTTGGCAGACAAAGCCCCCTTCAAAGAAGGAAAAATCAGACTTGGAACTGTGAGATAAACTTTTAAACGCAGTGTAAGTTATTAAAAAAACAGCTTCCCAAGGGACATAATAGAGTCTCCATCACTTGAACTCTGCTCCTATTGTCCATTAGGATTTCGCTCACCAGCCCCCTTTCTCCAGCTACCCCTCCAAAACTCAAAAAAACACCTGGGACAAACCAGTGTCCAGTCTGAGCTGGTTTGGGTTTGAGTGTCGGGCTTTGTGTTCCTGGCTGGTGGATCAGGGCTATGTCCCACCCTGAGCCAGCTTTTCTGGGTTGCAAGTGCTTGCCAGGCCGTGCATTATGGGGCACAGGTGTTCTGCATTAGAACTCATTTTCCACTCCCAGCCCTGTAAGGAGATAGGGCAGTACCACTTATTATTGTCCTTTTTTATTTGATTTCTACAAATGATCTGCATTGGTGTTCACAGTTCGCTGATGGCTCATTTGTACCATGAATGGGATTGATATGTCTGGTAATAGGACCCAGCAGATTTACTGCACAACTGGCAGCATTAAAGAACCCTGAGCCACCAGGCAAAGCCCAGACTGGATGAGGTAGGTTGGGATTGCAGCTCCAAAATGCTTCTCCGGTGTCATTCTCAGGGTTCAGCTGGATGCTGTTCAGTGTTGTTGGCCATGGAACATAAATCTCTTTGCATCTGCATTTCTTTATTTCTTTACCTTGCAGCATGCACATGCTGCTGGTGTTTGCATGTGCATCTGTGCACACACATGTGCCCTGTGTTCCCTCCAGCTCAGAATGCTCTGGGATTCTGATCTCATGTATCTGAGTGTCTATACATGTATATATATATATATGTATGCATATGTATGTATCTACCACTGGAATATTTTTCAGCTCAAGAACCTCTCCCATGTCATTCCATCTGTTCCCTTTAACTGATTTAAAAGACATGTTTAGTAAAAGCAGTTAATTTTCCCTTGTTCTCTTTGCTGGAGATGTGCTGTGGGTCAGCAAGAGAAAAGGTAATAAAAAGGACTGTTTATGCGACAGGGACATGAATGCAGCCCAGACTTTGCAAACAGAAAATCCTGATGTGTGGAGCTGATAAAATCTCGGGCAAGATTTTTCTGCAAAAACAAAAAAATGGGATGAAAACAAAATTTCCATTAGCAGCAACTTGTTGGCAGGAAATAACATATAAAATTTTCACTTCTCAGCAGATATGTTTTGATGCCCAGGTTTTCCTTTTTCCAGTGAAAAGACAAAGCTTTTAGTAGGAGAAAAATGCTGTTCATGAAATTCTTTTACTTGGAATAACAATTTTCCACGGAAAAATCCCAGATTTTAGTTTTAATTTTATTTTTTAATTTATTTTTTTTAAATAAGGTCTAGCTGTGTGGTTCTCTGGCTTTAGACCGTAATTTCAGAACAGGCTTTAACTAATATCTGGCTAGATGAGCAAACCTAAATTAGATTTAGGTCATATGTTGAACAGCCATGTCCCAAATTCTTGCCTTGCGGCCCCTATGACTTCACAGTGTTTCACCAGCACAGTCTGATCCCTTTGTCAGACTCATAAACAGCCCAGGAGATCCTGTTTCCATCTTCAGAGTGGGCTGACTCCTTTTTCTGATCAAAACCCACTTGTGATAAGCAGAGGACTCACCTCATTAATTAGTTATGGAAGGATTAATTTTGAGCAGCCCCAGTAGGGCAGGACATAACCCCTCATCTTCCAATGGTTGCACAGTTACGAGATGATTTTAGGCTGAGAAATCCCATATTTCTGTTCTGGACCTGATTTTACCAAGTTCATACCTCAAGGTGACCTGTGCAAACCCAGAAATTGTTGGGTTTTTAGGGAGGCAGTGGCTGCTACAGCTCTGAAGAGCCTAAATTCATTGAGGTGGGACAAACTGAAGTTACAAAAAAAAAGATTAAAATGTCCATATCCCCTGTGGTAAATACCTGTGCAATTGTCACTTCTTCCTCTAAACTCCCAATGGAGGTTTTCCCAAAATCCAAAGACCTACAGTTATGGGTTTCTTCCCTCCTGGCTGCAGAAATCCTGGCCTTGAGCAAAAAGCAGTGGAAGAGTTTGGGCAAAAATAATCGCTCTGCCTTTACCAGAGTCCCATTTCCAAGAACACAGCCCCCAAAGAAGAGGGAAAGCAACTTATTCTTCTAATTTGAAACTGAAAACTGAGATTCTACTTCACATTTCTGGGTCTCCTGTGCCAAGAAAAGAAGTTAGAAAGGCCAGTGGCTTTGCAGACCTACAAAATTCACCCTGAGCTGTTCTGAAAATAAACAGCATCCAAACTAGATAGTTTTGCTGAAATATTACCCTGCAGTAATAAAACAAATGACTAACACTTTCTATTGGTCTACATAGCCTAGTCCATGAAACATATATGTAAGCAAGGCAAGATGGATGAGTCATCTTGACTTAATAAAGCTTACAAATACTTGCTAAATATTTGAGAAATCACATGCCAGCAGCCTTCATCACTTGTTTTGTTAGACTCCTGCTTTGCCAAGTCAAAACAGTCAGAAATCATAAAAAATAATCCCCCCAATCTGTCTGAAAATGCAGTTTTCTCGCATTATTTTTCTTGGTTTCCAGCAGCGAGCCCTTCCTTCTGCCATCAGAATTTTGCAACAGAAAGCATGACTTCCTCTTCATAAGGTAAGCAAATGTTTTGCATTTATCAAGTTCCCAGAGTCGAAATGGAGATAGAGAGTCAGCAGAGCTCACATGTTTATGTTTCTGCCCTGGAAAGGAGCCACGGGAAGTTGCAGTTAAAAGGCTGCTGGGGTCCAAGGGACACAATGGGCTTCAGGGACTTGGACACTGCTGAGCATCTGAGGCTCTGTTTGCCTTAAATGTGGATTGTAAGTGCTCAGAACCTCTGCAAGCAGGGCTGGCAATCAGAAGACCACTTTTATTTATGATGCCCACTGCTAGTTCGTGTTGGTTCACAACCTTGTTTTGCTATTAAAAGAGCAGTAATTGCCCTCAGCCCTGCACCCAACCAACCCAAACCCCACCCAGTCTAGGGCTTCTCCTACAGCTGGGTTTCTCTGCACACATTTTCCCCCTTCTCCTGGAAGTTTTGTCTGAGTTCAATTTGGAGATTTTTATTTTTTTTTTTTAAATGTAGGAGGGGTTATCCAGATGTTTGGCAATCCAGCAGGGTTATTGTGCCAGATAAGCTGCTGGCCACCCTGAAATCTCAGCTCTGTCCATTGTCCATGAGCAGATCAAAGCCATCAGGGATGTGCAGTGAGAGAAGGGCTTTGGGGATGGTCAGACCTGCTGCTCAGGAGCTGCACTAGTGATAAACATGACATGTTCAAGACTCAGTGGGTTTTCTGTACCAATGCACTCACAAAGGGGCTGAGGCTTCCCAGGAATGTCAGGCTCATTCAATATGCCAAAATGTGAAAAGCTCGATTGGTTTCTGGAGAGAAATACTGCAAGATAACACAAGGGTGCGTGAAAAGTCCACACAGGTAACAAGAAAAACTTGTTACTTTGAACAAAAGCAGAGAATACAACTGGACAGGTGGAAGGATTGAAATTTCAGAGCCAATTTCCCTCCAAGTTGCCTGTGCAGGTTGAACCTGTGACTCACTGGGCAGAAATGTAATAACCAAGAGTGAAAAAGGCTGCTCTTCCCTTGCTCCAAAATTCAGAGCTCAGGTGTGGCCCTTTGGCAACAGAGATAAAGAAGTGATTGAATGTCCCTGGAACAAAACAAGTGATGGAAAGGGCTAAATGTTATACATGTAGTTGCTGGGGAATTAAATCAGCTTAATTGAGCATGATGGATAAAATGTCTCTGGTTACCTGGCAGTTGTGTCTCTTTTGCCATGGGAGGGCTTAGTGCAGCTTTAGCTCTCTGCTGTACTGGGAGGAGCTGGTGCTCTGCTCAGCCAGGGTTCTGCACTTATAAACAGGAAGAAATAGCATTTGGCTTTTCCTGTAAAATCTGTCCCACAGCCTTCCTGCCATCACAATCCCTCATTTGTCTCTGACACGGAGGAGGAACCGCAGCCTCACTGGGAAAAGGAGCGAAATTGCTCTTTTTAGGGATGGCCTCCCTCCAGTTTCGCTCCAGCTCAGCCTCAGTGCCTGGCAACAGCAGGATACTGCACTCCAGCTGTGAGAGGGAAGGCAAATTTGTCACTGGTGGACCAGTTTTCCCACGAATGCACCTGGCAATGACCTGTGAGTCACCTTCAGTCATGGGGATTGTATTTTGCCCCATGTGGCCCTTCTTTTTCTCTCCTGTCTGCAAGCGAAGGTTGCACAGACAGACAACCTCATGCACACAAAAGATTTAAGGTGTGAATCTCTGTGACTGTGGAGAAGTTTGTCTGAGCAGTGGACAGGGCAGTATTGGAGCCCTGGGGAGAAATGATACCAGCCAAGCCTTATTCACAGAGGGCAAACCATAAATCCCATCCTATGTGCCTGCTCTCAAGTGTCGCTGTGCTCAACATCTCCTGGCCATTTGCATTGTGCCCTGAAGGAGGGAGGCCACCAGTTGTGAATTAAAACTAATCCCCACGTCCTGCTCTTTGTGGTGCACACACAGAGAGAAAATTCCCAACGTTAAGCAACCTCTAACCAGAAGAAAATGTACTGACCAAGGGAATTTTATTTCTGGGGATAAATGAGTAGCACAGCAGTGACATTTTCCTGTGGGGTTATGGGGACACTGGGACTGTTCTGATCTGCTCCACCTCTCTAAAGGCTGTTTTCAAACACACCTTTTGAAGCACCCAATGACCGATATAAACACTCACTTCATTATTTACATTGTGGCGTGTTTCAAGCTCTCAAGGAGGAACTATAATTCTGTGGGCTTTTAAAATGTTCCCAGTCAAAGCAGGAGTATTAGGGATGCAAAGAGCACAGCCCTTTCCAGTCTTTGCCCATTGAATAACTCCAGTCCCAAGGACCTCGAAGCAAGAAAGGACAGAAATGCAGCAGTTCAGCACTGGTGCCTCTGCCAGCAGAAGGGGTGCTTTAGAAACTTGTGTGTCTCAAACAAAGCCAACACAAAGCTCTTTTGCAACCTGTTCAAATTACTGAGGTTTAATTTTCATTAACACAGGTCTTGGAGAGGAGGGGAAATGAGCAAAAGCACTGTACTGTAAATATCTGGGGTTCATTTTCCACAATGATTACATTAACAACAACAATAATATCATCATCATTATCTAAGGGCCCTTGTATACGAGTGCACACTCCCCAAATATCTAGAAGATTTCATTAACAAAAAACTCGTATGAACAAGAATAGGGATTTTAGTAAAAAGCCCAGAACAAAAGGACAAATTTTGGAGTGGATCTTCCAGCTGCCTGGGATCAGCTGGAACAGGCACAGGGCACTCAGGACCAGAAAGACATCCTGTTGAATTATTTCTGTTCATCTTCAGGAGCATTTAAATCTCCCAAGAACGTGGTGCTGCTCGTGTGAGGAAAGGAAGAAAGCTCCAATGTTTTGGCCTCTTGGAGAAAAAGGAAAAGGTGTTCTTCCTGACTGGAGCCCCCGTTTTGCAGCACTTGGGGGCACCAGTTCTACAGCATCCTCAGTTATTGTGAAAAAGCTTGTGAGGAGAGTGTGCAGACACTCCTTAAGTCATTTGTCTGTTGCAACAGAAGATTAGGAAGGGTTTGATCTTCACTCAGGGAAGGACACTGTCTCTACTCATCAAAGCTTTGCTCTGGACATGCAGGGGATCCTATCCTGGGGCTGGATCACACCCCCAGCCCTTCCCTAGGAATCCTCAGAGAGCTTTTCCCTGGAGACTTTCCCATACAGCACCCAGCCAAGGGGGCAGTGGTTGCTCCCCTCCTCTTCCCCACCTCCATCATTTCTAATTCCCTCAAGGACTGGACTGTGGCTCACGAGCTCCAGGCACCCCCTGGGATCCAGAAAGGATCCCTGGTTGCTCCCAGGACAGCCCTTTTTCTCCAGACAGAGCAGCCCTAGAGCCTTTGGTGCTGCTGCTTCCAGACTCCCCAGCATCTCCCTGTGGGTCTGAGTGCAGGGGCTGCTCCCTGGACCACCCGGGGGTTTCTCTCCCCACCCCAAAGTGGAGAGGGTCACACGTGGTGGGGTGAAAAAAGAGGAGCCCTCTCTTGGGAATTCCTTCTGGGAGTTTTTCGGGAACACCAAAAAGCTAAACCATGTCATGCCCCAGCAAAACAAACTCAACACAGCAATTTATGAACTGGTTTTTGGAATCCTTTTGTTCTGCTCTCAAGGATATCACTCAGTAACAGCAGTATCAATGACAGTAACTTCACTCTATTGTGTTTTTAACTACTGAAATTCAGCAGCCACCGTGGAGGGGAAGATTTATACAATTAGTTATTTATTAGTGTTGAAATTTTAATGAATAGGGCTCTCTTTCTGTTCCTGGAATATTTAAATGCAATGGCATTTTCCCTTTTTGATGGTATCTGCCTTGGTGTCTCCTTCACTTTGTAAACAGGGACACATCAAAGATTTTGCACCACTGTAAAAGGCTCAGAAATATATTTCAGTGCTCCTATATGCCTGCTTTTCTCCAATTTTCAGAATATGGAACTTATTTTCTTTTCTGAGTATCTTAAGGGACTTAGCACCCCTTCCTTTTTAGCAATCTTCTTTGCCTTTGCTGTGCACTACGGTCCTCCTAATAAAACAAAATATTCAGACTCCCATTTTACAAGCTTTTAAAAGAACACCAGACTCCAGTGACTTGGTAAAACCTCCTTTTTTAACCAAAGCTTAAGAAAAAGAAAAAAAAAAAAAAGAGTAGATAACTTGGGAATGTGTGGCATTCTTATTTGCCTCAAAAGCCTTTGATTTGAGAGTATTTGCAACCACATTTTGTACTCAGTGGTTCAAGACAGGCAGTAACTGGGTTTGCTTATCTGGGGCTGTGCAGCTCCTTGGTGGGAATAACTCTCTTCACATAAAATCTAAGATATTTCTTGGGGAAAATCTAACTTTGCTCCTCTGCTTTAATTGCACTCAGAAAGCTAAGGAACTCTGGCAGTTTTTATATAAAGGTGGGGAAAAAGATGTATTTTTAATTCAGTTTTGAAATCTTCATTGCGTGTGTTTGTGAGAAAGGTCTTTAGTCCAGCCTGAAGGGAGACTGTTTTGTCACTATAAGAATATTATAATATCAGAGTCTTGTGTTTTTACTTCAAATTCATTTAAGGCTCTTCTACTTACAGTTTTTCAAATTCTGAATCGGGTCCTCAAATTCTGCAAACGAACTGAAAATTCAAAATCAAGCAGAAAGAGACACAGCAGAAGGCTAGCAAAAAAATTCCACAAAATCTAATGACTACACGAAATTGGAAGCACATTTCTCATTTCCAAAGATCTGTTTAAGCCAGTTCTAAAATCTTCCCTTTATTTTGCTCCTGGAGTGTTTGATTTCTACAAATGAAAAGGGGTGATTTCAGAACAAGGGAGTTGGTGAGTGTTTTCACAGAGCCATTTCCTCCAGTGCTACGTTTCTCAAGTCAGTAAAAGATAAAATCCCTGCTGTTATCTGATGACATTTATCTTATTTATTCGGCATCTACAATCAAATCAGCTTTCTTTTTACAACAAAGAATGGGAAGAGGTTTTGAGCTGAGGAAATGCTTTTTCTCTGCATCAGCAGAAAGAGCAGAGAGAGAAACAGCTTAACTCTCCGTGGTGGATCATAAGCCCCTGCTCATGTCAGTCTGTGCAGCTGAATTCTGTGATAGCAGCTTGTTAGGCTGGAGGTTTTTATTGAAATGCCTATTGAGTAAAACATAATTCATGCTGCTGCTCGCCCTTAAAACAGGAAATAATATACCCATTTAACTTAATCACAATTTATATTACATGTGCATATTTCTAAACAAGTGCTGTAGATGGAGAGTTTGGTAGCAATAATATTTATGAATTACACTTTTAGTTAGCAAAGGAAAATGTGTGACCTCTTACATTTTGTTTGACATTTGAATTTGGTATCCAGTATATGTGACATGGGTGATGGATGCTTATTAACACAGTGTATAAACAGGAAATGCTTCTAAGCTGACCATTTATTAGTGCAGTGTGTGTGCAAACTGAAATTTGAATTTTAGCTGCAGTGTTCTTCTCTGACGACTGCAGAGCTGAAATAGAAGGTGGATTTATTTTCCTTTTTTTTTTTTCCTTTCCCTTGCTTGCTTTCCTCTACAGAATGGACAGATTGAACAGTATAAATTTTATATCTCAAGCAGTCATCCCTATGGAACTCAAGTAAGTCTATGAGCACAGAGACTTTTCTATGAACTGTGAGAAATAGAGACATAGGAAACGTATCCAATGGAAGGATTTTGTAGAATCCACAGTGAATTTTGCTGGGTTAAATAAATAAATATATGCACCCACCCTCCCCTCTGTGTCCTGATGTTTGCACTGAGCCATTTGCCCCTTTGCTTCACTCCCGCAGAAACCCACTGCCTTCCCCAGGAGTCTGACAGCTGATCCACTTTGCATCTGTCCTTTGCGGGACTGGAGACATCATAATTTCTCATTCACACTTAATTGCTCTTTTTAAATAACCCACCCTTAAATTCCTGACAAATATCTGACCGACTTTGTCAGGGAAAGTCTCAACACTTCATTTTTTTCAAAGCAGAAGTGAAAAATTCCACCTATTTAGAAGGTTCCTTCCAGCAGAGAACAAGAATACAGTTTTTCTGAAAAGAAGCCACTCCTCTCCAATTTTCCTGATGATTTACTGGGGGAAATATAGAATAATACAGAGAATTTATTTCCCTTTTTGTGTCACATTTAAAACCAGCCCTGAGGAGAGAGAACATGAATCTCTTTTTCCTAAGCACAGGCTTAATATTCCAGAGCGTTTGTATTAACAATTATTTGTTTAACAAAAGAACTCTGATGACATGGTAGTGTCTCAAAAGGAAGATTTTATTTTAAATATCTCTGTCTAAAGAGTTCCACTTTATTGTACAGTGTAGGATAAGGAAATTACTCTGTATGTAAAACTCAGTAGAGAGCTTCCATGTGGATGTTAAAAGTAGCAGGTAGAAGAGTATCTTGAACATTGTTGTTAACATTAAATACTCCTACAAAATCCACAGCTTTCCCCACTGCAGGACCCAACCACAGGGAGGTTAGCAACCTGGAAATTGAAACTGGCAGATCTTTAATCTAACATTCTGCTCTGCAGTGGAAAAAAGTAACGTCTTTATAGATGAGAGTCAAAGGTTAAATTTAGTTTGTATCGAATTACAAAAATATGCTTTTGGTGAGGTTAGATTCTCATGCTCAGAGCAATTCAAACTGTAATGAAAGCAAACATTGAAAGAGATAATCCCATTAAAGATGAACTATTCACTTTAACCTCAAATATTTGGTAACTAAAATAAAACCATCCTAGTAGGAGGATGAAGTTCAGCTCTTAAGGGAAACTGGAACTCAATATTACACTCAGACTGCACGGGAGGGAAAAAAAAAAGGAGCTCTCCTGTTTCTAAAATCAAACCTTATTTTGGGGGAACAAATTAATGCATGTTCTCCTCTTGAGGTCTACACAAAACAATGGTGACCTTTTGGGAGTGTGTGCCCGTGCTCTGCAGGGAAAGCCATGGGAGAGCCGAGGAGCAGAGGGAAGGACGTGTGACAAGTGGCTCAGGGGCACGGGTGGCATCCCAGTGCCTGCCCCTCCTCTGCCCCTTCCAGCACCAGCAGCCTTGGGATGTCTTCCCATCACATCAGTGCTCTCAGTCCTGCAGCTGAGGAGGTTCTGAGAAGGTTCTGGTAAAATCCTCAAGTCCAAGCTCAGAATAAAGTCTGGAAGAACCCTGATTTCAGTGTCCCAGCCTGTCCCCTGTGCCACCAAAGCCTGGCACCAGTGGCACTGCTGACCTGGGGCTTGGCTCATGTTTGGTGGTCCTGGTGGTTTAAAATTACCCACTTCTCTGAATGAAAAGGGGAGCAAGAAATGTTTTTAAAGCCCCGTTGCTAAAGAATTGAGCTCTTTCAGATAACATGACAAAGCTTTTGACTGTCAAGAAATACCAACAAGCATCTTTAATCCCTGAACTTCTGATACCCATTGAGAACTCACCCCTAAATGCAGCCACAGCCAGAGTCTTTCTTCATTCCCAGAGGCCTGGATGATGATTTAAAGAATTTAGGAAGAGTCTCATACTCTTTCCTTTTACAACTTAAAATAGACTGGAAGGATTTTTTAAATTTTTTTTTTAAGTTTTGGGAAAAAAAAAATCATAGACTGATATTTCTTTTTTATGCCAAGTTTCAGCCTGGAGAAAATTTTATGACTGAGTTCTAATCCCCCCCAACCCCTGGTTTATACCAGAAATGCTGACACAATGATAACTGCAGCGTTACGAATGCTCTGCTATGATATTTATTGCTCCCTCGTGCCAGCTGGGGTTAATCCTTATTAAATGCATTCATTTTCTGGCCTGGTGGAGAACAGATCACTTGGTGATCAGGCAGAGTATGGGTCCCTGGTAGCATTAATGGGAGATATCACAGTAGACATAGTAAGTGAGGAGTCTTTCAGGGGCTACTGGAGGTGTTTTTGGGGATTAAGTGGCTTTCTCGAGGGGCTCAAGCTCAAATCTGGAGTGGCTGTGTCTAGGAAGGGGGAGAACTTTGGTTGTTTTAGCTTCAAGGAAGAGTAAGAAAGGAAACATGATGTGATGGGATATCCCCACAATCAGCAGTGGAACAGATCCCACTGATGAGGAATTACTATCCCAGGTGGGATATCTAGGTGTGATATCCTCTTATCCAGGTGTGATATCCTCTTCTCCACTGAACTGCCCTGTTTAACAGTGTGGAAAGAGTGAAGGATTTCCAATGTCCCTGAAGGGGCTCAAGAAGCATCTGGGTGATGCTCTCAGGCACAGGGTGTGACTCTTGGGAATGTCCCATGCAAGGCCAGGAGCTGGACTTGATGTTCCCAATGGGTCCCTTCCAACTCAGCGTATTCAGTGATTCTGTGATTCCTCTTAAATATCTACCAGCTTATTCTTTTGGCATTGAAATTGAAAATTACAGTTTCACTGTAATTTAATCATCAAAAGTTGTTCATATCTCAGCCTCATACACATGTAAATTTGGGCAGCAAAGGAGCTGAAACTCTCAGCTCTGTGGGATGATGGGTAGGTTTTCCCAGAGATTTACACACTGACGTGGTGCTTGCTGTGCTTACACGGTAAACTGGACAAACATGAAGGGAAATTGCAGGTTTAGTTTAGAAAAAGCAGGATACAGAGGGCATTCCTGCATTTTGTTCTTGCTCTGGGTCTCACCTGCCAAGCTCAGCCTGCAGACCTAAACCAAGGGGCTTTCTTGCGATGGAAAAAAACTCTCAGGACCAAAGGAGTGAGCGTGTGTGCAAAGTTCACCACGAGTTCAGTGAATGATCATATTTTCCCCACAATAATAAATACTTCTATAATTTATAAATGCCTTGAAAGACCGAGATATGTGGGGGATGCAGAATCAAAGTGGCTTGACAGGAGAGAGACAAAGGAATGAGCCAGAGAGTGAACTGACTACTAAAATTCCTCCTCTCTCATTTGTTTCTTTTAGAACTTGTCCCCAGAGAAAAGGCTGCACTTTCTAGAGAGGCTTAAAAAATCAAAAGAAATCCTCTGGGCTTGTGAACAGCCAAGAAGAATTTAAAAAACCTTCAATTTGAGCACAGAGCCAAAGAATAATACTCAAGATTTTCTCCGCTCCTATTTGATAATCATTTTTTAAAATATGAGCAATGAGAGGGAGAGAAAAGTCAGGCTTTTTATAAAAAGATTAAAATCTGAGATATGTTTTCTTCATTTCAAGGCCATGTTCTGCCTTGTTACATTGAAGCTCTCTAGTAAAAGAGAACCAAAGTGATTTTCATCAGAACTACTTAAAAGAAAAACAAGAAATGTTCAAAAGAACAGGGAGCCACGTTTTCAGCATTAGGAAAAAACACGAATGTTTTTATTAAAGAGTCATTTTGAAAGAAAACGGGCTAATGTGCTTTCCCTTGATAGTCAGTGGGGCTGGAAATCAAAATAAAAATGTCTTTACTTTTGTTTAAAATTTCCACAGGGCAAAATGCGATGTCATGACCTCATCTAACAGAAGGAAAATAGGAAAATGTTCATGTGAAGAAAAGAGCCACTGGAACATTCCGGAAGGTGCCTTTAACAAGGAGGCAAGAAAGGCTCATTGCCATTTCCCTTCTGTCAGGTACCAAGGGTTTTTATGCTATGGACTCCAGGGGAGCAGGACACACCAAGCACATCCTGAGCATCCCTGGGGGTTTCAGTGGGAGCTGCAAGGGGCCAGGGCATGGCAGGGCTGGAGGGAAGGACAGGCAGGGCCAGCCACACGTTGCTGGCAAACACGGGCACTGAGCAGCTGATGAAACATCTGGCCCTGAGAAGTTATTAAAAGGAGAACAATATTAAACCCCACTGGAATATTTGCAGGGATGCCAGGACTTTTCGTGGAATCACAGAATCATTCAGGTTGGAAAAGACCTCCAAGATCATCAAGTCCAACCTTTCACAGCCTTTCCTGCAGAATCAAGGGGAAAATTCAGAGGTTCATTCCTTACTTTTAGGGCTGCTTATCCTCCCTCTAATTTGTTCTCTGCCTTCATTTGGGAGAAGGATTGAGCTCTACAACTGGAAAAAAGAAAATGTTTTCTCACCCATCAGCCATTTGATAGAGAGAGGGATTCTCCCAGAAATCAAACACAGCCTTTTATGATGTGCCCCACCAGCACGGACTGGTCCAACACAGCTTTGCTCATCTTTGAAGTTCACAGCTTAAGTGAGCCAGGTCTTTTTATAAGGTTGCATGTGAAATTGTCAGGAGAATGAAACCATTTGCAGATGGTGGAGTGATAAAGATGGTACAGTATCTCACTTCTATTTGCCCCTCATTTCCTTGGGAAGAGAAGAAAAGGAAAAAGGGAGAAAGGGGCAAATAAAAGCGGTGGAAGAAAAGACAAACTCCAACAAACAAAATTCTTTTGACAACTCAGTGTTGAAGGAGTAAGTGAGATTTCTGGCAAAACAACCAGGGCTCTGAAGACAAGCTGACTGCTGCAATATTTATTACTTTGCTTTCATGAAACCTCTGACATCAAGGACTTGCGTAGTGACTGATTTTTGTCAGAATAGTACTGCAGGAACTGGAAGTGACAGATGATTTTCTTGGACATGAAGCCTGTGCGTAATGGCATGAGAAAGAGGACATAAAAAAGTCTGCCCTGAAGCAGCTTAATGTGGCCCTGGAGAGCAGAGCTGTTATCACAGCTTAGTGATGCAGTCACAGCAAGAGAACTGGATGCTGAAGTCAGCCAGGATCCCAGAGGCTGGGACTGGCAGGAGGAACTCAAGCAGAGGAATGAGCCTCCAGAAATGAAATCGAAACTGGCTTTATTATGCCATGTCCATCCCTTGCATTGCAGCACCACGAGATCAAATGCAGCTATGGCAAATTTCTGGGGCTTGTGACTGGTTTCCAGGATGCAGTCCCAGTGCTCTGCAGCAGATGTGCTGTTTCTAAACCTAGAGGCTGGTGTGGCAGCCAGATCCCCTCATCTTCTCTGGATACCTCTTGGATTGCACCTCATGCACTGGAGCCTTGGTTGCTTTCAGTGGGAATGCTGTGAGCTGGAGACTTGGTGTTCATATATTATGGTGCAAAAAAGCAACATATTTTCAACCCCCAAAATATTTATTTATTAAAATAAGATTTTGTTTTGACTTGCCTAAATATTGACAGTACATTGAGACATGGGCTTTATTCAAGGCAAAAGTCTGCTTGAATAAAAACCAAAGCAAAATGCTTAATATGTGCTTATATTGGAAGTGGAGAAGATTACCTTCCTGAATGGGAAATACAAGTCTTGGTGGCACAGGGAAATACTTTTACAATGGGGCAGTGCATCCCTCTGGAACGTGCTGCAACTCCTTTTGTCTTTTTTCTTACATAGAAAAGGGAAAACAAGTAACTACGAACTTGAAACATCTGTACGTGTGAGGCTGTTAGTGGGAATTTATAATTCATACAAGCCCACAGAATGTGACAGGATTTCCAAGTACTGAACTGGCAGACACGTAGGGAGGCTGTAAATTAACCCACACATGAACCTGCCGACTCTGTCCTTTCTGCTCGTTGCCTCATTTCAGCTGAACTGACAAGACAGGATTTCTCCCTGGATCCTGGAACATCACACACACCTGTCAAGCAGAAGCTTCAAGTCAGCCCTGGGGAACACCCTTAGAAGACAGTCCTGCAATACCAATGAACTCTCCATCCATTGGCACTCTGGTTCTTTAATAGGATCGTTGATTTAAGAACACACTGACCAAACCACTGCGATTTTCACATGCATGCCCAGGGCAGAGTATGGTAATACCTGGGGCTGGACCTGCACCTCTGCTTGCACACCCACAGCTGGGGGCAGATGTCAGCAGCAGGCAGAGGGCACTGCCTTGGGTCTGAAGTGCTGTCAAGGGAGGGCAGGGAACAGGTTTCCCAGAGAAACTGTGACTGCCCCATCCCTGGAAGTGTCCAAGGCTGGGTTGGACAGGGCTTGGAGCAACCTGGGCTAGTGAAAGGTGTCCCTGCCCACGACAAAGGAGTTGAACAAGAAGAGCATTAAGGTCCCTTCCAACCCAAACCATTCTGTGACTCTCTAAGTCCCCTCCCCAGGCGGGGGCTGGTGTGTCTGCACTGCCACATTGCCCTGTGGGATGCACTGAGGGATGCCTGTGCAGGAACTCTGGCTGTCAGTGACACACAGCTCCAAGTCACTAAGATTTTACAGCAACTCTCCTGAGTGTTGCTGGTACCTCCTAGACAATATTCCAATATTCTGACCCCACTGCTTGGCCAAGAGCTGGGCATACAGAGCACAGCCACGAGCTCTGCTGCCCTGGGGCTGCCAGGGACAGCCTGCAGTTACTCCAAGCAACTTCTCCCCTGATTTCTTTCTCCCAAAGACTCATACAAGAGGCTTGAGTGTTCACCCGGGTCCACGGGAGACCCTCCCCACTCCTCTGGAGCTGGGGAGTCACTGAGCCTGCACGTGTAGGTCTCTAAATCCTGGCTGCCAGTTCAGAAGTGGGGATGCCAGCCACCAGCTCACCATGGGCTAATAAAGCACATGAAATGTTGCCTTATGCTTCAGAAAGAACATCTTAACCCAGCAGGACTTTGCTGGCTGCTCTCGTGCAAAACCTGGTGTTTGTTTTGAACAGGATGGGAGGATTCAGCTGGAGTTTAAACTGGTTTAAAGTGTGTCACTGATTTTTTTCTTTTTTATTGTATTTTTTCAGTGTTTGCTGGCTCCTAAATTTACGAACTATTTTTAAAGGACTCCTTACACAAGCATATTTAGGTGGTTTAAATTTGTTCTTAATAAGTGGAAAGATTTACTAAAACAGGCCTGATGTGATGACTTGGGAGGGATTATTCAGCACTGATGCCAATATATTCCAGACAGCCTGAAGAATTAAGCACTCTGGGTGTCGAAAGCAAAGTGAGTATTACCTAAAACTCGTGCTGATGGAGCTCTGGTCTGCAAGGGGTGAGTGTCAGGAATCCAGGGCAAACCAAGGGACTGCATGGAGGGTAAAGGCAGGTAAGACCTCACTTTGCATTTTTCTGGGAGCTTTTGAGATGGTGATGTAGCCAAGATCTGCAAGGAAATCTGCCCGACAAAGCTGTGAGGCAAAGCCCAGCTCTGATAAGCGATGTGCTGCACAACTGCATTCCTGCCAAGTGCTGCTGTCACTCACCAGGCAAACTTATCCTGGTTTATTCCAAAGTGCATTGGATTCCAGCGTGAGGAATTTTCCTCTGACCCTCTTATCCTGCTTGTGGTTTCACTTTTCTTTAAGGATACAGATTTAACCACTTCTAAACAGAATTTGTTAACAGTTTTTAACGACCATCTCTGAGATGGGGAAGGAATCCCAAGGAATTTCAGACACTTCCAAAGGATCAGGGCATGCAGGTAGCACTGGCATAAGTGGAAGCAGAGTCCTGGCAGGATGGCACATGCTGTGAGGAATGCTTTCCAGGGAGATCATTCAGCCATTGACACGTTGAGAAATAACCAAAGAGAATGCCAGGAATTATTCCCCAGGATGAAGTATTTACAGCTACTTGTAGGATGCTTGTTTTTGGCAGGTTCAGTTCCATTTGATGGACCTGCTGATGTAAGTCTGAGTGCTCTGCAGAAGGCAGAGGTGTCAACTTTTATCATCCATGTCCTGACTCTGATCAATTTTCCTGAGTGTTTTCCCAGATCACATTCCATTGACAGCTGGCAAACAGCATGGAGCTTATTGTTCAGTAGTCCTGGCTTTCTTCCTCATGGCCACCTGTTATAATCTAATAGAGTCTGTTAAATACCTATTTAAAGGTGAGCTTGATTTATTAGGGTTTTTTCCTGTAATACCCACAAGGATGTTTTAATATTGTTAACGGAAACAGAGAAGGCTCCTTTAATTGCAAATGGTTAGACTCATCCAGTGGCAGAGCCTTGCAAATCCTTTTTGACCCAGGGGGGACACTAATTTATTTTATTTATGCTGGAAAGCACGAGGTTGTAGAGGTTTCCCCTTACCTTCTTTGGTCAAGTGTCTTTGCCATTCCAGACTACACATGACCCTCACTGTCACAACAACCCACTGACCATTCAGTTCATCCATTCTGTGCTCAAGTTGTTGTCAGAAATTACTGACCTTTCACTGGCACTGCAAAGGTGCATTCCCTTCCTTTTACTACCCTCACTTGCATGTTTTATTAACAAGCAGGTGGAACCAAACACTTCAGGAAGATGTTACAGCTGCAGGAACCAGGCTTGGGAGGTGACTGGGATATTTGACTCCTGGTAAATGAGTTGGTCATAACAGGGGGCAGAAAGGTGAATGGCAGCACGACCAAGACCACTCCAGTTCCATGACATGGCTGGGGTATCAAACAAGTCCAAAAGTGCTGCTGGTGGCATTGCTCCTCTTTGGTTTTTAACCACAGAAATCAGCAAGTCTGAAAGGTGCCATGCTGAGGTGCAGGTCTTTCTGGGATCTGCAGAAGGGTGTTTGCTGTGAAGACTGTCCAAAGCTGCACTTGGCATGTCCTCCTGTGTGTCATAACTGGAGATCAAAGCTCAAATTCCACATCTTGTTTCACATCTTCCCTTCCACAGCTATAAAAACTGAGAACAGCATGACGTGCTGGAGGCCTTACCCCAGAAAAGAAGATCTGTGCACCAAAAACATGGATTTTTGTTTTTTTTGGTTAATTTTTGTTATTGCTGTCGTTGCTGCTGTGTTTGTGAGGAGTAATTCCAATTCAAAGATGTCTTGACTACAGCGAGCCAGAGCTAACTGCAGGATAAACACTGTGACATAACTTGTTTTATTTCTATTTTTATCTATCAAGTAGTCACCTTTGAAACCAAGGCCTGCAAAGTTTCAGCCAGGGAAACAGCGCCAATTCCAAGCCTGGAATCTCACTTGTGCTACACACACAGTTCCCTCTTGGCTTGTTTGGGCTTGGGCTTGCTTGGGCTTCCCTACAGCTAAACACTAGCCAGGAAAGTTGGGATACAGATGCCCGTTGGATTACACACAATTTCATCACCGTACAGCATAGAGGGATGTCAAGGTCCTGACTTACAGTCTGGAGGGCAGATCCAGCTGAGGTAATTTGGTGCTGAACTCCCACTCCCAGCATTCCCCATTGGCCGTGCAGGCGGAAAACAGGGTTGGGATCTTTGTGTTTCCAGGGGTAAGGACTCCCTCTCTGGGAACTAAACACTTCAGTGGGACCTGGATCTGGCTGTAATCCTTGGATCTTCCTCTCTCCTTCTCTTGTGAGCATTAAAAGCCTCCATTAGCTTTGCTTAGCAGCTAAATTACTTTGGTCTACATTATTTCTTCATAAGGAGTTATTCAGTTAGAAGATCTGATTCCCGTTTGTCTGCTCTGTAAAGCATCTCAAACAGGGAGTCAATTGTACTGTGATTTTCAAGTCCCTGGTGGTAAGAGGCAATCATCCCAACCTCTCCTCTATCCCAACCCTCAGGTATTCCTGCAGCCTCCTCATTGCAGGAAAACGAATTGGCTGGATCTATATGATGCAATTTTGGCAGGGAAAACCACACTCAGCTGAAAGATATGTTTTTAGCCTTTTGCATATAGTTTCAACTTTCAAGATAACTGTTCCTTTGAGGGGCTCTAACTATAAATCCCAAAGTGCCCGCAAGGAGTTGGGAAGGAGCCAAAAATGCCAAGGCAGGGGAAAATAATTGTTTTCAAATGGTGACAAACCTGCGAGGTCGGCAGAGAACAGAGGAGCTGGGTTGGTGGATGGAGATAGCCCTGTAACTCAGGGCTCGGAGCTCTGGACACTAACCAGAGCCCAGGGTCTCCATAGGGTGTTTGGCTGCTGCAAATGCAGGAGGGAACTGGTCTGCACTGGTCTAACTCACACAGCAGAAAAGAGATTGAAAGAGAGTCTAAAGCCATCGGGCACAGACGGGCTGTGCAGTGCTAAAGCTTTGGCTTGTTCTGGTTCTGTTTCCCAGAGGTGAAAGAAAAATGACAGGGTTTGCATTTTTGACATTATTGCAATGAAAATAATTTGACAGCTCAGTCTGGAGGTTTTTTGTGGTGTCATTATGAAACGCTGTTTGAAATTGTGCAAAGCAATACAATAATTATGCAGTCAAGAATGTCTAAGAATGACTGATGCTTCGAGTGGAGGTTGGGAGTTTGCCACTGGTGTGGGTCCAGATTCCTGCATGCCCTGGACAGATTCCTACACAGGGTGGGAGGGGTACCCAAGCTTCAGGAAAAGCACTGCTTTGAAACTGCAGTTGCAAGTCATGAGGAATCAGCTTGAGGGAGCCTGGTGATTGCTTTCTAAGGATATCTACATATAAAAAAAGTATGCCTGGGGATATAAATCAGCATAGCTCTGCTGGCTGCAGCTCAGCTGCATCCATCTCTCCAGCTGAGGATCTGGACAAAAGTACTTAAGCAACACAGAGGACTGAAAAGTACCAGAACACCTTTAAAGCTCATGTGCCAGCACGCAAGAGAGGCATTCAGCTGCGTGCTGTGGCCTTCTTTCATCTGGGGTAGTTAAAGCAGAAAAGTGAACTTCAGATTCTCACAATTTTACTGCATCTGTTAAAGCAGTATTGGCTTTCAGCAATGAAATGAGTATTCAGGCCAAGTGTCTCTGCAGAATTTCGGGCACTCCACGAGCGGATAAAATTTCAATTGCAGAAACAAGAGAAAGTACCAGACACAAATGCACCACATATTACATTTAAGGAAAGACAGTGAAGTGGGCAGGTTATACCGTGGGAATAGGCAGCAGCTGGTGGCTGACCCTGGTGTTACGACTAAGTCATCGATGGAACCACAGAAAAATTAAGAAAATTAGTAAGTAAGGGCAGCCTGCCTTTAAGAAATCCAGAAGGGCTGGTGTGCAGGCGAGCAGGGAACAGCTATGATCTGGGCTTGGGCTCCACGCCGGGTCCCCTGTTCCCAGGCAGACGGAGTTGGCAACAGCCTGTATCGCTCTCTGGTGGCCCCTCGGGCCAGAAAGAGGAGGTATATTGGCAGCCCAGGCAGGAACAGCAGCCAGGTCTCCTTGCCAGAACCCAGGTTGCTCCACTGGCAGTGAGAGAAAGGCTAAAGCAGGGCCCCTCCAGTGCAGCAGGCACAGGGGCTCGTGGGGAGACACCCCAAAAGGACCTGTGGCAGTGCCAGGGGGACATGGTTGGAATGGCCAGGCCAGGTGGCACTCACCTCTCCATGTGCCACTCACCTGTCCATGTGCCACTCACCTGTCCATGGCACTGAGCTGTCCATGGCACTCCCCTGTCCATGTGCCACTCACCTGTCCATGGCACTGAGCTGTCCATGGCACTGAGCTGTCCATGGCACTCCCCTGTCCATGTGGCACTCACCTGTCCATGTGCCACTCCCCTGTCCATGTGTCACTCACCTGTCCATGGCAGTCACCTATCCATGTGTCACTCACCTGTCCATGGCAGTCACCTGTCCATGTGCCACTCACCTGTCTGACGGTGCTTTGGGGGCAGTCCTGGGGCAGTCCCTGCTGTGCTGGCCGGGTGGTTTGTGTGCAGCAGAGCCAGGCAGTGGTGCAGCCTTGGCAGTGACTCAGTGTCCCACCTGGCCAGAAGCCTTTGGGGCACAGTGTGGAGATTTCCTGGAGACATCTGTGCTCTGGAACAGGCTGGAGCTCTGCTTTCCCCACGCTCAGGGCTCACTACACATGTCTTTTCTCTTTCCACTGCTGCTCTGGACAGGCCTCCTGCTCATCCTTTCAGTTCATTAAAGAGGCCTCAGCCCCTCCTCCAGCATCTTAAAACACAGTGCTGGGAAAGTCAGCAGTGGCAGGAGCGACAGGCAGAACTTGTGCTCACAGCCCCTGCAATCACCTTCTGTCTAGGTGGGGATCTCTCTCAGTGAATCTCTGGCTCTTCTGATTTTCATCAGCTGCAGAGCTGCATCTCTGGGATTATCCTCTCGGCATCTTTGCCTACCCCTTAATGTCTCAGGCTTTGGCCTGTTAGTCCACTTATAGCTTGTCTCGATTCCAGCCTCATCCTCCAGCAAGGGTAACTCACAAATAAAGCAAAGTGGGAGTTGCCATGTTAATGTGCTTTCCTTGAGCCCTCAGGGGAAGGTCCTGAACATGATTTCTTCCGCTTGGATGGAAAGAGGAATTTCTGTTAGAGCCTCCATGAAATTACAGTCTTCTTTTTTTATGAAATGTAAAACAAAGTAAATATTACCTTAGAGTCTCTTATTCGTGTTGCAATAAAATGAGACACTTCCTTGGAAATAAGTTTTAAGACATGAGTCTTGTAATGTTGGGATTTATTGGAGTGGAGTTCACAGCTGACCTGAGGTCTGGAGGGTTTGGAAGCAATAGCCTATGTGAACTTCCCCTCCTCCAGCACATGAGGTGCAAAACTGGCCAGTTATGCAGAGACTTCCCCACCCTTCATAGGCTCGTGTGCTCATATATCTCTCCTGGTACATAAAGAATGACATATTGCAGTGAATCTGCTAAGAATAGCTTGTAAAATACATCATTATATGAATCAGCCTCATTAGAAGTCTCCTTCTCTCATGATTTAAACCAGACACGGTACTTGCAGGAATGGAAACCAGTTTTTTTTTCCTCTCCTGCTGGCATGTTGGGCTCAACCAAATGTTGAAACAGAAGAAAATAATTCTCTGAACTCAAGGCCAGAAGTAGAAAGTAAATACTGCATTACCCCGATGCCTCTCTGGCGTAATTAAGGTCTTGGGTGTTTCCCTGGATATATGATTTTCCAGTTTCATTAACAAAATACTGTGTTGCTCTTCTAAGAGGCACAAAGCTGCATTCCTTGCATACTCCCAATCCCCCTGACTCAGGACCCTGTAACACCTCACTTTCAGCATCCTTAGCCACTCCAGGCTTTTCTCCCCCAGCTGCTGCTGTTTATGAAGGGGATTACAGACACGGTGCCTGTGATAGCAGGAGACAAGGCTTGGGGACCCAGGAGGGCTCTCTCAGCCCCGTTTTCTGCAAGGACTGGTGCACCAGATGCCATGGCTGCACCGTGTGTTCCAGCTGCTTGTCTGCTGGGGCAGCCCCACTTGCCAATGAAGTCACTGAGGTTGGTGTTTGACCCCAGACAAGGCTCCAGTGAATGCAATCGGGTGACACGCCATGGATGGCTGCAGCTCTGGGCTGGTGGCCACGTCATGCAGGACCCTTGGTGACAAAGGGATGATGGCTCTGTGCTCCAAGGCAATGAAATAAAGCCTTTCAGCCCCCATTTGTAGAGCTCACTGACGAACTGCAGGTACAGCGAGTTTTGAGTGTTTCTCGCTTGTCACTTCAGGGTCAGAGAATGTTGTGTTTTTTGCTGTTACTTCTTTCAAACCATGCCAGCACACCCTCCACACCACACTGGCTTATAAACCTCTGGCTGCACTTTTCTGAATCACACTGATTTTTTAATTAACTGCTATAAGATCAATTATTCTCTACCCTTGGTTGTTCTGGCCTCCTAATGCTTCCAGCCATGTGACCATTCTCTCTCCCTGCTTTGCTCTGTGCTGTGCTCTTGTCACCAAGGAGCCTTGCTGGCTGAATGCCACGTTGTGTTTCTGTCTCCCACCCAAGATTTTGGGCCAAGGACATCACCAGGAGGCTTGTCACAATCAAGACATCATGCCTTTGCAGGCAAGCTGTATTTATCTTGAGCTTACTTGTTAATTAGACTCTGCTTTGACTTTTGCAGAAATAGGTCAGAACTGCAGTCTGGATGAACTTTCCTCACAGTGGTGATGAGCAGCTTCCCCTTGGCTCACAGAAAGCATCACTTCTCAAACCCAGAGGCTTTAAACACTGTCCTTCTATCCTGAGGTGTCCTCAGGCTGCTCTGGAACCAGCTGTGCCTTTGGGGGCTGCAAGTCTGGTCACTTCAGTGCCCCTGGGAGCATCTGCAGGCTGAATTTCAGTGCCAGGTTTGGTTGGAGATAATGGGCCTGGTGGGATGGCCAAAAACTGTGCTAAATAAGCCATGAGAGACATGGGCTGGGAGTGCTGCTCTGGTAAGGAAGGTTTTCAGGCTCTCCTGTACCCTGGACATCTGGTATTTTTTTTGTCAGTAGGAAATACAAATCCCTGATTTCCCTTCTGCCATAGTTTGGTTGTTCTAGCTGGTGATCAGTGGATGATGCCAAGGGATCAGCATTGCCTAAAGAAGTGTTTGCAAAAACTCCTGTACTCTTGTGGAATGGCACCTCGCTCAGGTGGTTCCATTTCAGGGCATAGAGCAAGCACATTTCCCCTCTAATTCCAGACTTGCTCATCCTGTCCCGCTCATTTCCTATGTGTCATGATTTAAAGGAATTCTTTTGAATAGCCAGTCACATAATCTTCATGTCACTGCTGGCTTGGCCGTGCCAGAAGTGGGTTTACTTTTCTGTGTCCCTGACTTTGTTCCCCAATAACCATTTCACAAGCCCTGGTGTGTTTTGCCACGGGACCGTGCATCCTTTGCAACACAAGCCTTGCCTCCTGCCCCTTGGATTTGACAGTGAGGATCTGGTTCCCCGAGCTGGGATTTCCCAGCTGCGGTCTGCCCGGTTTCCTAGCACACATACAAAAGGGGTGAGCACACAGCGACAGCTCCATGCCCTCTTCAAGCCTCAGACTTCTCAGCTGGAACAACTGTTGCGGTTTGAAGTTGTTTTGTTAACTCCTTTGGCTAATTGATAACATCTGCACCTTCCCCTGCCTCTCAAGCTGCTCTCGGGGAGATGGGACAGCCAATGCTGGGGCAGAGCTCAGATTCTGTATCACTGATACAGCGTTGTGCTTTCGGAAAATCGTGTGAGAACTGGGGGGTGTCTTCAAATTACGCCTCCTTTATAAAGGTTCCTTTCACACAGTCACAGGAACAAGCCCAGAGACATTAATAAACCCTCATGCTATGTGGCATTTCTCTGGTGATCGTGTTTAAATATAAGAACTTGTGTGATTTCACACTTTTCCCCCCACTCTGTTTTTCCCTACCACGTTTTCTAAGTTTGAAATTTACTTTTGGGCTTTAAATATTGGAATTAGTTTTTTTATTTTTCATTAGTTTTATTTTTTTGGTATTACAATAGATGGATCAAGGACTGGCACACGTGATATTTTAGTAAATAAAATCCTTGTATTCAGGATCACTCCTGAGGTCTGGTAATACACAGTGACACCATATAGGTCCCAAGGAGACATTATGGTTGTAATGGAAATATCATATATCTCATATCCCAAGTCTGATATATCAGCTCAGCAATAAAAAGAAACAGGATATTTGCAACTATATTTTAACAGGGATTTTGCTGTTACCATGAGAACATGGATTACTTAGAAATTTTGGTGAGAAAACTCTTTAATGGTTTCATCAGTGTCTAACCCCAGGAGATTTGAGTTCTCTCACTGCCCTGGAAATAGCTATTAATGCAGGGAAAGGCAGAAATGTTTGTTGGTGTCTGCCTGTACCTCTCAGGGTCAGGTCTCAGTACAGGTCAGATGGTCCCTCCTCTGACCCTGCAGGATTCCCAGGGTCAGGTTTGGGCTATGCCTAGGGACACATGTCCCACTGTCCCCACCTCCACACCCTGCCCTGAGAGGGAAGAGCTTCCCTCTCATTCCTCCTGCTGGGATGGCTGGGGATGCTGAGCTGGGTCTGGAGGTGTCTGCAGGTCCTGGGATGTGCAGGGAGCTGATGGAAGCCAAGACTAGAAGGCTTGACAATGCTCAACCAGCCAGGAGAGCCTCAGGAGTTTCCTTGTAAAAGGAATTTCTCAGGATTCAGGGGAACTTGGGTTACGTAATCCTTCAGAAATAGTATTTGACACAGGATAGGGCTGTCCCCTTTGTGAAGTCCCCAACACAACCTGCACACTGCCGTGTTATTGTTGCAGTTCTTCTATTTTGTGCCCTTTCAGTGTCACCAACATCTACAAAAGAACAGATAAAATCCCAAATACAGATCTCATAACTTCACCTAATGCAAGCTCAACACATTTGGTCTTAATCTGGGTGCCTGGACTGGGATGAATTCTGCAGGGCTGCAATAAAATAAATATTTTCCTGCACTGAGAATGGCTCAGCAAAAGGTTCAGTGTCAGGTCAGCAAAGGGAGCTCTTTAACCACATTTTGCTAGACATGGCCCATGTCCTCATCTCAGGAGCTGTCAGAGCTGGTGAGGGGCTGGTGGAGGGGAAGTGATTGAATGCATTCACCTCTTGCTCATTTTAAAAGAGAAAAGCTGAGCCGTGGGTACAGCCCCGGGGTCCAGAAATAAAAACGTTTCCCCCAGAAACATAAAAATAAATAGTGAATGAAGGACTTTTGGTTGGAATTGCCTTTCCTCCCCTGCCCTGCTCCAATTGGATTATTGCAGAACAAAGGGAATGAGCAGCCCAGGTGAGTAAGGCTGAGCCACTTAACAATTGGCAGTACAGGGAGAGCTCCTTTTAATTGTTTTTTCTAACAAACCTGAACCACCTGTTCTGCCATTTTAATGCAGGAAATGTGAGCCACAGGTGCAGTGTACAAGGGAAGGCAGAGGGGCTGGGGAAGGGAAGTTGCCTTTCTGCTGCAGTGGCTGAATGTTTTGTGTCACTGCACAACTGGGGTAGAAATAACCTGAACGTGAGAAGGATTTGTTAAGGTCAGTAATTTTCTGTTCTTTGCAGTCATGTTGTTTATTAGTAGACTATGGATGAGCAAAAAAAGTCTATCTCCCTGCCAGGTCATTCAAAGCCTCTTCCTAAAGATGTTTTGCCTGTCCTAAAACTCTTGGTACCCATATATTTGTTTTCTTGTTTCCTTTTTTTATTGTTGGGTACTGCTGTAAGCTCAAAAGTTCCCTTTCAATTTAGTGGGAGTTAAATATGAACTTTAGAAATAAAATTCAGTTAATTAGGTGGAGGTTACTTAGATTAAGCTGATTTATGGAGTAACTTTTCTAAAATTTGATACTTTTCTAGTTTGAGAAGTGGTTCATCCTCACCCTAAGCATGTCTTTAGTTATTGAATGGTCCCTCTTTTGTACCAGCCAGAAGCATTTTTCTCATTTCCAGGCTCATAGCATCCCATATAAAGAACTCAAAGGTTTGACCAAACTCATAAAAAGGACTAGGAGCAGAGCTGGAAATAAGAGCAGGGATTTTGGTTCTAGGTGTTGTATCTCTGACTAATTAATTATCCCCTGAAGTGATGCAGCAGTCACAAAGGTCAGCCATACCCCCAGGGATTATCTGAGCTCAGAGCAAAGGTATTGGGTGCACAATTGCAGACCTGGCTCAGCAAGCAACCATCATGGGCTCACCCCAGAAGTGGATGGTGCTCTGCACCTGGGCCTGGAGGGTTTGCTACTCACCAGAATTCAGCAAATGCAGCCCAAGTGGTCTCATAGCTCTTGGAAGAGCCTGGTTCTCCTTGCTCAAAGAAATGTGTATTTATTGAGACACTTCAGGGGCTCCTCTGGGAAGAGCAGATGGCTCTCATGATTGGACTTACTGCAAAAAAATCTTCATTTGGGATGTCTTTTCAGCAGAGGACTTTTAAGGGAAAATTGGTTGAAGTATTTGTGTTTTTGTTCACTGGCTGTCAGTGAGGGGTTGATGTGTCCTGTCCTTGCAGAAACTGGTTAAGTGAAAGTATTTCTTTATGACCATGGCCATTTATCCTTTAATTTTGGAGCAGCACTAATCTCCCCCTTTTCAGGGTGTGTCACTACACTTACAGACTATGATAAGTTGCTCAGCACTGAAGGTTTTACAACCCTATGTATATTTTTGAATTTTTTTTTGGACACATATAGATCATGTTAAAAACCAGAAGTCCATTGTTCAATCAATCAAGTTAATCCTGGTGCTCCTTGATAACTATAGCTATCACATTTCAGAGTGATTTTATTGGATATTACTGGGATTACTTGTAGTAGCCACTCAGTCTAGACAGGGGTTTCTATTACAGTGAACACAGACAAAAGGGTAAGAAATATTAATGCCCAACATCCATTAACCATGCACAAACTGCATATCAGAGAGTGGATCCTGTTCACTTGGCTGTGGGTCTCCCTCCCTTTTGTTTATCTCTCAGGAGGGCACTGGCTTCTTAATTAAAAAGAAACAGGTTGTCTTAATAAAGGGGTAAAAAAGAAAAAAGGAGCTGCCAGAAAAATTTGCCACTTAGAGCTAATGGAAGTTAGAGATCTTGTGATCCACTGTCCTAGTCCTGAAAGGTGTGAGTCTTTTGCCCCAAAAGCTGTCTCGAAGATGCCTTTCTCTGCCCATCTTTCTGGGAGATGGGAGCAGAGTCCTGGTGGTCTTGCTGAGAACCCTGGAGCTCCAGCAGCCCTGTTGGGAGAAATGGGCTGCAGTGGATCTCAAGGCTCACCAGGGCTGGCTAAAATTAACTGCCCGTGGCTTCTGCAACAAAGCCTTTGAGAATGACAGGCACTCCAGGAATGCTGCTCCTTGAATGAGTGTGATGTGCCAGTGATGCTGTTCCCACCAGCCCCTGCAAGACAATTCTGCTGAATTAGGACAGTTGGCTGATTAAAATTAGTCCTAGTTAACGAGGCACTGAGTGAGGTAATAAAGTTAAACTCTAAAGCATTTCAAAATCGCATTTTATGCTGCTCCATGTGCTCACAGAACCATAACACATGGGCCAACACTGTATCTGCTGCCTAGACTGCTTCTTGTGTCACAGACTGTATTTTGGATAGGGCATATTTGAGATTGTTGTCAAGTTGCCCATCATAACTGGAGCCCCACCAGCTCTTTCAATCACTCTGGGAGTCGGGGGAACAGTAGAAATAATTATCCACTGCTTGTACATCACTTGCTGTCCTGCATTCATGCACCCAGAGACCTTGATGTCCTTCTGTTCTTCACATCCTTTTGGGATCAAAAGTTAATTAGCCTGCTGATGGGAAGGGTCTGTGGATCCTGTAGAAGCAGCAGAGTCCAAAGCTTTTTTTTTTTTTTTTAAATTGGAAGTGAGAATGAAAAACAAACAAACAAATTCCCTAGTTATGTTATGTAAGAAGCTTGCAATTATTTCAAGATTGCCTTAATCCCTGGGTCATGAGGCCAAATATGGATTATATAGCTACATAAATCAAGATTTCCCTGCTAGATTTTTAGCTTGGTGTAGACTTGGAGAGCATAGTGTGCATGCCAGTGCTCTCAAGCCCTTTTTGTTTCTGACAGCTGATGTTTGTGTGCTTGGACACATTACTGGGGCTGTTGTTCTCACTATTTCTGTCATCCAGTGTCTGAGGTTGAGCCCTGTCCATCTTTCATCTTCCCCAGCAAACTGGCCTGTGACTGGACATCTTGGCTGTGGCTTGGTGGCTCCCAGCTGGTTTAGATCCCTGTTTTATCAATGGAAGCTCCAGATTTATCTGAGTATTAATTCTCTGGGTTATTTTAACCAGCAGTTAAACCCTTAAGACAGTTGTGGCTATTGCAAGAAGTTACTTGCATAAAACCTGCAGAGCAGGGGGGACACAGTTGGGTTCCCTCAAATTTTAGGCTCACCAATGAGTGTTTTTTTTCTCTGTGTAAATGTTTATCTTGATTCAGCAGCGACAGGTCTTTTGTCCTGATGTTCCTTCTCCCTCAGCTTTCCATTCCATGGCAGTAAACCAGGAGTTTCCAGGGGATTTCTCAGTGCAGTGTCAGGAAGGAGAGGGCAGCACAAATTTCTGCCCTCATTTCCAGGAAGGATTATTTTCCAAGAAGAATTTCTGTTATATAACTTCAGGAACACAATATCAAACTATACACATGACTTGAGGCTGTTCCTAATAACCATTGTCTCTAGCCTGTGGTTCCCTCTGGTTTAAATGCTCTCAACTTTATGGTCAAATAAATAACAGCCTAGAAGAGTATTTTTAGGAAAAGCTTGGTATGGCTGGGAATTCTGTGGCTTTCACCCATCAGAGGCTTTGGGCTAATGTCTTTGATGTCTATAATTTTCAAGAAATATAAAAAACCCAGCTTGGGAAGGCTTTAGCTGAAACACCAGGCAGTCCAACTTGCAACTTTTCCTTTGATTGTGTTGCTGCTGGGACGGTTCTTTTCCCAATGCATCTGGACTCTGTGAATCTCTGTACACCCAGTTTTTTTGCCTTTTTATCCTGTTTTCCTCTCTTTTTTTTTCTTCTCCTTGCTGCTCAATAATTCTTTTATTTCTCTCTGTGTTCCTCCTACTCTTTATTCCTATTTTGCTGTTTCCCTTCTGCAGTTCAAAATTACCTTGTCTTGAATTGTTCCAACCAGTCCTGGCAAAAGTCAGCTCTGTGCCAAGGCCACATTGAGTTTGACCTACACCAATGTCATTAACTTTGGAGTGAACCTTTTCCCTTCAACTTTGTCAGGGATGGGGATGTTTTGGGAGCTGGACTATGAATGAGGTAACTGTCCATGGGAAAGGCTGACTGGGAGATCCTGATTGTCCTACTTCTGACAGGTTTGGGATACCTGTTGAAGATGTAGGTATTTAAATGATAATAAGAGCATTCACCTCAGTGATTCTCTTGGCAGTACTCTCTAATATTAGCTTTCAATAAAGCTCTGCCATTTTAAATTTCATTTTAAGCAGAAAAAAATGGTTTAAAAATTTCAGATCTAAAAGCTTTTACAGAACTGCATAAAAATCCACTTTTTTGGGGCAAAATACAGCAGACAAGTGTATTGTTACTGATGGTTTCTATTTAAAAACATGTCCCTTTCATTTTCTGCATCCTACAGCTGCTGAGATTCTTTGTTTTGCTTCCTCTACGTTTTTCTTGCCATCCCACAGGCATGAGAGAGAGGAGCAAGTGCCTTCAATGTCACCAATGCAGAGAATTTAATTCTCTTCTCTCTCAGGTGACTCAGACCTTTGTATTGGTGTGGGAATGATGTGGGCAGGAACCAGAGATGCTGGGGGGAAGAAGATGCCCTGTTGCATACAGTGAATTGGAATGCTCAATCACTCCCCCGTGCTTTGTAAACTCATTAGATGGGAGGCAGCAGGATGGAGGGGAAATACACCTTAAATCCTCACCCCTGCCCTGTGACCACCAGGGAACTGGGCAAAGTGCTCCCAGCACTTGTTGGGACAGAGGCCACTTGTTTGAAGTTGCATTTAAGATCCTGGAGAGACAGGATTCCCAGGGCATTGTCATTGCTGCTGTTGGATTTGGACTGGCATTTGGAGGACAGATAAGCAACAACCCACAGAGTAACAGAGAGTATTCCAAGAGAATAATTTTAAGGGGAAAAAAAAAATCCCTTATTTATTTACTGAGTGTAACATCTGTCTGGGCAGTCTGGGATCTGACTCATCCTACTGTCACATTCCTGGATGTCCCTTGCATGTCTAGGAAGGAGTTAGCAAAGTGAAGAAAAGGAAATAAATAAAGTTAATCTCTTGCCTAGCTAGTAGCTGTATCTCTTTACCAGCTTAGCACTTCTGGGCCATATATCCATGTAGGAGCCCCAGTTGTATTTCTTTTTATGTGTATTGACTTAGTGAAGTGCAAACATGTTAAAAAGTTCACTCTCTCCTTTATACGAGTCTATAAAAAAGCTCTTAAAATGGAGTCATAGTGTTTCAATGAGACAAATGAATGATCAGCTGAGACCCAACAGTCCCTTCCCATGGATTAGGTGCTTTAGTGTGAGAAATTTTAAGATGCTGATCAGCCTGGAGAACTCTCATGCCTCCAGCCATATGTAATGACACAAAATATGGTGATGCCTCCAAGTTCTAATGGGAGAGGGGATGCTGTAATAGGTATCACTCCTGATATTTGATTCCAGTCAGAAGTCTCTAGGCAGCAGAGGTTTCTTATGCATTTATGGACAGTGGAGTAAAACTAAACATACACACACACTAGCCTGGAAATTTTTCTAACAGCTATTTGGACACAGTAATGCACAGAAATAATTGTAAACACATGCCCAAGCAGATCAGTGTGTGTTTTCAGTGCCTGCTTTTAGGAGGACTCACACATTAACATATTTTCTGAGTTTTGCAAATGCGCTGCAAAATCACAGCTCAATAAATGGAATTTTATACATTTGTCTAAACTGATGACACCAGTATAACATCAAGATGTTTTCCAGTTGGGATTCAGGAAGCTGTAAGACATGACAGAAGCGTTCATAATGAGACATTTCAGCACAAATTTGAATTTGCATGGAGTGGATCCAAAGCCAGCTCTCTGGCAAGGGTGTATCTGTTTAAACACTTACTGGGGAAGGGATGGAACCCACGGCCAGAGCACTCAAACACACATTGGCTCTGATAGCACAGCAGAGGCTCCCAGTTCACCACAAGGAATCACTTACTGCACGGAGCTGTTAGACTCTATTTCTGTACAGTAGGAATTTTGGGGGTGGGTCCTCTCACAGCTGCAGGTGTGTAAGTGTTGTGTTTGTGTTCTGGGCTAGTGACTGGGAAAATTAATAAATAAGAAAGAGGATTTTTCATCAGCTTGAGGGTGGGCAGGCCCTGGCACAGGGTGCCCAGAGAGGCTGTAGCTGCCCCTGGATCCCTGGAAGTGTCCAAGGCCAGGTTAGACTGGGCTTGGAGGCTGGTGGAAGGTGTCCCTGCCCATGGCAGGGGGTGGAATGGAATATCTTTAAGGTCCCTTCCAACCCAAACAATGCTACTATTCTGTATTTTTCTAGGAGCAGCGTTGTTGTTTTGGGAGCTAAAAAGTGAACGTGAAGTGTTTGCAAACATCCCTCAGCATTGCTGTCTCTCCTGAGGCTTCCCTGAGCACCAAAGGATGCACCTGAGCTGGTGCTGAAAGGGTTCATTAATAGCGTGGGGCTGGGAAATCGGGGTCCTGCCTGGCACAAGTGCTTCAGGAATCCTGCCAGAGGCTCAAAGGCTCCCCAAAACCCCCAGGGCAACACTATTACATGGCTGGAGCCTTAACTGGTCGGTGGCTTGTGGAGGTGACACGCCTGTGTCCCTGTGGCAGTGCAGGCTCAGAGCCAGCCCTGCTCTTTACAGACACGTGTAACCAACCAGTGCAGTTGGGGAGTGTTGGTGTTGTCCTTACAAGAACAAAATGTTATCTGCATAATTACAGAGTTCTATTCTGATAGGGGTTCTTGTGTAAGCCTGTTACATGCTCCAGCAAAGCAGAAAATCCCTTCCTGAGCACCGTTAATAATGGAGCATTAAGAATACACTGTTTTCTTTGCTTGCCTTATATGCATCTATTTATTTTTAAAACAACTGTTTTCTGGTGCTTTCTAGGATTTCTTTGCTGGGGGCTGGAGAGATCATTTCCCTGGACCTGGCTACGAGAAGGAATGTCTCCTCAGCCATTTCTGGTGAAGTTCCCCATGCCCTGCTGGGACCAGCCCTGTCCCACCACGGTCTGCAGCAGGGTCTGGCACAGGGATTTAGGTGGACAATGGAGTGGGGAGAGTTTGTCGGCTCTAAGGAAAGTGCAGGACCCAGCAGAGGCTGATAATGTTCACAGATTTCTTTCTGTAAAGACTAAACTGAATTTTCTTGGGCAAAAATTTGTGATATTTAGTGATGGACTTTGCAGGGTTAGGTTAGTGGATGGACTTGATCACCTCATATTTCTATTCAAAGCTAAATGATTCTGTGATTCTATATGATGCCACAGGGCTAAAATGTCTCTTATTCCACCCCAGTGATTTTATTAGCAGAATTCAGTGAGGTGGACTCACTCCTGGGCAGCTCCTCCAGGGATGGGAGAGTGCTGGGGATCCTTTTTGGGGGCTGAGAGGGCTTTTTGGGAGGTGCTGCTGAGCAGAGTCCTTGCAGCTGTTGGTGAGTGGCTTCCTGGGAGGCTCCCCCAGCCCTTTCTGATGGCTCAGCCTCCTGAGCTTGTGCAATGCTGGGCTGCAGCCCCAGCCCTGGGGAGTAAAGGTGCAGCATCCCCCTGTACAGACCTGTGAGGAGGCTGGGAAATATTAAATAATGTTCTTTGAAAGGCAAAGGGAAGGAGAGGAGTGTGAACCCCCCCAAAAGGAGGCAGGTAGGAGGGAAGGGCAGAGGGGATAACTCGTGGCAACTAAACCTCCCTGGGGGCAGCCCCACTCCTTGGGCAGAGCCTGCCTGGCTGCTCCTTCCACTGCTCCTGTTTGTGCTCAACAGGGCAAACAGCCAGTGATAATAAAAAGTAGCCACTGTCAATGAGTTTTTGTTTGTTGAGCCACTGGGAATTGGAATTTGGGCAGGTTGTGGAACTGGTCCTCCAGTTCCAGAGGGCAGCACTGCAGGGAACCTGGTTTCCTACAGAGATTCCCACACTGCAGAGTCCTGGAGTGGGAAGATGATTTAGCAGGATAACCCAAACCTATTCCATACAGTTTCCTGCTGTGATCCATGGAAGTGTCTCCTGGTGCTGTGGGAAATGAGCTTGTCCTGCCAGTTTTAAGGCCCAGCAGTAAATGAAGCAGTGGAAAAAGAACAGGATCAAACCCTTTCCTGGGTACTTGCAGGACTGGAAGGGGAACAGTGGAGTGATGTGGCTTCATCATGGACATGTGCACCCTTGGATTCCAGGCCAGTGTGTAGACTGGACAAACATTTAGTGTGGATGGGAGGAGGGAAAACATCTCTTTTCTTGTGTCAGTGCAAAGGAGGACTAATTACAGCAGGGACAGCTGCAGTGCACTTGAAACTACAGAAGACCAGCTGATCCCTGCCATGCTTCCCCAGCCAGCTGGCAACACCTGAGCCCTGCCAGGTAAAAACCAGGCTCTGTGCTTTGTCCAAGTCATTAGAGCTCCACTTGGAGAGAAGTGAGCAAGGAACAAGCTTTGCTTCACTGCTTAAAGTTGCTCAAAAAGGGAAAAAAAAATACCTGGAAGAAATATTTCAGTCCAAAGTAATATTTACTTGGGTGCTTAAAACTTTGTAAAATGCCCTAAAGGTCACAAGCCATTCATCCTGCTGTGTATTTCTCTTTAAGAAGGTGCTTGTAAGTACTACTGGAACACATGTGTGATGAGGGGTTGCCATGGCAAACAGGTTTTGGCACTATTTAAGACAGAGTTTTATTGCACAGCAGAATAAATAAGCATGTTAAAGCCACATACAGTAACTTGTTGGCACATACATTAATGCTCCCAAGGGCTGCAATAACTTAAGCACCCTCCCTTTAAACATTTTTCAGTGTTTTTTCTTTTTTATTGACTACATGCATTTAGTATTAGGGCTAGGAATGTCCCATTTCCACCCTCTTTTGAAGTGAGTAATTGAGGCAAAAAAAGGAGGACTGTCTAATAAATCATAAAGGGGCATTGTGCACAGACAAGAGGGGCAATTTTCCCATTCCTAACATACATGAGGATAAGCCAGCCTGAGACCTGTCTGTGTGCTAAATCCTGACTTGCTCCCTCTAGACACAGCAGTAGATTGGCCTGGTTATATTTCTGATGGAGCCTGAATAATCAGGAATAGTTTCACACTGTTTTCTGCAGTTTCTGTCTGGCTCTCTTGTGCCAAGCCAGTCTTCTCCCACATCACAGCACCAAGCTCATTACTTCGGCTTTACCCATTTTATGAACCACCTGCTCCGTTCCCAGTCTGGCTCCCAGTTCACACCAGTGAGTCCCATCAGCTCTGGAAACACTCCCAGTGTTGAGGAAGTGCTGCAGGGAGGCAAGAGGCAAATCTGTGCCTGTAAGAGGGCTCAGGTTTGTGGTGCTCTTAAAGGTGAACATAAATTACACTTTATAATGAAAGCTCTGCTTTAAGAAGAGTTATTAGCGTATTAGTCCGGGCTTTATTAGCTGGGAGGGTTCAGAGCCATGTGGGAGGTGTGACACTGGCTCCCTCTTCTGTGGGAACCAGTAACTTTTCTGGACTGGAGAGCCCTGAAGCTGCCAAAAGCAGATGAAGCTGCCAAAAGCAGATGAAGCCCCCAAAACCTCCCCCATCCCTCCCACCTTGGGGACATTGGCACAAAGCAGGTTCCTGTGGATGTGGTCAGACAGTGCCCAGCTGTGGGGCAGGGGCACAGCTGCCTCCTCCCTGGCGAGGGGAGGATGGCCAGGCATTCAGCCAGGGATGGTGGTATCTCTAGTTGTTTAGAACCTGGGAATTGGTGAGTGTGATGGACCTGATTCTGTTTGGGTTACTGGGGAAGAGTGACAGAAATTACATCTCACCTAAAGGATGAGTGAAGCAGTGCTGGCTCCCATTATACTCAGAAAAAAATTCTTGTTTACGTATTGCCATGGTTTTAGGATGAAAGCTGTAACATATTTTATTCTTAGGACCCTTTTTGCCTCATCACCAGGCCTTCAGCAAGGCTTGGACTGATCATCAGAGCTTCTTGTTTCTTGGAGTACCCTGGTCTAGTGGAAAATGTCCCTGCCCGTGGCAGGGGCTTGGAATGAGATGAGCTCTCAGGTCCCTTCCAGCTCAGACCACCCTGTGATTCTGTTCTGGGGTTCTCACCTTTCCTGTGCCCTCAGCAGTCGCTGGAGCAATGCTCAAGCCTCAGGAAATGGGGCAGGAAAAAAGAGAGTTCGTTATTTTATGAAAGGTACATGTTTGTAATATCGCATACTGATGGGTTCATTATGAATTACAATTTGCTGAATAAGAGGATTCCCGAGGGAGAAAAAAGCAAGGGGGAAAGGAGGGAGGTGATTTTTATGCCTGTAAAGGTGTCTCCTGGGCATAACCAGAGTGGAAGATGTACCACTTCCTTCTAGCTGTTTGGATTTGTTTGCAATTAAAGCCTAGTGGAGCTGTCAGGGGCTGTTGACAAATACATTATAACCAACTTAGGTTAAGCGAGTTACTTAAAATTAATCCATCCCTGCACAATACTCCTGTTTCTCTTCAGAAGAATGTGCCAGGAGGAAGGAGTACAATCCTGACCATGTTGGGAGAACCTCCTCAAGGTGGAAATTTGCAAATAGGGCTACTGTAGTATGTAATGAGAAGCTGCAGGGCTTTCAATTATCCCACATAGTCTGTCTCTTTGCAACTTGACTGACAGCTAATTATGCTGGTGCCATTTTTTTGGCAGTGGAATTTAATCTCCCAGATGGAAAGCAAATCAATCTGCCCATTGCTGCAGCTGAGGCATACTTTGGCTCAACTTTAATTTATTCTCCTAAGCCTAAGAAGGTTAGTCATTTCAAGGTACAAAAATATCAGATTTCTTCCGTTAACCAGGCTGGTGAAGAAGTGAGGAAGAGTTGGGATTTTATGGGCTGCGCTGTGAAATGTTGTCGCTCCTTCCTTTGTGTTAGGAAACAGCAGTATCATCTCCCCTTGATTCCTGGTCGTGGAATCTAACAAGGAGGAAGCATTTATGAGCAGGTTGCTAGTGATAATGGTTAAACATGAGTTGTGGAGGCATTAAGTGGGATTCTATGGAGGAATGAAGTAAATCTCTGAAGAACTTGACACAAAAAGGAATCGGTGGCAATTTTCAAGCACTTTAGCCAGTGTGCAATAGCCTGGTTCCCTTTGGGTTTCATGCCAGGGATATAAATGCAATCCTCCTACTTACCTGCACTCTTCAGGCCTATCAATTATGCTGCTCCCTCGGAGTTGCTCTTACAACTTTAGGCATTACTGTCCTCTGTGAAAGCAGCGCTGAGCAGAGTATGTGACTAGTTATCACAGGCTACAGACCTCATCTGCCAGTATCTGGCACCTGCAGCTCCTGTCAGTGCTGCTTCTCAGGCTAGAAAACCCAATTTTAGCTGGGATCAAGGGGAAGGGAGCTCACAAAAACTTGGTGCTAATGAATGCTGGAAAACCAGAGCCTTATTTTTCTGTAAACTTTTGCCTCTTTGGTTGTTTCAGCCTGACCGTGGTTCTGGTGTCTTGCCTGGGTTGTTATGCCCCTTTTGGGGTGCTTTCTCTGAATTCTTAAGCCCCCAGGATTCCCCACTCCTTGAGGTGTTCAGGGCCAGGCTGGACTGGGCTCTGAGCAACCTGGTCTAGTGGAAGGTGTTCCTGCCCATGGCAGGGGGTTGGAATGAGATCACCTTTAATGTCCCTTCTAACCCAAACCATTCCATGATTGTACTGTGATTTGGGAGAGTTTACAAACAGAAAGGTTCCCAATTCCCTTTCTTACTGAAAAAAAGCATTTCTAAAGTGCTTGGCTCACACCTAATGACTCCAATTCCAGTCTTCCTCACACTTGTACAAAACCACAGTCTTTTCAGTGACTCTTCTGTAGCAAATTTGGTGGCTGAAAGATTACAAGCTCTGCTATCTAGCTATTAACACCTGACCTTTTATATTTTCATATTATCCTTCTGATTATGTTGATGCTGCTGTTAATGAGTCCTTGAATGACGTTTCACAGTTGTGATAAAGCCTTGTACGTGGAAGCATTTTCTGTGACAAATCTCTGGAGAACAGCTGCCCTGATGTTGTCCCAATAGTGCATTTGTTACCTGCTGCAGAGTGTTTAAGCCATGTGATGGTTAAGAGGGAGCTCATACAACACCCTCTCAGTGGGTAGCAGAGGAGGGAAATCAAGCAATAGATGATCAGGGTGCTAATTAGTCTGTGGGAAGAATGATCAATACCTGGGGAAAAACAGTGCAGGAGCAACTGGATGTGGGCTCAGAAAGGAAAGCCCTGTGTGTCTCGTAGCTGATGTTACAGATGCTGCTGTAAAGGCATCTCACTCAGATTTTCCCATGTGTGTGATCAGTTTCTTGTTTTGTTTTGGGTTTTTTGGTTGTTTTTTTTTCACGTGGAGCTCGCATGTTTAGCTCTAACAAGCAAAATGCCAGGGAGATTCCCAAGGTGATGTTGTCCTGGCCACAGCACAAAAGTCAGCAGGAGTTTCTCCTCTTCTCTTGTTATACATGTAACCTGATATGTTATTTTTTAGGTTCTTGAATAAATGTCACAATCTGCTCAGGCTTGTTCTGGGATCTCTGGCTCTCCTGACAGAGCCTGCTGGATTTTGAGACATCAGAGCAGCAGGAAAGGTGAGAGAACACCAACAGTGGGGCAGGGCCATGGCAGAGCCAGGACACTCCTCCACACACTCACCTGGCCACAGGTGAGGTGGGACCAGCTGGGTGGTGGTTCAGGGCTGCTTGGGGAACAAGCTGGGTCACAGCAGCAGCACCAGGGTTTTCCCTGAACACACAGAGAGCTCTGGGCTCTTGGATGCCCAAATAAAAACAGGATGCTCTGGTGTTTGTACAGAAGGAGATGGTGAGGCCCCTTGTGAGACCAGCTTCAGCACTGCAAATGATTTGGGGTTTTTCTCAAAAAAGGACCAGAATCCCAGCAAATAGCATGGCACATCACAGGGGATCCCAATGAAATCAGCCGAGCTATTTATGGAGCAGCAGCTGAACAAGCAGATGAGATGTGAGGCCAGAAGAAGCAAGGCTGTGTGATTTGAATAACAATGGTTTGAGATTTTCTAGCTCAAAGACCAAAGCTGGCCTTCCCAGCATGGTGCAACAGTGTAAGACACAGATCTGTTAGATGCCACGGGAGACTGTGCTTTTACCTACCTAAAAATCCCTGTGGAAAGCACTTCTCCTGTTGACATTAATATTGTGAGACTTTCTGCACTGTAGAATTTAGTATACTGTATAGAGATCAAGAAGCTGTAATCTCTACATTCAGTGTGATGTGCATTTTCCTTCTGTGTCAAAAATGCCCTTGTGCTGAAAGAAATCAGGGTCCTTCTCCCACCACGTGTTTCCTCAGGTAGCTGCTCACCCATGGTTCTTTCTATTTTCCAATCCTTTTAGTGACATCTAGTGAAATCTGGGGAAAGTGCAGGTTCAGTTCTCTGAGGGTCAGTACAGTCAGAGATGCTTCATGATTAAATGCTGAAGTACTGCTCTTTATTTCATTTATTGCCCCTTGAGCTGCTGTCTTCGAGGAATGCACCAAATGCATTTGGCCATTAAAAAATTTAAAGTTTGAGCCCCTATTCTGGTCAAATACTTTGTGCAGTTGAGGCACAAAATCAATTTACTCTTGCTCCTTTTAACTTTGGGTTTACATTCAGAATTACATTCTTATTTTACATTTTAAATTTTGTTGGTGCTGTTGCTCCTCTATACTTGAAGGCTCCAAGTATCTGGATTATCCCAAACTATTGCAGGAGTTCAAGGTACACATTTTCAATACTTGGTATTCCTGAGCTTACTGAAAAGTCAGATTTGGTGCACTCATTGCTCTGGATCAATCCAGAGTGGATGTCAAAGACTCTTTCAGCAGTAAATGAAGTTTTCAGGAGAGATGGAAAACGTATGCCTGCTACCTAGAAAGCAGCTAAAAACTTCAAAGGAAGAGCTGCCTCCCTCAGAGCAGCATCCACATGCAAGAGCTTTTAAAAGTGGAACCTCTTTTTCTCCTCAAAGTACAGACCCAAGTGGCTTCCATAAAGGTTTATGTTGGTATGGATTTCAGCTGTGCAAATGATACAGCAACCAATACAAAGAGGGCTCATAAATATTTGGAAAAAATAGAAAATGGCTTCAAACAGGCCAATATTAAATGACTGGAACTAGTTCAAAAAATCCTAGGCATTGCTTGATCAGAAAGGCTTCAACCTCCCAAACTGAACAGGCAATTAGGGCAGATTCTGACCAGGAGGATCTGAAGCAACAATGGGGAAGACTGAACCCTCTGTGGAAAAACCCCAGCACCTCCACCCACCTTCCAGGTCTCTGATCTGCTGTCATCCATCCCTCTCACAGGTAACTTTTCAAAACTTGGAAAATGAAGGCTTCAGGGAAAAATTAATCCAAGTACACCGAGAGCAACAGTTCAAACATTTTACTAAATCAATTCACACAGTTTCAAAATTGTAAATATAATTAAGGACAACAGGGTTTCTGTATTTTTTTTCTTCCAGATTCATCATTAAGACAATAAACAAACACAAATTAAGTTTATAGCATCTGTTCTTTTAAAAAATGAAAGGAACGCCACTCGATGTATTGATAAAGCACCACAACACAGTTACAAAATAGGGTTGGCCTGTTTCTTTCACAAGTAAAAGACTACATACTCCTAACAGCTTCCTGCTTCGCTCCATACTTCATTAAAATAAAACTATAAAATCTCCTAGATTACACTAAAGTCAGACGATGCCTGGGAAACAGTGCATTAACAGCAGTAATGCCAACTATCAGTGCCAACATAAAACAGTTTAGAAAGTAAAAACAAAACAAAACAAAAAAAATCCAAAACAAAACAACAAAAACCCCACCTTTATTTCCCCTAGATGAGCAAAATTTAAAATAAGGGATGCTCTGCTTCACAATGAGTTAAGGAGGACGATGGGTGGAAGAGGGGGCTGGTACTGCAGCTTTCTGGGTTTAGTTGGCATCTAGCTTGGCCATTTCCTGCACGTAGATCCCTATACTCTCGCTGTCGAAGAGCACGAAGTACACAGTCTTGATTGAAGAGGACATTGTGGACACAAAGTAGCTGGAGATGGCTTTCAGGATCAGCTGAGCAGCCGTTTGCTTTGGGAAGCCGTTTCTGCAAGCAGAGATTTAAAAGAAAAAGGAAGAAAGAAAGTGAAGACTTGCTAAAGCAGCTTTTGATGGTTTAACCTCGCAGGGAAGGCTCTGGCTTTCTCTAATGCCTCGTGGTAAATAAAGCTGCAAAGGCAGTGTTTACAGGCTGAATTAGAAAGTACAAACGTGTTTGTTTAGGCAAGATTTAAAGTTCAAACAGAAGAAAAGCATTCCCAAAATACAGCTACAGAGTCCACCCACGTTAATGGGTTGAGCCTTATGATAACTGATGGGTCAGTTATTCTCATTTAACAGACAAGTAAATGAAGAGCCTGCTGTGTTCAGGAAAGTAGAGTATATGTTGGAGCTACAGAGTTAAACCTGTCCTGAAAGCAAAGCAACAATAAAGAAAAATAAAAAGGAACACAGAACCTGACATAGAAAATGAAACTTAGAAAGACCCAAAGCACAAAATGTTCTTGCCACTATTAATGGGTAATTAAGCACAAGATTTTAAAGGTTACTTGTACAGCCTTGCTGCAGATTGAAATGGAAGAGAGAGTGAGTTCTGGTACTTTGGTGGTGAGAAACACTCCTTACATGCTGTTTAGTTACAGGCTGATCCAGTAAAAGAACAGTCCTAGGAAAACTATAAAGACATCTACTTGGTACCAACTGCAGAGATGTGAAACCAGAGGCTTTTCTGCTCCTCCAGCCATGCCTAAAGAACAGGCTCCTACTCCCTCTGGAGAAGTCACAGAACCAACCTTGCTGCTTTCTCAGATGACAAAACTGTGCATGACTGAATTTCAAAGCTCAGAATCTAATCTAGCTTCTTCACATTTTTGTCTAGCAGCCCTTGTCTGAAAGTTTCATCTAATCCTGAAACAGGTCAAGCACAAGTAGAATGGTCTGAGCAAAGCCAGGACCTGAAGTGAAAGTTTTACAGGTCATTGCAAACTCCTGACATTACAGCTGGTAACTATTTGGAACATGGCCTGAGCTTTGGTGCTGTGTAACTCCTCAAGTACTGCTACTCACCCAGAGTAGGGGTTTGGGTTCTCCCCCAGCCTCAGGGACATGTGCTGCAGTAATCAGTCTCAGGGTGATGGGACACGACCACTCTTAGGAGCAGCACCCAAAAAGAATTTGAAAGAGCCTGTTGAACATCACCTGGCTCTCTGACATGCATTTACAGATGTATGGTAGTCAATGCTCCCCACCATAAAGCATGGACTATTAATACTACAAATAATTTACAGATTACACACATGGCTGAGTTTCTCAGTGTTTCCTCAGCAGTTCAAAGAAGCTGGGCTAAATTCTCCTCTGGCACTAACAGGTGAACATCACTCAGCACTCGCTCACTGCAGCATCCCACTGGTAATAAAACTCTGTTGTACTTTCCCCTCTTGTTCTGTGCTGCAACACACAAAATGAGAAGGGCAACTGCACTTTACCTTACCAGAAAATACTCTCTGAGAGCAATTCTGGGGCAGTCCTGCCTGTAATGTGGTATTACACATGCTGCCTGAGGATAATGCTTGTGGTATTTCAAAACTGATGGCATGAAAGAGCTCATGCTGTTTCTTCTTTTCTGAAAATGCCCATTTTTTTTCAACTGTTGGAGAAACTTTAAAAAAACAGGAAAAGCATTGTAAAAAAACCTTGTACTCTTCCAAAGCCAAATGGGCTGGTCAGGAAGAATCAGCTGGGTGACAAGTAAATCAACTGAGAGCTGTTCTGACATAGGAGCTGACAGAGAAAGCCTCAGCAGCCTCCACACCTGAGCACTTGCAGGTTACTTATAAATGCATATAAATCCTGGCATACATTGAAGAGATCTTAAAGGAGTTCTGCTCCTGAGCAGAGACTGTCATGCAGGGCAGCACCAAAATCAGGGTATACACTGTTTCTGAACTGGTCTCAGGGCACTCTCAAGTCACACAACTTCCCAGGGTTCTGGCAGGGTGGTCACAACAGGGTACGTGAAAGAAGAGTGGCCTGGTCAAAGGAAGGCAATGACAGTACACTGCTCAGGACTCCCCTCCCAAAAGAAAGGAAAAAGGATAGAAAAATCAGCAGAAAGGTGCTGGCCTGATGGCCATGTGTGGGCTGCAGGCAACAGAAGCCTCTTGCACTGATTTACTGGTCTGAGTTAAATTCTTGTGAAAAGGCAATTTGAGACTTCAGCCAAACCAGTGTCAATTCCGATCAAACTCAGAGCCTCAGAATGAAATCCCCACCCCAAGGATGATTTCATGTTCAATCTCTAACTCTCCTTTCCCTTTCCTCCTGCTGGCCCTACCAGACTGAACTCCAGGCTACCTCTGAACAGCACCTAAGTTGTGCTTTCCACAAGTTGGCTCTAGCTGAGCATCTGGCCCAGTGAATGCTATTTTATTTCCCCCTGTGATTTATTTGAACTGCCCTCATGTAATCCCATTCCTCAACTATAAAAGAGAATGAAACTGTTTATGTGGGTTTATTGGGTGATGTCTGCTTGACAGATGTCTGTACTAGAACAGCTGCATATATGTGGTGTCTTTGGCATTTGCTATCTTTTAAATCTCTACTTTTAGTTTTTTAATGCTTTTGACTTCATAAAAACAAGTAGAGACTCTTGTCAGAATATATTCTGCTCTCTCCAAAATTAATTTATGCTTGAGTATCTCTAATTAAGAGAAAAAAGGGAAAATACATAACCTCATATATTACTCAAGGCCTTTTGATTCCTCTCCATCTTTTAAAAGCACCACTTCAACTGGCTCGAGTGAGAACGACATGCACATACCAGGCTGAGAACTCCCCACAGATCCTGCCTGTCGGTGCCCAGATTTCACAACACAACAGGAGTCTGCTGATTGTTCAGGGTTTCATCATCTTCCAGTACCAGCCACCTTCCTCACAACAAGGGCTGGGAATGGTTCCCTGCTGGGAGCTATCCAGGAAAGAAAGGGCTCTGTGGAAGGTACTTTACAGTCTCACTATTACAGAACTAATTCCACAGTTACACTGCAGCCCACGGAGCAAGTTTGCCCCAAAGAGTGATTCAAAGCTTCCCTGTGTGCTGATCAGCTGGGACCCTGAGAGCTAATCCACCAGGCTGCTATGAACACCTTGCTATATTTCTCTCCTGTTCTGCAAAGCTTGCTCAAGTTATCTCCTTAAAATGACACCCATGTAAATTAACCTTAGCTGGAGATTTGCCTGATGCAAGTTGCTTAAATTTATTATCCTAATCAAACCTCTATTTCTTCACTGTTATTCACCCCAAAGCTCAAACACTGATTTCTGCTCTAGCCCACAGAACATGCAGGAATTAATCTACTGTTGCAACACAGCACAATGGGAAGAGTATTCTTGCTGTACATCAGCCAACTTCTTTCATGGCAGATTCAAGGGGGGCAGTTGTTCAGGGCTAGAAACAACTGTAATTCAGCCCTTCATACCCAGCCATCAGTGAGCACCTCTGAGAGTTCCAAACCTCCCCCTGCATCCCAAACCCAAGAGCCTCAGGTTAAACATGTAGTCAGTCCAGACTCAGACTCTTAAGAACATGATCCAGCTTTCAAAGGCACTGAGCACCCTGTACAAAGCCAGAGGACTTGAACTTCAGGCTTTGGCTTTCAAAGGCCTTGGCAATGGGTTTTGAGGTTTTTTGGTTTTTTTTGGTTTTTTTTTACTGAAATAGTCTCATGATGTAAGCTGCATGGAATTCAGCTTATGGATTTTGAGTGAAAGCTTGAAGTGACTCTGCAAATCCTGAGAATCAAGGCACTTCAGGTTTGCTACTTAAACAAACACTAAGTCATGTCTTCTGGCCATCCTAAGACATATAATGCAGGAAGTGTAATTCTGCACTAAGACTATGCAACTATGCAAAACAGACCCCTTTTCTTCATGCCCTCCTCCACATCCCCAATGCACACGAACAAATCGATGCTCTGAAGAGATTTTTTCAGTATTCTCTTGAGTTTGTTCTCTGCTCTTTATCCTATTTGCATGCTTTAAGATTCTGCAGGGATCAAACACTTTGAGAACTGCCCAAACTGAACTAGCCCTCGGGAGAACACTGCAGGCTCCATGTACAGCCTGAGCAAACTGAGAGGAAACACTTCTTTTAGGGAACTGATTTAAATAAAGCAGAAAAAGTCATCATTGTAGCAATGGGTTTTGAACGTGGGATGGCACTTAGAAAACATGACCTATTTGGCACCAGGTTTGCCCAACAGCCTTACCTGCCACTGCCAATGGAAGGGAATGCAATTGATTTCAGCTTCTTTTCATCAGCCAGGGCCAAGCAGTTCTTCACTGTCTTTTCCAGCAGCTCCTCACATTTGTCTGAGCCCCAACCTGGGCTGTTACAGTGGATCACAAATTTTGCAGGCAGTCCATGGCCAGCACTGACAACAGCTAGGAAGAATCGAAAGTGAAACATAATTCTTTCCTCTCCTTAGGATTAAGGAAAGCACATGTGATTAAAATAGCAAACAATCAAGAGACATTCCTTTAGCCCCTGTGAATGTTTTGGATTACAAATCACATATCCTTAAAATACAACATGATTACAGAGACTTTGTATTTTCCATTTCCAGCTGCATTTTGCTGTGATAATTTATGAACCATAGCTATGACCGAGCTTATTTTAGAGAGAGCAAGAATTCATGGCTGGCATCAAAGGAAACATGTTTATGCTGAGGATTGTGTAAGGAAGAGGGAGGTATCTGTTAGAACATTAACCTGGCCAAGGGATGATCTTCCTTTGGTTTGGTTTACCACAGAGCTACAGTAAATATCAGGATGCTGGAGAGGCAGATATAGGTACAACTTGTGTGACCTTCTTGGTAAATGTACAGATTGTTTGGCTCTCTTCTGAACACACCACAGCCCAAACTGGAGCAGTTCAGACTCCCAGTGCTCTGCAAACCCCTAAGGAAGGCTGGAAAAGAGGTGAATTAAGATTTTGGCTTTATTTCCACATTTGTTTCTGAGCAACTGGAACGAAGACATTTTGTGTGATTTCAAGACTTTGGGCCTGGCCTTATTTAAGCCTTTTTTGTGTATGGGTCATCCAAGACCACATGAACAATGCTGGGTTTAGTTTCTCTCTTTCATCATATTCTCGACAGATGGTTGGAGAGGACACACAGATTTGCAATGTTTGATTCATGATGTCTATGTACCAACAGGTCAGGACCTGTATGTACAAAGAAATGGAGAAGAATTTTTACCATATTAATCATATCTCAGCACCACGACACTACTGTGGGCATGCAGGGACTAAGAAGATGCAGCAGAGCCTTCCTACAAACTGCTGACAGACAAGGATTCTCTGCCTTCTCTGCAGGAGAACATGCTCTGGGTTCACCACTTCCCATCAGAGAGAAACAACAGGCTGTGCTCTGCCTGCCAGAAACCAGGGGAGAAGGATCCCTGCCATTTCCGAACTCACAGGGCTCTGGTTGCAAATAAAAAGTTGTAACTTTGGTTTGTTAAAAAAAAAAAAAGAAGGGGTGGGGGAGAAAACCACCCTAATCGCACGCCGAGGGAAGAAAAACATCCAGCTGAAGTCTCACATGAGCACAGAGTGAACCTTCACAAAGAGGCAGCCCCTAAAATGCCCCACAAAAGTGTAGGTATAAAATGGCAGCTTATGCCTTCAAAAAAACATAATAAAAATAGCAGTAAGTTTTTCTAAAAAAATTTTTAAAAATCAGCTTTGCAAAGGTGCTTAGAGGTCTGAAAGCCTCTACTCCATTCTGGAATGTTTATGAGGCATTTTGTTATTTAAGCATAGTAGAAATAACTCTTGGCACACAATCACCACATATGGATACTATCCCATGGCTGCTGCAGGAAAGAGAAAATAGACTTTGTCATATGGCATCCTGACCAGGGGTTAACCAGAACATTCTGAAGGACAATAGAAGCACAAGCATTCATGTTCTTATGGGTTTGCAGAGTCCCAACATGTTGAATAGCCTCAGTGTTAGGCAATGTTAATTTGTCCTAATGTGCAACTCAAGTGTTGGCAGATTCAGAATACATCATAAATTCAAGAAAAATCTATTAAAAGCAGCTGACATATCTCTAGTCAGATGTGAAATGTGGCTATCATCTTCATCCTGAAAGAATAAAATACTGTATTGATACACATCACCAGCTTTAATATTTCTCAGGGATTGTTTTCTAGGTTAGTCATTAATTAACTCATTAGGATTCTGATGAGGACAACTGTTCATTACCAAGAGCAGCTGTCCCTTGCTTCAAATGCAAATACTCTGAAAGGGGAAGTAAGGAACAGAACACATTCTGTGCTAGTTACATTCCAGGTAGGGATCCTGGTTATTGGTAGATTAAAGGAATACCCATGTAATTGAGAAATCTGAAAACTGAGTATCCATAGGATTGAGAAACTGATGTGTATCTATTCTGCTCCAGAGCCCTCCAACAAGTCCCTAACAGCCAGTTTCTCCCAGTGCAACGCAGAGCTCCCTATGGTAAGACTGCCAATGCAGCCCCCAGATCTGAGGGATGCACTGACAGAGAAAAATAAACTTTGCTTTCCAACTTCCCACCTATTTGGAGCAGTTTGGTCTGGCCTGGTAAGGAATATTGTAGAGAAGTTAAGAAAAACCCCCAAAACTGAGTAATTGATTCTACATATTTCTGCAGACCAAAAATTCCAAGAAAAACTTATTAAAATTTTTAAAAAGAAAAGGAAAAAAACCCAAAGTATTAAGTACCAGAAGTAAACAGTTGTAATTTTTCCTGTCAGAGCTGAATTCTTACATCTCCCCTTCGGCTGTAGTTAGGATTCATTTACAAAACTGCACACACTGTATTTATTTTTATAGCATAAACACAGATGGCAGAATCAGCCTTCTATATGAACAACATGGATCAGCAATTTCACAGATGGTGTAAAATTATATATTGCCATTATCAAACTTTATTACTCATATAGTAGATTTTTCTCCGATATTACATAAATTTTGATAACTAGGCATCAAAAAGTCGTAAGCTTTTATAGTGATGATTTTGGCACTGATTGAACTAAGTACCCAAGCAGATGCTGAACTTTAAGCACGTGCTTAAGTTCAGTGAAAGTCAGAGGCATTTCAGCAAAGCAGATGTTTAACAGAGTTGCTCTCACAAATAAGCATCTCATTAATTGCTTTTCTGAACCGTGCCCTTAACGAGCCACATTCATTGTGTAAGCACATACCTGGGCACAGCTTTTACTGGACCATGACATCACTGCCCTGTTGCCCATAGGCTTTGGGAAAGGTTACTTATGATGCAACGTGTGTGTTTTAACCATGGAGAATACAAACAGCACACAACCCAAGAGAGCTCCTCAGCCAGCAGGAGCCCCAGAGGTGGAGCAGTGACTGTGAATGTGTGACCCAGCGTGGTGAAGGGCTGTGTTTGGGTTGGGGTTGGGTTGGGTTTGGGTTGGGTTGGGGTTGGGTTGGGTTCCCAGAGTGCAGCCTCACCTCCAGCTATGTCCAACGGCCCGTTCTTTTTGCGGAGCTCAATGACAGCCTCCACAAACTCCTTGCCGCCTTTCTTTTCCAAAGTGCTCCCTGAACAGAGAATTGAAACTTTAATCATCTCAGGTTTCCACAGCAGACATGTGATCATCAGTATCAGTATTGTTTATTATATCACTCTAGAGGTTTCTGCCCAAATGTCATTTTTTTTTTGGGGGACTGCAAAGTAAGATCTAAACCTTTTGGGACTTGAGAATTAGCTAGTCATTAAAAACAACAACAACAACAACAGAAAGAAAAAACCAAAAAGACAACCCTAACAACCCAAAAACCTCACACTGGTATCCCTTGCTAACATTCTCAGACTTGATTTTACTGTCAAAACATTGGACATGGCATCCCTACCTCCTTCCTTATCATGAGCATCTCTTAGTGTGAAATGTTCCAGAAGAATGTGCTAGCTCAAGAGTGGTCGAAGGTTCATAATTCCTTCCCCTAAGACTCATTTCCCCTCTTCTCTTACAAATTGTTTTAAAGAGCCATTTGCCACAATAAGAATTTGAAACTCACCTGATCTTGGTCCCTGACCCCAACAGGTGGCCCCAGGAATGAAACAGTCTCGTGAGTGCAGCGGGCTGCTTTACTTGGTAACTGCCCAGCTTGTTGAGCCACCTTTAACCAAGAGGAAGAGCCTCAGAAATCAGGAGAATCTCTAAGGAACATATTCCTCCAATGAACTTCTCTAACTACAGCTAAGGAGCTGGACAAAGTCATTCTGGCAGGAGAAGAGCTGTGCAGTGTTTCAGGGCAACCCAAAGGTATGCTGTTTACAAAGGCAGTCCATCACTAAATGGTTTAGATCTTATTTTGCAGCTCTAGTTTTAAATATTAATATTAGAACAGCCCAAGAAAGCATTTTCCTAACTACATAAGCACCCCACATAATTTTGCACTGTGCATATTAATTACAAAGGTATATAAGTAAAAGCAGTGATATCATACAGGCTCTGATTTGAGATATTGCTTTGCAAACTGATTTCCAAAAATTCAGAACTAGGATCTCTAAAGATCTAGACACTAATTTGGTGACACCCCTTACTTTCACTGATGAAGAAAGAAAAAAAATGCATTTTCTGATGGAAGTGCACATACCATATGCTCAAGGAAGTGGAGCCCCTCCTTCAAGATTCAGGTTACTAAATCAGGTTATAGCTCTAAGAACTAAGAGGACTCCAAGTTGCTTTTGGTTTTGCTAAATTTCTTCCAAACTGAAGATGAAAAGTTGAAAACAATGCATTTGTTTTCCATTCAAAAACTGACTCTGTGACCCTGCCTCTCTTTAGTTAGTTGGAGTTTATTGCCTTTGGGGGACAAAAGCTGAGGACAATTACAAAATGTATGCCTTTTCTTTGGCTTTTTCATAATCGGTTCACGACAGGGTTTGCCAAAAGCTGGATTGCAAGGTCAGACTGTGCAGGTCAGAGTGTAATTTGCTCTTTGTGCTCATTTAAGCTCTTATATAAATACTTCAGCCAAAGGACTTCTACTTACTCAGCCAAACTCCTCACTAAGAATTTTCTGAAACTTAAAAGTTACCTATCCCAGCGCCAGGGAGTGGAAGGACCATCTTAAAATCTCTTAGAAGAGACAGTAATGGCTTTACTTGTAGCAGCAAGGTGTCTTAGGAGAGTGTGCTGGGAAGGGATGGGCAGGGAATGAAACTGTCTTCCATTCCAGTTACATCCTTGCTGTATGTATTTCCATATCATTTCCATTTATATTTTTATATATATTCCTGTTATATTCCCCCAGAGTCCATGAACTCTGATCAGTCCTAAAACCCATGACATTCATAATCCTTAATTTCTCTTGTTTCAAGGGGAAACATAATTAAGCCTTGTGCAGAACCTAGGAACAGCAAAGATCTATTAAGTAGGTCATTTCTTTGCCATTGCAAAGCTGTTATACATTTAATGGAATTTAGCCTAGTTTGGTTTAATTCAATCCAGAAGGATCAGCTTTTTCCCTTCTACTGGGAATTAATTTATAATTAAAAGCAATGAACAACCATGTCAGTTTATTTCACTGAGTTCTCTTCTTGCAGATCTGGTACAAAGAAGAGCAAAAGTATGAATCAGTGAGATATTCTGCATCTACTCCTCAATTATGCTCCTCTTCTGATTAATACTCAGAGTTTATATTGAAATCATACTCGAGATCTGTGTAGTAAATTAGCTAAATCTGGGAAAGGACAGACTGTATTTAACCATTTTCCACTACATTAGCAAGTTTCTTGATGGAAGTCTTGCTTCACAGCTTCAAGGTTAGTAGCTTATTTGCTCACAGGCATAAATATGTGTCACTCCCATGAGAATAAGATCATTATCTCATGCTTTCCAAGCAGGCATTGGTATCAGTGTTGAAAACAGCGTTAGCAGAAATTTAGGCTCTAAAATTCTCAGGATAAGCCCCAGTACATTTAAATTGTTAGGGAAAAAACCAACAAAAATTAAAAAAAATAAAAAATTTAGATGGGTAAAAGTTAATCATTGGAAGCTAAGCATTTGTGCACTTCTATTCTTTCTTACAGCAGTCAGAGGCAACAGGAACCTACACTAAGGAATGAGCAGTCCAGCTTTGAGAGACAATTTTCTCTGCAGGGTAGCAAAGCATTTCCTTATCACAGGGTAGGAGACAGGCACATTGGCTAAATGGGTCTGACAGACTTTGGAAGCATATTCTTCAGGTACAGACTGTTATGACACCCTTATTTTAATGTCTCTGCATATTATTTAGCCAGCCAGGTCACAGTGCTCCTGCCCACAAAGCATCCAGAGCTACATTTCTCTGTGTGTTACTCAGAAAGCAGCCCCTTCAGAAAGGGCAGGTGGTGCAGGACATGCCAGCTCTGCAGCAGGACACGTGTCCCTCCAAACCAGTACTGAAGCAGGGCCTCGGGGGTGGAGGGAGCCCCTCTGCATAGCAATGGGAGGTTAAGATGGCATGCAGAACAGAGGCTGGGATCAGCTGACTTAGTTTTAAGTATTACCAGCAACTTCTGCATTCAGTCCAAACTGTGATTTGCCTCTTCAAATTACCAAGGCAGTTCAGGGAAAGTATTGCTACCCTTTTACCAAATACTGTATGCAGAGAGAGGTACCACTAAAAGAGTCACTTAGGGGACAGTGATGGCTCAGTTAAAAGGTCTGTCATGCTTTCTATCGTGCCTTCTCTCATCAGTGTAGCTTAGATGACTGACCACCTCACAAACACGTCACATCACTGTGGGCTTCAGGACCGTTGAGCAGGGCTAGGAATGTCATCGGTCCATCAGGTTAAATCGTGAGAGCTCAGAAAATACAGACTGAATCCAGCATGTGAAAGCAGATGTGAACATCTGAAACTTGGCATGGAGAGGTGTACTGGAACTGGTTAGAAATCTAAAGATCAAGACTCAAACCACGTTCAACCCAGGCATTTACCATGCCAAGCCAACAATGTGGTAATTCATTTCCCTTGGTCACATGCCTGCACTGAACGTCCTGTTCCCGCACTTCAAATTTTGGTGGTGCGTTCTGTTGTTACTTCTGAAAGCCTGATTTGGCGCTAAAAACCCCCAAATGCCTACTGGGTTTGCAACGATTCCTTTCTTTTTCTGATCAGTCAGGACTGCTGGAAGTGAGAAATGAATGCAGATCTGCATAGCTACAACAAGCTTGTGGCTGCTGATCGACCATGCACACACATACAAACTCGGCAGCGCTGAACTTGCCATTACCTACTTCACCACCGGTGTAGAAGTCAGAGTTTGTCGGGTGAACGACAGCATCACTGTCGATCGTGGCAATGTCAGCCTGTACAACTTGCAACTACAACAGGTAAACAGATGTATATCAACCACGTTGGACAGAGACCCAGCACAGGCTCTACATTTACACATGTACCAACGTCCATATTTTCCTACCTTTACATCTCCAAACCTTGCGCCAAATGCTGAGTTGTGTGTGCAGGTGTGTGTAGAGAAAGGGGTGTAGGGAACAGGAGGAGGAATATTGAGTATGACATGATCAAATAAATGTTAAAATGACAAGTCAGAGCAATCACATGAGATCATTTCCAAAGTTTTAAAATCAGCTAATGCCCCATTGCACTTTGCAGAAACCTAGAACAACCGGTTCCCCACAGAGCATGACATTAAAATATGGAATCTGTTTAAAAAAGAAATTCAGGATCATCAAGCCAAACAAAATAATTAGTTTCTCCATTTTGTCAGCATCAATAAGCTGACAGGCACTAATCTTCATATGTAAAGCAATTCATCATTTTGTTTCTAAAGATGGCAGTCTCCTTCACACAGAGGACACCTTGTATTTGCAGCCAGGGCTGCACTGAATTTGCTTTAAAAAATACAAGTGATTGTTCTTATAGTTTAAATGTAAGGCATGTCTTCTAATTATGTGTTGGAATGGCTGAGACTCTTGTAAAGATATATGTATTTATGAGAAAGGCTGATTTAAAAATTAGCCTTCTTAAATAATTTTTCTTGTTTACTTTTGTACATTCCCTGGGGAAATGCAGCAGGAGCAGAATTATGGGTTGTATTCCATTAAGGAAGTTTGAAAGAAAGACAGCAGCAGGTGTAACCAAATAAGAATATTCAATATTCAAATAAAAAGGGAATGCAGTACGTAATGCATGAAAAGTAATTTTTCTTTTTGCTGAAGAACAAACTCCTGTTGAAGATGGAATTTTTTAATTTCTTTTCAACCTCCAACAAGACAGGAGCTTTAAAAGCAATTCACCATCTACGGTAGTTCACTGTCAGTATAATATCAGTATTTGTTTTCAGCTGAAGATGAGTGACAGGGAGTAATTGAAGCATAATGGAAACAAATGATTTGACTGAATTAAACATGAAATCAAGGCAGGAAAGATTTGGGGGTAGTTAATTATTTAATCATTCCTTTTAAAACATTTTAAGCCTACTCTAGGTATCAGAAAAAAACCCTGAGATTGCAGGTAGAATGGAGAAACTGCTTATTTTGAAAACAACCTAACAAAGAAGTATTTTAGTCCTCAAAGTATCCAAATAAGAACCCCCCCAAAATAGCTAACAGTCACATATGATCATTATGGAAAAGAATTTAAATTTTTTTTGTTTGAACTGAAATCAGCTTGAAGACTAGCAATAGCTGTGAGCATCCAGATTTGGTGGGACAATTCTTTTGAATATAATTCTTCAACAAAGCAGGACCTGCAAGATTTGAATTTCTGCTCTTATTAAAGGTCTGAAGCCCTAGAGAGTAAATTCTGGGTTCCATAATTTCCATGTGACCGTTAGTTGTGTCAACCCATGCCCCATTTACCTAGGTCATCTTTAAGGTCAATGTCAGCATTGGTGGGATTGATAATGGCCTCCACCTCGAAGCCGGCTAAATTACTGATTTCACTGTGAATAAGGTTCAGCTGAAAAGAAAAGCATGAGGTGGGAAATAACAGGACAGCTGGGAAATCACAGAGAAGCTGCAGAAAAGTGAGCTTTGCAACACAGATGGAGATAGCATCACTGCAAACAAATATGCAAAATAAAAGGCAGGTCTTAACGGGGGGATTATTATCCCCCAAAAATTCAAACGCAAGACTCAAACATTGTTCACACAGGGAGGACATGAATGTACCTACTGAGAAGCTCTGGTTTGGTTCCATACTGATCACTATTTGGAACTGTTATTATTATCTAGTACCTACAGGGGGCTTACAAGAAAACTGGACTGGCACTTTTCAGGAGGGCATGGACTGACAGGACTCAAAGTGGAATGGCCTTAAGCTGAAGGAGGGTAGGTTAAGATTAGATATTAAGAAGAAATTGTTCCCTGGGAGGGTGGGCAGGTCCTGGCACAGGTTGGGCAGAGAAGCTGTGGCTGCCCCACCCCTGGAAGTGTCCAAGGCCAGCTTGGACAGGGCTTGGAGCAACCTGGTCTGGTGAAAGGTGTCCCTGCCCATGGCAGGGAGGGGTTGGAATGAGATGTTCTTTATGGTCCCTTCCAACCCAAACCTTTCTGTGATTCTTATTTTGGCATTAACAGAGGGTTTTTGTTTCTCCTCCAAGTATAGATGAAGGACACCCTAAGCGTTCCTTCATCAATTACAGGACATGCTGGGACCATTCAGCACTGAAACAGGATCAAAGCTGCTGCTCCTCCTTCTTTGAGCCAGCAGACACCAGCCTATCTCTGAGGAAACACACACTTGTCTCCAGTGATTCCTCCAGCCCAACAAGGGGATGTGTTCCCTTTTCTTTCCTTATCAGTGGTCACCACGTTCTGTATCACAGCACTTCAGTTCTCACTGCAGTTCTGCAGCCTTTGTGAGTGCCTGGTGAGGTACCATAAGCAGGCACAGAATATCACATGCTTATTGCTTTTAGGTTCTATTTTAATTGCTTTTGTCCTTTATGAAAACAGAGATTTGAACTCCACCCATTAAAGTACATTAACTCCTCTCACTGCACACATGGATTTCAAGCACATGTCTCCATTTCTTTCCTGTTACAAAATTAGCATGATTTCTCATGGGCACACAGTAACCTGAGGAAGGTGGAAGAGAGATCTAGAGATTAACCTCACATCCACACTACGTGTTCTTAAAAGAACAGAAAGAATTCAGGGAATTAATATGAGGAAGTACAGCTTTCAACTTCTGGCAATATATTTTGGGCAAGACTTACAAGCTATTATATAAAATAAGAAGTCAATGAAAAAACTCAGACCAGCTATGGTGACAAAAGGATCCTGCCATGTCATACTAGTAAGGATGTTTTTCTGGCAGTGCTCAGAGGTGTAAAGTGATAGCACAGATTGCTTAATACTGACAGTTTGGGTGTCTCATAATAGGATGTGACAACAACTCCATCATTTGGAGCAACCTGAAGTGAATGCCACACTTGGCAAAGGTCAGGACTGCAGGTATGGGGAGAAGCTCATGAGCAGGGCCAGAGCAGGCTGGGACACTGCTTTGAATCTCCAGTTGGGAAGTCTGATTTCATATGCACCAAGTTCACTAGCATCAAAACTTAAAATACTTTAAAAGTGCAAAAAACTTTCCAGACTCTTTCATTTGGGGAAATACATTAATTTACAGCATGGTCTATGCTTGTATCAACAACATGTATTTAAAATGATTGTTTCAGGAGACAGAAAGCAACTATGGAAGAGAAAGTTCTCATTCATTTATGCAAGTCCTGAAACATATACCTTTAAGCATGGCACTTTATCTCACCAATAACTGCATTCTGCTCTTGGTTTGTAATCCACGTTCTGTAAACTTAACACTTCAAATCATCTCTTTGAGTATGTTAATAAATTAACAGAGAATATTGAGTCAAGTCATGAAACCCCTACAAGTGAATGGGTCATTTAACAAGGCCACCATCCATATATTTAAGTTTTATGAAACAATATTTCCATTTTATTCATGTGATTCTATGAATTAACCTTCTTTCTCTTTTTAAAAGCCTGCAATTTCACATAATTTGCATATGTTGCTTGAGTAAACTATTTTCTCTCAAAATAGGGTGATTTTGACTAGAAATGAGTGTAATTCAGTGTTTTAAGTATGGGTCTGCTCAGGAATTTGTAATAAAATCTAAGAAAGTTTCCTTTCCAAATAGCTTGGAAACCTTTAGTACTTCACACGTGGCAAGTTATTCATACTTGAGTTTGAGTCTTGAGTTTGACTACAAGCAACTGCAGTTTAAAAAAAAGTCAAACCAAACCAAAATGTTAAAGAAACTTCATGAATTTTCAAATTAAAAAAAACCAAAACAACAAACAACAACAAAACACATGCACACACCAAAAGACTGTTTTGTGGAGATTTTTGTATGCTCCTAAGCATATCTTGTTCATTCTACAATGTTCCTCCTTGACCCCTAATTCTGTGTTCTACAGGTTTTTGCCCCGGATCTATCAGCTGCAGACCATTTTGGGTTTGGACCTTAAATCTATCCCTAAGCCTACTCATATATAGGATTTATCTAATAAACAGCTGGTAATTAAAGTTTCAATATAACAGCAACAAGATGCTTAAGAAGCTGCCCATCACTGATAACATGTGTTGGCAGCTAAGTATTATTTTACTAAATTCTGCATTTACTGCTCAATGCACTGTTAGCTATCCAAGAGCCAAAAAACAATTAAAAATTAATCAGAAGTTTTCCCTCAGAATTAAATCCTCCAATGAGTAATTGCTTAATTTCACTACCCATAGCATGAAGCACGTGTTAGGCAAAGGAAGTGATCCCCTAAAGGGCCACTTAAAAAATAAATAGGCACAACTTGCATATACATGTGCAACAAAGAATGGATGTAACTTTATGTAATGTTTCAATTAAATGTTAGTTAAATAAATGCAGATGGCACTTAGCACACCCAGTATTTTCTGAGCCAAGCCTTGCATTTCTAATTTCTGATAAAATTACCTTAAAAATCTTGAAACTTTTTTCTGGTATGAGTTTCATACTGAAAACTGAAGATGCCTGTTGCAGACCACAAGCTGAGGGCTCTCACAAAGTCCAAACCTTAATGCTTAGGCTTGAGGTCTCACAACTCTGCCTCTACTTTGTAATCCTCTCAGCAAAAACAAACCAGGTAATGGGCACAGTACCACATTTCCATTGGGATGTCACTTGTAGCATGTGCAGTCATTTACATATTAACTACATTTTAATACTTAATTCATATAGCACTAATACACTTCTACAGGTACAACTGAAGGGGTCTTTGCCATTCTCTGACCTCTAGGAATTTCTAGCTGAATGTCAGCTGTCACCTAAAGATTTAATGCATTAACAGTAACTTTAAAAACTGAACAATACCCAGGTTTGCAACGTTCTCATTTGTGTTTTCAGTTAATTAAATCTGGGGATATTAGAAGGATGAGGAGCTGCTCTTGCAAATAAATCCCTTCCCTTCTGCAAACATGGAGCCAAGAAAAAGATTTTTCCCATTAAACACTTAGGAATGATGTGATACCAAAACCAGGATTATTTTCTTCCTTCTCTGCATCTAGAATATTATTTTCTGATCCAGAAGGTAATGGTTGTGCAAACCACAGAGACATGCTGGGAAGGTTTTCAAGGGACCTCACAGGAGGCTTGAAAGATCCTGACTGATGGATCTCAGCAGCAATTCTTTAAATGCTTTCTCTAACCCTCAGAACATGATCCATTTGATTTGGAGTGTTCTCTCACAGGAGACAAACAGGTTTCCATTTCCCTTTTCATTTTTCTTTTCATTATGTGTTATAACAAAAGGCTAACACCTGCTCCCTCTGTGCAGGGCTTACTGACAGCGATCCCGTGCAGGGATAGACGTGTCATACCCGTAGTTTTCTCAGGGGGCTGCACTCCAAGGGAATGAGAAAGCCAGGAAGTCCATTTCCAAGTACAAGGCACTCACTGGGAAGCTCTACAAGACACTGGCTTTGCTCAGCACAGCTTAAAACAGTCCTGGAGTTCATGATTCTCTTCCACCAAGCCCAACAGCAAAGCCCCACTGATTTGCTGGGCCAGTCTTGCTGGAACACACCACTAGGTCTTATTGCAGGTTTTCTATGGTAAGTAAAAGGAGTTCAAAATCAGCTCCAGAAGTCTGATGTTACTTGCTTTCTTGAAAGAGTAATGTAGACTATAAATTTTGGGTTTTAATTTAGTCATCAAAAAGTTTTTAAAAAACCCACCCCCCTACTAGGAGTAAAATAAAAAAAACCCTACCAAACCAGTAATCTGGCTCTAGTTGTAAAATTAACTGTGGAAAATCAGAACTCTTGCAAAAAATGTTACTCTCATGCATGTTAAACTGGGCAAACAAATGGTGGAAGGATAAATGGAGAACAACCTCAGTATGAAATAAAAATGAGTCAGAGGAGTTACATTCCACTATGGACAATGGCTCATCTTTTATGGCTTACAACACAATGATCTGATTACTGAATGATAGAAGAAAGATGCAGTTTTACTTAACAAAATTTTGTATCACAAACTAAAGGCAGGTTTCAGGATAAAAAACCAAATGAATTTAATGAATTGTCTCTTTAAATGGATCCTTTCTTAAAGCAGGTAAGTATTTGTATTAAACCATCCCACATCCCAAAGCATATTCACAGGGAAAAAAAGGATTGTTCATTTCTAGCTTTTCATCAAAACATCATTCATTATTACACAGCATTAATGTCTGTAAATCACAAAGCAGAACATAACATAAAACCACTATTATGAACAAATATCTAAAATAGGTTTTGATAAAAACCTGTAAATCGTTTATCTCAGCAATGAAGTGGGCTGCCATTGGAAAAAATGCATATTATCCTTTGAATAATCTCATCTTTGGCAGATGCTTAGCTGTAACAATTATGCTGTTTATGAATAAGGTGAGATGGATTACAAGCACACAGGCTTTTCTTTCAATTGAGTATTTAAGTATGTAGCCACATGAAGATTTACGTATTTTTGAAATGTTCTAGAAGTTTGTTGTTTGGAATTTAAAAAACTGATATCATACACTTTCTCAAGTGCTCAGTGGGGAAATGTCCATTGTACCTAGATGTTCTGTGGAAAGGGGGGTGGCAAGAGGGGGGTATTCCCTAAGCAGCATGGAAGAATAGGTATTTATCTATAAAAATGCAGGATCATACCTTCTGGCCAAGAAACAGGCTTTTGGTGGACAGGACTGTGAAACCATCTGCAGGAGTTCCCTCTGTTGTACTGTCAGCACTGGCTGATTTGCTCACTTCTCCCTGTTTCTTCTTCCAAAAATATAGTTAATTAGTTAACTCAAGGCTCTGAGAAAAACAGTTTAATGACACTAAGATATATGACACGCACTAAATGCTTACCAGGCAATAAAATGCCTGTACAAACACTGGCATTGGATTTTATCCTTTAGCCCAACCAAAGTGACTGATAACAGCTGAAGGGATCAATAGGAAAAACGAGCCCAACATCTGCCTTTTCCTGCCCATGACAGCACACACTTGAGAAGAAAGTTGTTTTAAATGTTGCAGGAAAACATATTAACAGCCCCAAACTTTGAACAGCTTTCTAATGGCTTGTGTGGACAAAGACATTGTGCCTGTATGTGTGGGCAGACATTCATTCTAAGGTAAAAACTGACTTGTCAGAGAACAAATTTTCTCTCTGTGAAGGGAGGTGCTCCCAGATTTCACAAACTTATTTTTAGAAATGCTCCTTTGTAATGTGTCCTCGGAGGCAGAGCCAGAAGAATATATCCACTTTCTACCTGCCTGGGAGCAGGAAATGGGCTGAACAATTTTCTGTTTTATTTAACAGCATCATCTACTTTCATCTCCAGTGAAACTGTTGGGGGAGAAAGAGTTCCCCTCAACTGCCATTCCTTTATTCAGCTCTGCATTCACTGGAGGGGAATAACAGGTCTCAGGGATGAACTGATTTACTGAACAAAAACCAGAATTAGGAACATTTTGAAAAAAGGTGTTCCATGAAGACAGTGAATTGGCTGCTGTGCTTAAAAACTCAATTGGTGCCAAAAATAATTTTGTATTTTCAATAAAATCACTACTTCTGATTTGGTATAAATATTTGGTGCCTCAGCAATGTCTTTGCTGCAGCTAAAAAGCACACCTGGAGTATTAAGTAAGCCACTGTTTCCCTATTGTCCCTTTGCAAAGTACATAAACTAAATCTGAGACTGAGCAACTAAAATTACTTCGATGCAAGGGTATATTGGTGCTTTTAGAAGCTGTAACTATGCTTTGCTTTACACAAATGTTTTGAAAATTAGAATTTCATGGGTCCTATTTCAATTCCCCAAGAGTTTGCTGTTAGCCAAATACCAATATAGTAAGCAGACAATACAGTTTATTGTGTGGAAGAAAAACAGAACCCCACAACAGACTTCCTGCTTTTGTAATCAAGTAGGGGAAAAAATTCCAGATTTAGGGAAATTATTAGTGCATGGTTATTGGAAGCATTGCACTTGAAATGTCAACTAGTAGGTGTCCTGGGGGAGAAAACTAAATTCAACAGCTTGAAAAGACCAAAAAATCAGAGAAGTGACCAAGTAAACAGCAACAGAGACACACGGAATGAATAAAGGAGCTTTGTTTGACCCAGAGGCAACTTTCACATTCCTTGTCCATTTCATGTGAAATTCCTGCACTTTTCTTCCTACTTTCATAATTTACTGACAGTAGTTGTTTTGCCAAATTAAAAACCACCCTTGGCTCCACGTGTACACAGCAGAAAGATTCCTCCCACTGAAACCTGTAAGGTGTGACCAGTACAGCCCCCAGACACCTCCTCTTCTGCCTCCTGCTGCCTCCAGCCTGTGCCCACCTAAGACTGTTTCTTAAGAAAAGAGTCTTTATGGTTCATCTGCCTGTCCTGCAGACTTGGGTGACTTCTGAGGGTTTCCAGACTCCCCCTTCCTTGCCTATTGTGATTGAAATCACTGTTGTTAGCAACACATGGAACAGAAAGCTGCCCCTGAGTGAAGCTCCCTGCAGCTACTGTTAGTGAAACTGGGTTTAAAATAAACACATGACTCTACCTTGGATTTCCTTGCTCCTTTCTTGCCGCCTGTTTTCTTTGATACAGTTTTTTTCTGTGATGGAGACTTTGCCTTCTTTGCTGGAGGTGGAGTGATGATGGCTTCCAGTTTTCCTTTTGAGCCTCGCTTCTTTGCCAACAGCTCTGGGTGAATGTTGGGTAACACTCCACCACTGGCTATGGTGACCCCTTTCAATAGCTAATAAAAAATAAAGAAGTTGTAGATGACAAATTCCAGCATTTACTCCGCAATAAATAGAAAATGGCATTTACTGCAAGCTTTGTACATTGAGCCTTGAGCTTCTCAACACATTATCCTTGAAGCAGAGATATGTGAAATGGCTGAAATGAAGCTGACCACGTACTAGATTTTAACTAGAAAGGGAATGTGAGCTCTTCTTGCAACATGTGGTTGGCACTGTCAGCATCTCTAGGGCTCACACAAGGTCTGTTTCTCTGAAGTTGTGCCACCAAGACTGTTAACCAACTAGGAGAAAACAGGACAATCCCAGCCACACCCATGAGGACACTGTGAGAGAGAAATGGGACCCCAAAGTCCAGGGTGTGAGACTGCAATGGGTGCCACACTGTGGACAACCCAATCTATGTCTCAAGCGCTGAATTCTCCTGCAAATGGATTTTTAAAACAGATTCTTTTTTCTTAGAAAAAGAAATTTCAAAATGGAGGGCAACATTATACAAATCTCTATACCTCAAAGTCTTTCTTCAAAAAAAAATAAAGTAGTTTAAGACCAGTATTCAAAAGTGTGCGGTTCATTTAAGCCTTTAAAAGCAGGGGTGAAATATATCATGTTCTGTATTTAAAACCACTTTACCCCATTTTTAATAAATCTAGCTGGGACTAATTCACTATTGAGGAGGATACAAAAGGTGACATCAAAGTCCCCTAGGTACTCCCACCTTCTGATTTGTGTTTACTGCTCCCCAGCCTCAAGTGAGGGAGGCTCCAAGCTTACAAAGGGATGATGAGTGGAAAGTATTACCAAATTTCACAAAAAGCCAGAAGAAAGGTGGTTTGGGGATATTATTTTTCTTCCTGCATGATTCCTATGTATCATGATACATAAGTTTGGAGAAATTATCTTTTCAGATGTGTTTTTACAGCACCTCACACAAAGGTACAGTAATCCCAGCCACTGTCTCTGGGTGATGCCACAGCACTGTAATAAAAACACTCCATTTTTTTGTGGCAATGGTAAAGGCATCTTGAAGTCTGCAAAGGACACAGACTTGAAAGAGTTCAGAGTTCTTCTGTGGTCACAATAACAGGACAGTCCCCAGCTGCAAGGGGGAAAACAAACCAAACCAACAAAAAGCATCTACAAGATTTTTTCGGTGTCCTTACAGAGTTTACCACGTCCCACTCCAACAGAAGTGGTTGTAATATTGTGAGCAAATATCACATTGCATCTCCATGGCATTTTTGCACATTTTAAGAGTGTTGAAACACAGAATTAAGACGAATACTGTAGTCAGTTACACAGGCAGCACATCAATAAGTGATGGAGCTGTTTCCTGGTGTGCTGCTCAATAAGCAGAGGTCTTGAGTTACAATTCTGCCGTATGGAAAGACAATTTAAAAAGCCCTAAAGGAAATCCTGGCCCTCACATGGCAGAGGTTTTCCTTACCTGATTTAATTCTTCATCATTTGCTACAGCCAACAGGATGTGTCTAGGAGTGACTCGACCCTTCTTGTTGTCCCTTGCTGCATTTCCAGCCAATTCCAGGATTTCCGCTGGGAAAAAAGTAAACCCCTTTTAATTACAATGTGATCATTAAGAAAAATCAATGTGTTATTTGGCATCCACACAGAAAGATATGGGAATTGCATCAGATTACCCCTAACTCCTGTAGATACCCTCAACAGACATCTAACTCTAAAACTACCACTTTCTTTTTCTGTTTAATCACTGAAGAACAAATGCACACTTGAAGTCCTGTGCTTTAAACTGGAATCATTTTTTTGTTCTTTTGAAGCAGTTCCCTGAGATTCTTCACTTTTAAATGTTCTTCTCATGGCTACTGTGTGCTCATCTCTCAGGATCCCTCTCCTATCAGGTAATAGTACTAGATGTACAAATTTATAGGTTTTTTCCTCAAACCAGTCAACTGTGAACGCTGGTTTGCATCACTTCAACTTCTTAACTACTGGAAAAGATGTCTCATTTTTAACATTATGGAAGCTTGTAAGCACACATCCATGTTAGGACACTAAAAATACACACAGATTCTTTTTCTCTATCCTAGAAGAAGTTTCTAACCAGAAAAAATAATTGACAAATAATGTTTATTTGCTCCTAATAAATTATCTCCTTAGAAGGCATTTCCAGTCCTGACAAAATAACGTTTAACAGCTATGCATATGATGGCTTTTAATTAGGAAAGATTAATTTGCTCCCCGCAAGGATCTATGAAGTGAAAGGCTGCAGTGTTACCTGCTAACTTATCTGTCTTCAGCTCAACAAGCCCTGGGCAAGGATGTAATTAATTACATGAAAGTCTGGGGAACAATTAAAAAAATGACATAACATGTTTATCTGACTTTGCAATTATGTGCTACTGCTGTCACCTTTCATCTCCCCCTCTACAATCTGTGTTTCACTGTTGCTTTTTGTATATTTGCTTTTGCAAACCTGGTAACATTTGGAGAAAAAAAGGAAAAAGAAAACGAAAATTCTTTTTTTCTTTTTTACATCTATTACACACCAGTATTAAAATGTAACATTACTATAAGGCATGAGATTGATTTCACACTTAATAACTGACTATAGCATGAGAGCTTTCCCATAAGAGGCAAAGAGATCTGAATTAAGACATTAATCTGGAAATTAAAAAGACAAAAATCAAAGCTCACAGGCCTTTACCATAAGGCAGTAAATCTTAAGCAATACTATACAGCCCAGACTACAGCTTCTCATTAGACTGAATTCAACATGAGTCTCCAATTATTTTTCATCCTAATTCCCATAACAAGTAAGTCATGATGCTTACTTGAAAACTTACAGCTGCTTCTGGATGTTCTACAATTGAACTTCATTGAGGATTTTGGTAGGTTTTCACTATTTTTGTGTTCTTCAAAGTGTACAATTAACTTTATTACAGGGTGAGACAGAATAGTAAGTCTAAGGCTGCAAAACTAACTCAACATTTCATGCTGACAACAATTGCTTTGCAGGATTAGCAGGGTAAGGTCAATCTGCCTGTGCTTTCCACACCTCCAAAGTAGTGAATTAAGCTGGCATAATCCTTTTCCTACACTTCTCAAAAGACCCAGCTCAGACACATGAGGTTTAGTTGCCTGTGGTGCCAAAGACCTGTTTCCCATCCCTGTAGATACCCCAGGCACCCCCAGGAACCCCCTGAGATTGTGTCACTGAAGAGAACCAGCATTTCCACCTCTCAAGATGAGGAATGGAGCTGTTTGGACTCAGACTTTAGTCCCAGCTGAAGAGCCAGGCAAGGCTTTGCTGCAAACAGCAGGCTGTGTTATTCCCTGCCCCTGAGCAGCACAACTATGCAGACAGGTCATTTTGGAACTAAAGGCTCTAAGAAAGTGTTATGCCTGTAAAGCACAGAGGAATGTTTTATTTGTTCCTCATAAAACTCCCATGTCTGCCTCGTACAGTGGAGAACTGTTCTTGCAAGTGCTAAGCCCTCTTCCTTGGACAGGAAACTCATTTTGAAGTTACAGTTTTCTAATGGTCCTTTAGGGAAGTTGAGGTACCCCACTTCCTCTTGAGGAACAGAATGCTTTGCACTGGCGTGCAGGACCACAAAAGAGGAGCTTGGGAGAGGGAGAGAGGAGGAGGAGGAGGGCATGGAGGGTGGAATTTCTCTTCTGGCCTTCTCAGCTCTCCAATAATAATCAAGTATTGCTTGTGCTCCTGGAGAGACCCATAGCACAGACCAGCCAAACTCAGCCATGCACACCAGGCTGGCCAGAGGGGCACCCTCTTATTTGAAAACACAAGATCAGGAGGTATTCCAGCTGAGGCCAACACAGGCTACAGCTTTTAGATTTAGCACTGCCAGAGACAAACCTGATCCAAACCCAACAGATGAGAGCACTTGCAAATGCTGGAAATGAAGACTTTGTGCATATGGACAGGATTCAGACTACTTGCCTGGATTTTGCTTGCAGTGAGCTTTATTTTCACATCTGTTTTATGCTACTTTAATTGTAAAGATTTAAATGTCACTTCACCCATGTTTTGAACTGATTTTAAATTAGATGAAAATCTAACTATAAGGGAGCTGACTCAAACTTCTAGAAGAATCACTCTGGATTTAGCTGGAAAGAATAATAGGTGGGAAAAGGTATTTAAAACTGAGATTGGATCTGAATTCTTAGGTCAGACCCATCTTTGGAAGTACCAGGTTCAAAGGGTTGAGTCATTGAAGAGTTCTGTTTCATTAAAGGTAACCTTCCCACAGTGGGAAAAAATAGACATTGAAAAACCAACTCCTGCAACTGAGCAGGGTCAAGAGAAAAGACTTTGCTTAGAAATGCTGAGGCAAAAGAAAGTGTTAAGAGCTTCCATGACATCAGGATTCACTCAGCTTGTATTTATTCAGCCAGAAGACCAAAACATTTCACAAACACGAGGCCTCACAAAAAGGATGGAAGTTGCATAATGTCTATTCCATTCGTTTCATATATTTACTCAAGGCATTTCCCCTCGAGAGAATAATTACATCACCACCACTCAGGCAACTACAAGACACTTTACAGAACCACAGACCATGAAAAGCTCTATGTTTTAAAAGATGAAGAAAATGTACAAGTTTTTCAATATTCTATGCTTTTGAAGGAATAATTCTTCAAATACTATGTACTGGAATCTTAGCTTCATGTGAAGAAATACTCTATTTGCACAAATATTTCTGTGCTTTTTGGATGTTTTCAAACAAAAAAATGCAAAACAACATGCATTGCTTTAAGTGCAGATATAAAACAACCCAGTGAAAAAACTGTGAGAAGTATATAATTAGGAAAGAAAAGTAATTAAGTAGGACTGCCATGTCAGCATGTGATATATTCATGTATGGACAGCTGTTAAGGAGCAAAAAAGGCATGATGCCTCAGAAATCTGACTATATCATGAACACAGCAATTTGATTTAAAAGATAGAGTTATGATTAATATTTTTCTTCTTTTCAGTCATTATCAGAATGGGAAGTGACTCAAAGTTAAGACATTTTCTCTTAAAATGTAACCCAAAGGTAGTTTTCATTTACATCAACTGAAAACTCCTTTGTAACATTTAGAAGTAGGATATGGGTAAGTGAAAACTGGTCTGAGCCTGTTCTCAGCACTTGAACCAAAACTGCTTTTCTTCAGCTGAGGTTTTTAAAAGTTCAGTTAAATATTTTCAAAGGAGCAAAGAAAAGCGGTTGTATATCTTCGTATCTAAGCCGGAGATAAGACCACAGGAAAAGCTGTTCTTAAGGCATTTCCTACTCAAACACAACCAAAAAGTGTCAGAAGTCTCCACAGAAACCTCATCCTGAGGCAGTTTTCGGGGTGAGTTCCTCATCCTCTACTTTCAGAGACTCTGGCCATCCTAAGTTCTCAGTTTCACTCTTGCTCTCTGCCTTCAGTACCATTGCTTCGGTGTTTCACAACACTTGCAAGTTTTGGAATCAACAACACAAGATTAAAATGAAATTAATTACTGCTAGACCAAAACAAAACAGGCACTGTAGGAATTGCATTTATTTCCTGGATGGAAATAAAAGCAAAAGCCTTCTTCTCCCACTCCTGGACAGTGCTCTAGTTCATTTATCCTCATTTTCAAATGAAATATTACTGACCAACACTCCTTTCAAGCCTCAATGACAAGGCCTTTAGCTTATCATGCATTCCAGACTGTAATACTTCCTAAATGTAAATAGTCAATTCAATTGGTCTGAGTTCATCCCCAAAATGTTAGGTTTCATTTTTTTTTTGGTTTACATCTCAAATTAAATCACTGCTGTTGCATCGAATCCCCCTGCCCACCTTCTCTTCAGGGAGATGAAATCATAGCTTTGAAAATTAAACTCTTTAACAGCTAACAGGTGATGTGTTGACACGAGGCCAAGTTCTGAACACGCAAATTCCAACAGGAACAAGTCAGAGGTTTCTAAAAGAATTGCGAAGCCTCTCCTCCAAAGAAAATTGGAAACAATACCCAGAAATCAAAGAAAAATGAATGTTGATACAATTCCACTGAGAAAAATATGTATTTGCTACAAAGCCAACTACATGACAAGGAGTCTGCTTATTGTACTTTAAATTAATCATCTTCCCATCAGCATTTTATTGACCTGAGAATCATTTTACACGATTCCGGAAGGTTTTAACCCAATCAGCCCCAATCAACCAAGACTGTTAAGAGTTTCCTGCATTCTTCTCTCTGTGTATTCCACCCAATCCCCCTGGAATCTGCAGTTGCAAGAGGGAAGGTAGAATCATTTAACACCACTTTCCCTCTTATGCATTCCAATAAAACAGTTCTCAGCCTCGGTTCAAAGTTGTGGAAATCTGATGCAGTGAAAATCAATTCAAGCAATTTTACTGCTTTGAACAAGCCTGGATGAAAACTTAACTCTCAGCAGGGTAATCATTCTCTTAGGATGTGATAAAAACCCCAAACCTTTCAGTCTTGAGTGTCTGAGCTGTATCAAAACTAGGCCCCTTAAAGGAGAAACTGCTAACTTTGCCAAGTTATTGGGAGTTTTGCATTTCTGTGAGGCAGATGACAGACTGCTGTTTACATAAAACACAAGTACAAGCCACAAAACTCACTTACACTTCTTTTCAGCTCTCTTCTACACTTCAATACCATCCCTTTTTTCTTTTGCTATGAGATCTACTGTTATTTAACTTTTTTTTTTTTAGTTTCTTGGTCTACTGCTGATCTGTAAAAGGTATGAGACTTCAATTCTCACAGAAATCTGAATTTCAGCTCAAATCTTCTTTATTACAGCAGTCATCTCCCAAGTACTAATTTAAAGAGACAGCCTAGTTCTTCTCCACTTACTTCAAGAATCCTGATCTAATTCAAATCAACCTTTATTCTTTTCCAGTGGAGCTTCCTCTACCTGGCAAGACACATTTGCTGTTACTCCTAACAGCTTACACATGTTTTAGAAATGCAATCAAACACGATTAATGTAACTGCTGCCAGACATTACTTGTGGCACTTGGGGACATGGTTTAGTGGTGGCCTGGCAGTGCTGGGTTGGATTTGGTGATTGTGGAGGGCTTTTCCAACCTAAAAGAGTCCATGTCTGCTTTGGTCTGGCTGTTAAAGGGCACAGGAGACTACTCATGTCTTACGACTTGGTCCTCCCTTAGTCTGTAACCTTGTGTTTCCAAACATTAAAGAATTCAAGTGCTATATGGACTCTCTATAACTTCCCTGCAGCAAAACCCACATGTGGCCTGACATCCTGTCCTCAGCCAGTGCCCAAGAGCAGGTGATCTGCAGGATTAAAGCAACAGGCAAACTTAGAATGCTATTTTCCCAGAGCATTCCCTCTGATTTCAGCCACATGCAGCTGAAGTGGTTTCCCATCTCAGAAATGTATCTTTCTGTTTTGTTCCCCCATGGATTTTATTTCCATGGATGTGTCTAATTGTTTTCTGATCCCATTCAGTAGAGTTTAGTATCTAGTTTTAGTATCCATAACATCTTGTGATAACAAGGCTCACTACACAACAGATATTTCTGCAATTTGGAAGAAAAGTACCTCCTGTTTGTTTTCGAAATATCGTATTTCACTATATCCCCTAAATTTATTTTTCCCCAATGAAGGTTATATTGAGGATGGAGTATTTTGTCTGACTGCACCAAACGATCCACATAGAATTTAATTTCTAAACTTAATTCAGGGATAAGCACACTGTGGAAAAAAGACCAAAGACAGAACATTTATCCAAACTCAGGCATTCTATATAATCCTCATGGAAAAATGGGGGAAAAAATCATGCTTACAATATTGATGGAAGAACTTTTGAAATTAGAGAATATCTAAGGAAAGCAACTGCTTGCTAAATACACTGTGCTGCTCTAGAGAGTCAGGATGTCTTCCTGCTTTCCAGCCATTTGTGCTATAACTGTCTTTCCAAGAATAAAGGACCAAAGAGGAAGACTTCAGCTTTACAGTTTCCTTTACTCTTCTCAACAAGGAATTAAAGTTAAAACAAAGGTAAGGGTAGAAAAAAAAAAGTGCAGCAAAATCAGCCATATTTGTTTTACACTTCACTTACACTCCATTCTTCAAAACAAAGGCTGATACCAGTATTAAACTGGGCAGCAATATACAGTAGAAGTCATTACTCTGTTGCAACTTAGTCAAAAGGTCTCTGCTTGTGAGGCCAATACCATAAACAACCCTGCAGTATTTTAGGTCCAGTATTGGTCCATATTAAATGGATATGAAGAGGTATCTTCGTGCTTGCTCAGGTAAGGCACACTCCTACAAGCCCCTAATTTATTTTAAACCTCCTTGGGACACGGTTTGTGGCACACTACCATAGAAGGGATTAGTGTTTCTAAGGCTGCCTGTTTAAACAGAAGAAATGTATCTTGGTAGTGAATACACATTTCAGCGATATCAAGAAGATACTGTCAATTAATTATCTTCTTAAATGTCATTACTCCCCAAGGACTGTCATTTACGGCAGTCTCAGAATGCCTCGAAACAGACCCTGCTTTTAACCCAAAGCTTTCTTACTGTGGAGCCCTGAGCTCCCCTCTGCCTCCAGGCAGGAGCTCAGCACCACCTCTACCCTGACAAAGAGGGCAGATCCTTGTGTTCCCCTGTGATCCTGTACAGATTTTGGGCAGTGAGCAGAACACAAGAGAGGTGAACAGCAGTTCAAGGTGATCCTCTTGCACTTGGAAAAGGGAGCAGTGAAACTGCACTCAGGAAGGACTTCTCTTCTGCCAGTCAGAAGCTGGCTTAAGGAAGTCTTCCACATCAAAAATTAATCAAGATGAAAATGCAATGAACTGAATTCCAGCACATAAACCTTCATTATTTGATTCTAGTATAAGCAGAAAGCCTGAAAACAAAAACTCAGGTACCACAATGCCTCAGATGCAACTCTGACTGTGGGGTTCAAAAAGTGCTTATTTGATATTTTAACAAAATATATGATCAACAGTACACAGTGGGCACAAAAAAACTCAGTTGAGAAAAAAAAACTAATGGGGAAAACATATTTAACATTTTCTTCTACCTTCACCATGTACATAACAAATATAAATCAGAGTCTCATTTCTTCCATATTCCTGTGCTCCTGCTGTTTTATAAACTTCTCCTTCTCCTCATTTGCTATGACATTTTGGCAAATGAAAATTATTTACAGTGTAGAACAGATGATGGGGGACAGAGGGAGCAGAAATTACTTGCAGGCCTGGTTCTTACTGCCTTTAAATATGCTCAAGAGACTTCTATTTTTCAAGGGCAAAGGAGTATCTTTTTCAGTTCAAATGAAAGTTTGGACTGTACTGTAACTCGTGCAATCTCTACATCAGAGAGGACCATACCTGATCAGATGTATGGCTGGACCAGCTCTGACTAAAACAAACCATCCACGTTCATGTGAGTGGCTGCAATGCCCCAAATGAAGTCTCTTGACTGACCCAGTGTTCTTTTTTGACATAAACTGACACTGATGCACTGGTTTGCAGAGAAATTAAGGAGTGGACTGCAGTTTTTTGAAGTCCACATTAGGGAAGAGATATAGGCAAGGAACCATTGCAAACCAAGTGATACAACAAGGAAAGAAGACAAAAGGAATTACCAACACTGAGCCTGCCAACATAAAGGTGTTGATAATGCTGATAATGCTTCAAATTAGTTCTGCAGTATAAGAAGAAATTAATCAAATATTCTGGCTATTCTCTGCAAGGTAGGAAGCACTGCATGAACTGTGGCTGCAGAGAAGGACAAGACACAAGAACCATGCATGACAGTCCTTCAGCATCCACACTGTTCCTCCAGAGTAAAGAAAGGAACTGTATCCACCTGCTTCAATATTGGTAACACTCAAAGGTACTTTCTGCACACTGACTCCCAAAACACATACTTGCATCCTGTTTACAGTGGATGTAACACATTATTTCCTTAGAGAAATAACAGGCAATAATAAGGAAGTTGGCTTAAGAAAGCAAACTGCATACACTGGGTGTGCTGATGAGAGAATTATTTGGTAATGTTACTTCTAGGTAACAAGAGCCTTTAGTGAATAAGTAAGAGAAGAACACACTCACTGGGCAACCTGTTCATATGTCAAGTATATTGAAATCTAAGGACACAAGAAATGATAGAATGTGTACTTTTACTTTTTGATGAGCAGTTGCACATACATGATAAAACTAAGTTACTTTCAAAGTACAAAGTGGATACAGTCATAATTCCAGATGACTCCAGAACTCCAAGTCTAAACAGCTGGAAGCATTTCAAAAGTTCAGCTCTCAAATTGAACAAAAAAATCCCAGATCTGAGCACATTATGGGATAATTTCAGACTGACATCAAAGTTAAACTTCAGCAAAGGCCAGCAAAATTTAGCAGCTCACCTTGTAAAGGATTGAAGTTGGTTCCATACTCTGCACACTGATGAACCAGTTTTCAAACCTTAGTAGGTTCTTTTCTATTAGGTCACGTCTTTGTCATTTCCCCTCCTATATTTTTCTGAAGTTTCTCTTTCCTACAACTGCTTTTGATATTTTACATTTCTTCTCTCCTTCCTGGATGCACAGGACTGCTTTAGCCTTTGATTTAGCCAATTTATTAGCATGCCACTTCACATGGTCTCCTTCCTATTATGTCACGTTCCTGCTTTGACTTTGAAATGGTTGAAATGCTTTGATTTAGTCTCAAACCATGTGCTGACATGATCATCTTTAAAAACTCTCCTGGAGAGAAGTCAGGGTTTCTCCGGTTTTGTGAACTAATAACTGCCAAGAGGTAAAAAGAACACAAACCAAAAACCTACAAGCATCCCATTTCAAGGGAATGTTTCTCAATTACACTGAAAGAGATGAATGACCTCAAGTTCAGAAAACATACTGAGCACTAAAGACTGGAAAATTATACTACATAGATTGGGAAAAATTAACAGAAAGAGAAGGACAAAAAACCCCCACCAGACTGAAACAGTCAAGAGACTACAAGAAAGCTGGAGAGGGACCTTTCAAAAGGACTAGAAGTGATGGGACAAGGGGTAATGGCTTCAAAATGAAACAGGATAAATTCCTATTAGATATAGGAGAGAAATTTCTCCCTGTGAGAGTGGTGAGGCTCTGGCACAGGGTGCCCAGAGAAGCTGTGGCTGCCCCATCCCTGGAAGTGTCCAAGGCCAGGTTGGACAGGGCTTGGA
>JAWWEE010000025.1:8963104-9003179 GCA_035221455.1 Xenops minutus
GTCATCCATCCCCTGGGCATTGATCATCATCCATACATATATACATCCCCTGGGCACTGATCGTCATCCATCCACACATCCATCCCCTGGGCATTCCGAGCCGGCCAGGCCTCGGTACCCCTCAGTGCCCGTACAGCAACTGGGCATTGCTGATCATCCATCCATACATCCCATGGGCATTGCTGATCATCCATCCATACATCCCCTGGGCATTGATCATCCATCCCCTGGGCATTGATCATCCATCCCCTGGGCATTGATCATCATCCATCCATACATCCCATGGGCATTGATCATCCATCCCCTTGGCATTGATCATCCATCCCCTGGGCACTGATCCTCATCCATCCCCTGGCCACTCCGAGCCATCGGGGCCCTGGTGGTCCTTCAGGATCTATAACCTGGCCATTTGGCACTATCCATCCCCTGGCCATCCCTCCCGATCCCCTCCCGATCCCTTGACCCATCGCACTCCCTCCAGCATGGACCCTGTGCTCCATGGGGGGAAGAGAACGAGGGCTGGGTCCTTATGCCAGGGGCACCCATCACCTTCATCGTTCTGCACCAAAAATGGCTTGCTGACATTTTCCACAGGCCCCAGACAGAGCCCTTGGAGCCCCACGGGTGTCCTTGACCTCACCTTGCTGTGTGTCGCACACAGGCCAGGGCTGGCTCCCCTTCCCCCTTCTCCCTTCTCCCTTCTCCTCCTTCTCCAGGTGCCTAATCCACCACCTGCCACTGGCAAAGAGGAGCTGCCACAGCAGGTCTGGGCTGCAGGATGGGCAGGTCATGACACACTGCCACTGCCCTTACAATGGTGGGGTTTGGATGCCCTGAGAGATTCCTGGCTTGCCGATGATCCCAGAGTCTTCCACTGCTCCCACCTGGATGGAGCATCCTCTCTCTGCAGTGCCCGAAGCGGGATGCCAGCCCACAGCCTCCTCCCCAGTGCCCCTTGCTGTTCTCTCGTGGGTAGAGCTGTAAGAGCTGACAATGACATTGCCACTGCCAACAGCTACGAGAGGGCAAGGAGCTTCTCTCCTGCTCTTCTCATCAACCACCCTGCACTCCAGCTGTCCTTATTTTGCTCAGTATCAGCACATCATCACAGTGCCTTTGTCATACGAAATAGAAGGAAGAAGGTGGTTTAAAGGAAGAATGAAAAACAGGGAAGTGGGGACCGCCTATGTAAACCATGTGGGGCTGGTCTGAGAAACATCCTTTCAAAAAGTGTTTCAGGCATTATGGTTGTGGTGCTTTCATCCATCGAAATGGCCGGACTTGGTCTGGTTTTTAGCACAACTAAACTCGGTGTCTCCCAAGGCATCTCTCACTGCCTATCACTGCAGCACAGGGTCAAATGCAGCCTTGTCCTGACTGTGCTCCCTGAGTGCTAATTATACCCTGAATGCCATTCAGTGGGGCAGTTTTGCTTAACAAAGACTCCCTGCTGGATAAGTACCCTATAGTGCCTGATTGCCCTTAACCCAAGGATATGGATACAGTCCTCACTAGCCATCTGCTGTGGCTTCACTTTCACAGCTGAGGACACACGCTTTCCCTGTGTTCTTATCCACACACATCATCTGCCTCCCACCTCCTCCTCCTCCTCTGTTCACATCACAGTGGAGCTCCGCTCCCTTTTTCCTTGCTGGTAGTGCTGCCCACACAAAAACCCTTCCCATGTGCTGTGTGGAGCACCCAAAAGAACTGGTCCTCCAGTGCTTGGCTCTTCCCACTTTCTTCTACTGTCACCCACACAAGTTTTATTTAAATTTAAAAAAACAACCCCCCCAAATATCTCTGTTGATGTGAGCTGCAAATGCTCATGTGAAACTTAAAGAACCCACATTATCTAAGGGGGTTGATGGAAGGCTGCAAGGTGTAGGGAGCTGGGGATTGGAACTAGTTGATCTTTGAGGTCCCTTCCAGGCTAAATCATTCTGTGATTCTACCAGGGCAGGTAGAAGGAGCCATCTGGGAAAGCAGTGTAGGTCACTTTCCATACTCTTCTACTATCATTGCTCATTTTGTCTGGTTTGAAGGGGAGTCTCTGGATTTTGTGCGTTTGAAGAAAGCCTTCAAAGCACCATTAGTGAGAATTTCTGGGGTGGGAGATGCCTGAGTTTGCAGAGGGTCTGAACAATTTGGCCATGGAATAGGATGCTAGCATGGAGACTGCTGTTGATCATTTTTTGTGTTGGCATTGACTGCCTCACCTCCCACCAAAACACAGATTTATCATGATGAACATCTGCTGGGTCTACAAAGAACACCCATTTTGAAAGTACACAGTGTGTCACGACTGTGTAGAAGTTGTTACAAAAGCTTGTGAAACTACACTACATGAATACCTCACTAAAACAAGCCTTGGCTTAGATTTCATTCCCTTTGCGTGTTTAGTGATTTATTTATTTATATATAGAGTGATAACAAACACCTTTTCAGAGCTCCACTGTCTTTGTGATTAATGCAAACAGTTCATATTCTTACGTTTTTGTACTCTTCATTTTGACACCCTGACTCTGTAATCAATTTTAGCAATCTCAAGAGACTACTTGCAGAAGATAGTTCTGAGTGATTGAGAATATAAACACTTAACTTGTTTATGCAGCAGAGATGATGGAGAAGGAAATATTGCCTGGGAGGGGGCAGAGCAGTGTGGGAAGGGTTGTGGCTGGTGATAATCCTCTTAAACTTAGATAAGTGTTTTCACTTTGGGACAGCTATCTTAATTCTGAATGCATCACCCCATTTGTCACTGGTGTTATTTGTTGTTGTGTGTTTATTGGATATTGAGAATGCATGTCCTTGGTTACTGCAGGTTGCTGAAATATCCCTTCAGGACGTCGTGTGCCCTGCCAGCAGGTCCCTGCTGTTTTCCTTCCACCTTCACACAGTCAAAAGAAAGTACAGATTCCTCAGACACGACCTACTTCTCTGAAGGGGCTAGCTGAGCCTCCTTCAGCTGCTTAGCCTCCTCTCTCTTTGCAGGCTATATGACTAATCCATGCTTCTTAACTCCGTGCCTTCAGGGTACAGTCACACATATATACCTGTGACATGCGTCACGCTGTTGACATTCTTGCATTTGCCATCAGATGGGCACAATGACCTTGTACCAAATGCACTCAGTGCTCCTCACACTCCTAATGCAACCCACGGGCCTGGTACTGTCCCAGCAGAGGATTAGCTGTGATTTCCAGAGGGCTGGCCCTGGCCTTTGGAGGATTGCTGTAATCCACTGCCATCGTTACCACACTGAGACATGACGCACGTCAGCACTGGAGTGTGTGTGGGCCAGGTCTCTGCTTTCACTTCTCTCTGGTTTCCAGCCACTATAAAGGCAAACAGTTTCCTTGTTAATCAAAATTAGCCCATCAAGATCAGGGACTTCTACAACTGAGATTGACTACAAACTGATGTTGGGACCATGGTGTGTTTGATACCTGTTTTGTGCATTGATCTTAATGATCCCTTTTTATCTCCATTATCTAGACCACCAGAGAATTGCAGTTTGGCTCCAGCACAGTTCAAAACCTGACAGCTGACTTCATTGAACTGAGCTGCTGTTTTACACTCAGCCTTTATCTACCACCAGTGAACAGGATTAATTCCATTTTCAAAAAGTCACTCTTAGCTTTGACATCCAAGGCATGACAACTGGGATATTCCCTTTCTTCGGAATATTTCTTCCTGCCTTGACATTGTCAAGGCACTGGTGACTCTGTATTAATTCCCAGGTGTGTTGTTTCTGTAGCAGAAGTGCCAACTGGTGCTAGTAAGTTGTGGTGAGATTAATACATGCAAGAAGTGGATGTCTGGGATTCATTTCCCAGGCTGGTAGACAGAGATAAGTTAGTACCAATAACTTATTTTGTCCCAAATCTTTCTAGGCAGGCGACCTCTTGGGTTTTTTTCCCAAAATGTCATTTGTGCCAACCAACTTTTTCAAGCATGTATGCCATTTTAGTCATTGCTTTCTTCTGAAGAAATGACAACTGTGGAAATTTTTGTCAATACTTATACCCCCGATCAGAAAATGTTTAATTGCTTTGAAAATATTTGAAATAAAATGTCACTTTTTTAAAAAAGGAGTCAAACTTTTTATTTTAGACCTGGAAAATAAGAGCCACTATAACTTCACATTTTTAGCTGAGTTGTGGCATAATTCGTGCTGTTTTGATTTATAAAACCATTAGCCTAACAGTAATATGACATCAGGAAACATAATTGCTTGTTTCCCAGCAATATGGAAGAAGTGTCCTTTAAAATAAGTCTGACACACCCTGGAGCACCAAGGGAACAGGCAGACCTGCCTCTCCTGTGGCCACAGCTGCTCCCAGCACAACCTGCTTCCAGGTTGTCCATTAAGCAAATTCATTCCTTTCTGATATTCAAAATGGCCTCTTGCATTGCTGCATTTTTAATGTCAAGTGGCTGGGGAAAGTTCTGCATTATTGTGCAAAGAAAATATTAAATCCAAGAGTTATGATTTATATTATTAAGTTAAGGAATTCAAAATTACATCCCATGCTGATCAGCTCAATGGTTCCTGGTAGCTGGTGTAAAGCTTGGCAGATAGTCATGTAGTAATAACTCACATTTCTTATATTTAGTTATTAAATCCTGTTGCTCCACAACATTAATTTTCCATGTAAGCAATAGCTGGAGTTGCCAGAGGGATTTTATATAATTGCAGATGGTAGGAGACATAGTTGGTAATTGCAGAAATGCAGAGGGAGATGTCCAGGAGATGATCTTCTATTAAGATGTGGCCGTTGCCATGGAATACTTTCCTAACTGCTGTTCTGCATGGGAGTGCTATGATGCATCATTTCATATAAGAGGTTATTTTTAAAGGAGACCCATTTCTTTGCCTGCAGAAGCAAAATCAGATCACCCCTCTGGGGAATACTAATTAAAAAAGCTCCTGTGCTGGACAGCAGACATAATATAGAATATAGTTCATGAAAGAGTCAAGAGAATTAGAGTCCACCACAATACCAGGCAACAATGAAATCAGAGGCTTTCACATCCATCTCATGAGACAAACCCTACTCTTCAAATTAAACAAAACTTCTCTTGCAGATGTGAAGATCATGTCCTAGCAAACAAAAGCTTACTGGAGGGTAATATGTAACCTGAGCCTCATAAATTCATTCATAGCTGAGACGGCCCATCATTCCTTCTGTTAATTTCAAAGTATGTTCTCTGTGAGGAGAGAGGGGCACAGAATGAGGAAGCTGATGGTGCTGCATGTTTGTGATGGACACAGAAGTGTGTTCGTGTCAAAAGCAGTGCCAGGTGACCTGGTCAGCCTGGGGTGTGCTGGAGGACCTGAGTTCTGGGAATGCAGCAGCTGCCCAGTTGCTTTGTAAGAACAGTTTCCATCTCCATCCCTCTTTGGGAATCATAGGATCACAGAATGGTTTGAGTTAGAAGGGACCTTAAAGATCATCTCATTCCAACCCCATGGGCAGGGACACCTTCCACTAGAACAGATTGCTCAAGATCTCATCCAGCCTGGATGAACACTTCCAGGGATGCTGCATCCACAGGTTCTCTGAGCAACCTGTGCCAGGGCCTCACCACCCTCACAGGGAAGAATTTCCTCCTAGCATCCAATCTAACCCTGCCTTCTTTTAGTTTAAATCCATTCTCCCTTGTCCTATCAGGGTCTGCCCATGTAATAAGTAAGTTTCTTTCCATTTTTTTATAAGGTCTCTTTGAGTACTGAGAGTCCACAATGAGATCTCCCTGGAGCCTCCTTTTCTCCAGGATGAGCTCTCCCGGCTCTCTCATCCTGTCTCCATAGCAGAGGTGATCCAGCCCTCTGAGCATCCTCATGGTCTCCTCTGGACAGGTTAAGAAAACCATCATGAATTGTAAATTCAGCAGTGCTGACTTGACAACTGCCATGTCACTGCTGGTACTCTGTAACAGTACATTGTTAGTGCTTTCTGGAGTAAAAGTCTGAAAAAAGCCCTCTGTCAGGACAATGGAAACATTTAATTCCGTAATAGACACAGCTGACAGGTCCTGGTGCATGATGTACTCATCTTAAAATTCTCCATGTCATGAAGTGTGTGCCCAGTGACTGGAGCACATGAAGTTTTTCTCATGACATGGACAGAAAAGCTTTAAAATAAGGAAGAAACAAAGCAACATCTCCCTCTACGGGAATCACCTGTACTGCACCCCCTGGCTCTGGGCAGCTGGAGGCTACTCAGAACATGTGCTTTTAAAGAATTTACACGTTAATGCGAAACCCAATGATTATTGCTGAGTTTTGCTTTCCTTTCCCCCCTTGCCCCCAACAGGCTTTGCACTGTGATTGTCCCTTACACGTGCTGCTCGTGATGGGTGAACAGTGAGCAGCTAACTGGGGATCACCAGGGGAACAGGTCCATCCTTCTGTCATCCTCAGACTCTGTCACCAGGCACAGGAAGAATAAGCAGGTGCCTGTAATATATATATATATGTTCTTTTGTATGTGTGTGTTTACATAAAGCCCTGCAATTCGTGTCAGGGGATGTTATTTTCTACTTGCTTCTTACTAATTCATCTGATGACATTTTTGTCCATAAAAAAAAAGGCTTATTGAAGGCATGAGGATGAATATCAGTGGGAAAGGGGCCAGCATATTTGTTTGGAAGTGCTTAGAGGGTCATTCTGAAGCTTGTGGATTAGCCAGGCAAGCAGAATTAGTCTCAAGTGTCAGTTGACCTGCCCCACAAATTGAGCTACGGAAAATAAAGCATTCTCTGGGTGACAGTTGTGGTAAATACTTTCCAAACAATTCATGCAACAGAAATATGGTCACATAAACTTTTTATTGGATAATAAATGAATATGAAACATGAATATGAAACAGCATTAAAATCTACGTCTTTCTGTGTACTATTTTGGAAAGAAAATAGTCAGTGTTTGATGACTTCCTGAATGTACTGATTGTTGTCAATAACTCTCATAGCTTGGGAATATGCCCTCTTAAATTAATTTTTGATTTCCCTGTATGCCATGCACTGAATTCTCAGAGCTTTCTGTCTCATTAATATCATAACATTTTTCTAAAGTCTGGCCAGTTTGAGAAAATAAAAGATGTGTAGTTTTATGCTAAATTACCGTTATCACACATGGAAGCATTTATTAGTGCCCAACATTTCTCCTGAATGTACCTCATATTCTTAAACTGCTCTATAGATTGCTTTACCACTGAATGTGCTTTGTAGGTACTAAAATTTAAAAAAAAAAAAAAAAAGAGAGAGAGAAAACAAAATCCTATTTTACTTTCAGTGTGTGGTTTTGTAGAAAGGCATACAGGATCCCAGTAGAAGTAAATGTCAGCTCTGCACCAATGCCATTACCCTCGTTGTCAGGGTATGCATCATGTTCTCTCTGTGTATGTACAGTTACTAAAGTCCACTCTTCTACAATTACTTGAAATATATCTCTGGAAACTGGATTTGGGAAACAAAACAACATCTCGTTGCTCAAACCACTATTTCAAGCCTTCTTCATGAAATATATTCCCTTTTTTTTTTAACTGAGAGGACATTTGTTGCTTCTCCTCAGACCCATTTGCGTTTCAGAATATTTCTGGGCTGTTGTGGACAGAGTTCAAATGCAATTAGTGATTTTGCAAATCAGATCTCTCAGACATATTTCTATTAAACAGAGCTATAGAGATCATTAATCACTTTAGAAACTCTTGCCTGGTATTTTTCTTAATGAGATGAATCATAGATCTTTCTTAAGCCCCTTACCACTGGAAGGGGAGCATCCTTAAGCCTCTTTACCTTTTGTATATGCAGACATGATGCCATTAAGGAGCTCAGCCAGCAGGTGGAGTTTAAATTGCATTTAAACGTCAGTTTTAGACTTTGATTTAGTCCTATCTGGAACTGTGCTACTGAAAATGCCCCATACAGACACTTCTGGAAGAGCATTGGGTCGTTAAACCTTCTGTCAGCTGTCAGACTGTTTATACACAGACCACATTGCAAGTGCAAAGGTGCCACATACAGTTTATTAACTTGCTTGCCTTGACTGTGGAGTAACATGGAGCAGTGCTAAATAATTGTCATTATGTGTAAATAAATAAATAAAAAAATCTCATCTGTCATTTTTAGGTATACCTGGACAGACATGAAGGGAGAAAGAGAACTCAGATGAACCGAATTCCCAATTGAAGCTTTTTTATTTTTTGCCTTGATGGCAAAAAATAGGATTAGGCTAGGATTAGGGTAGGATTTAACGGCAGTGCTTCACTAGAAGCTGCATTAAGCACTGAAAGAGATGAAAGGGTCAAGAAATATCTGACAAAAATCATAATGCTGCACTGCTAGCAATGGGAGGTAGATGAGGGAAGGGTTTATTGCATCTGTCACTGAGCTTTATTATGAACCTTCTGCTGAGCAACAGCCAAAGAGAGAGAAACTGGAGCTGGCCAAGCCTTCCAAGCAGGATATGGCTATAGCTGGCATCTGCCTGGGAATGAAGCCAGGCTCCAAGGCTTGTACCTCCAGCTCAGAGATGAACTGTGTGGTCTTGCATCTTGCACTGTGAGTTCTGGTTTGAGGTTAAAGACAGGAACTGATTGATAAATGCTGCTATGATAAGCCCTTCTGCTCTGGAGGCAGTTCTGCTGTTATCCAGGAATCAGTGTAAGAAGTGTGTAAAACTGGGAAGGGAAACAGTGATGGGGTTTGCTTTGGCTAAGAGAGCTGTAAGCAGTACTGGCATCCAGGGAAGTCCTTATGTCACAGTTTTCAGGGTGGGGGGAAAAAGCAGAAGAAAATGTTACACTATGTGGTGGTGATTTAAAGGGTGAAATTTGGCCAGGAATGGTTTGCAGAACCACATGGAAAGGGAGTCTATAAACTCTAGAGTTCTCCTGGTCACAAAAACAGGCAAAGAGGAAAGGGAAAGCAAACCAGGCAGGCAGATCAGGGCCTGCCAGGTTACCTTGACTTCCTCGGAGCTATGCAGGAGAAGAAAGGGAATTGGCAGCCATTGAAAGCACACGATGACACAACTCGATTGCTGCAGAGACAATGTGAATTACAGGCAAAACACTGAAGAAAACAATACAGGCTGAAATTTCAGTTGTAGAGGCTACAGAAAAAACTATGACTTTCATCTAAACCAGGTCGGTCCTGCGCTGGTGCCACTAAACCTGTGACAAAGGACTCAAAGGAGAGGTGAAAAACACCACAAAAATCGTGTTCAAAGCAGATGGCTGGAGAAAAAATGCTGGGAAATGCCCATGTGTTTGGAAGCAATGAAATATTTTTCAGATCCTTGCATCTGAAAACACAGTCATGTACTCAAATCAGTCAGTAGAACGCCTCAGGAGAGAGAAGAGGATAAGGGGAGCTGTAAAACAAGTCTCTCAGCACCCACCAGGATTGCAGCCCTTGGGAGATGATGGACAAACTGCACTAGACCCAAGGGGCGTGAAACAAAGCCCGACCCAGAATTTACTACCAAATACCCTCAGTTCAGTAAATACATTTCACCTGGCAAAAAGGAGAGTTTTCTCCCCAGCCAGTGCCAAAGAAAGGAAATTTGGCAAGCGAAGCTGGAGCAGGAGGGCTGCTGTGGCCACGGGGGCTGTCATAAATAACGCTGGGAAGCTTTCCAGGAGGCAGGTCATCCCTGCCTGGGTGGGCTCAGCCAGACAGCCCCGCTCCATCCCTGCCGTCTCCCTGGCTGCCAAAATGAGCAGTGCTCTGCTGGCCACCTCAGGAAACCTCAGCAGCCCAAAGGCCTGCACGATGTGCTCCGTGCCATAGCAGAAGACTGGCTTTGCTGAGCGAAGGATCTGTTCCAGTCCGGGTCTAGTGTTTCAGTTCCACATCATCACCCTGCCGTGGCTCACCAGGAGGCGATGCTGAATCAGCAGCTCGCTCCACAAAGACTTTTTAAGGAAAGCTACAGAAAGCAAAGAAAATATATGTCATTCCAGCGTTGAAACGATATGCTCTAAACTGCCTTTCCAGCCTCGTGGTGCAATGCTTCATGCCTGATGTCAGCGTGCTTGTGGACTTGGGTGTTTGCAGCCCCAGCATCGTTAGAGCTGCCACTATGGGAGGGAGTTACAGACAGAAGGGAAGAAAAATGTGCAAAGGATGAAGGCTGAGCTGTAAACCTCCCTCAGCTCTAAGTGGAAAATTCTGTCAAGATCAGGCTATTTCTTTTTTAATTAAATAAACTTTTCCCATATTTCTGTTGGACTCCATGATCCTAGTGGTCTTTTCCAACCCAAACCATTCTATGATTATGTATTATTTTTTTTCTTCTAATTTCTAAACAAAGTCTCGCTGCCAATGTGTGGGGTATGAGGTCAAGGGGATGCACCTGAAATCAGATGGGATCCCACGAGTAATGTGCTGCTTGGATTCCCCCATATTAAGTGCAATATTTCCAGCACAGTGATTTTTATTTCAGACATCAAAAGAAATGAATGGGCATTAAAAAAAAAAAAAAAAAAAAGAGAAGAGATGATGGAAGAAATTCAAAGTCAAGGATGGTGATTTGCTATACAAGATAAAAGAAGGGATGGTGATTTCACCTCTCGAGTTGCATCTGAACGTCGGTCAATCAGTTCTGCAATGAACTCCACTTTTCCTCGGATTTGCTGCGAATTCTGTGTGATCTTGTCCTTTACTGCCAACAGAGCAGGCACTGGGAGAAAAACTGCTGCTAGAGCATTGCAAAACTGGCTCTATTGTCATGTTTTTCAGGGAGGACCAACCCAAGTTTGGGGATTTTACATTTGCCAGGCTCGAGGGCTGTTTGGACAGTCCCCTGGAGACTGTCACAGACACTGCTGCAAGAGGCCAGTGCTGTTTTATGCGTGTGCCCCAAAAATGGCACATTGCAGTGAGGCTGGGGAGAGCAAGCCTTCCCTTCATTAGTCAGTGAATGACGACAGATGGGTTTCAAATGACTTCAGCAGCAGCACGGCTTTGTTTTCTGCAGAGACCCCTGCCATCACCTCAGCCTGAAGACAAAGCAGACAGTGGGTGTTTTATTATTATCAAGTCTTTGCTGACTTCTAGCAGTCAGAGGGAATAAGGAGGGAGGAATGAAGGGTGGGGAAATGGCCGTGGAAGAGGATTAGGGAAGATCATCACCTTTGGTTTCTAGGAAACTCACTGTTTTTTGTTAAAAGGCTGTTGTTTCTGTGCAGAAACAGAAACTGCACAGAAACAGTGTTCCTGCTCCTGTTCCATGTAGCTTTAAGTGTTCAGGAGACCTATGGTAGGGGGTCCCCAGGGGCTGTGTCTTTTCTTAGGTTATTCTCCTCACGTGAAGGGTTCCCTCCTGCTGCAGAGAGCGCTGTGCTTGCTGTGCCTCTGCAGATGGCTGTGCTGGAGGTTGCTGTGATACACACACAGCTCTGCTCTGCCACACTCCTTCCTTGAAATCCAGCAAACAGCCCAAAGGCCACAAAAACAGTTCTTCACGTGGCAAACGGGACCCCCCCAGTTTTGCTCCCTGACTGAATTAAAATGAGGGGGCTGTGGTCAGTTTGCAATGGGTGAGAATTGCCATTGACTGTTTTGAGGAGGGGATTATAAAATGAGAAGGGAAGGCATAGAACATTGCAGCTGGAATGAGCAGGTTGGAGCTGTTGAGGCTGCAAGAGGATTTATTGGAAGAGTTTGGTGATTTTATCAAGTAAATACCTCTGTCAGACATCCTAAAGATGTGTATTTTCTCATTAGGTAGTACTTGAAGTGCAACACATGAGGTATTTATTATTTTGCTGTATATTGCTCTTTGTCAGGGCTCTGAATTTGTAAAACATGCTGGAGTAGCACATCCTCCCTGGCTGCTGAACTCCCATCATCCAGACAGTATTAGCTGGGCTGTATCTATTTCTCCAGAAGGCTTCCAGGAGACATGGAACTCTATTAAAACATTTAAATGTACAACCCCAATATCTGTATTTTGGTTATCAGAGAAGCTTTCAGCTATAAAAGGAGAACAAATCTAATTAAACAAAAATTCCCTGTTAAGATAATAGAGAAAGTTGCCAGGAATGCAGCAGGATGTGAAGACAACCTCTGCACGGGGCAGGGATGTAGTGGGATTGTGGCTAGGACTTGGTCTGTACTTTCAAGAAGAAATAAATCCTGAATGTAGCTACAGAGCTGCCAGGGAAATGGAAATGAAGGGATGCTGGAACAGTTTCCACGGGCTCTGGCAATAAATAGTAAGAGGGTTAGAGAAATGATGAATAAGTCCAATATCTTACTGAAAGTTTAAGGACACAGAAGGGGGAGAGGGGCATGACAGAAGGTCTGGCACGCCTGGAGGTCCCTGCTTTGTTCAAGAGCTTAAAATAGTCGAGATCCATTCAGCTCCTTTTCTTTTACAATCCACAGAGGCCTCACTGCAGGAGGTTTTGAGCCTCACCCATTTCATAGTTTGGTTGATTCCCATATATGAAATGATTAGGAATATAGGCTGATGTTTTCTAAATCCAGCTGGAGAGTAACAGAGGTGGGATTTTTACTTTTGGGAAGTATCCTCGTGAGCCAACTCAGTTTCAGCCTGTGACTCTAATGTTTTTATCAAAGAGATTCACATAGGAGACGGAGCTTTGGCATCCCAGAGACACTTGTTATGGTTTTAGGCAGCTGATAGCAGGATAATGTATGTTCAGCAAAGATTTTCAGATAGGTGTCAGGAATATACAGGGACAAACGGAGTTGTTAAAGAAGCAGAATTAGTCCAAGTCTTCTCTTCATGAACCTCTCAGCAGTGCTGTCATTCAGAATGACAGTCTAAAGCAAACCTTTCTCTGAGGACAGGAGGGAACCCAAACTGCATTTTCCTAGGGAGAGAGTCATCTCCTTTGTGAATCTGGGAAGACTTGTTGCAGTTCCACATTTTGGGAAGCAATGCTTTCAAACATAGCCTTTTTACTCCCTGTGGCTTGACAGCCTTGCCACACATCATTGTGTTTTTCCAGTTTGGACTCAAGAAGACTAAAATAAACCAAAATAAGTCTGGAGAACAAGGACATTTTTTTTCCTTTTTGGTTTTTTTTTGGCTCATTCTCTCCCAGAGGCATTTACATATTCTGTAGAATGGCAAGTGGTATCAGAGGACTGAAGTTATTTCAACTTAAAACAACTAAAGGCCTTTTTGTGCAAACCTGTGGTCCTCTACTGAGCAGGTAGCTGCCTCTGAAAGGCACTTGAGCATTAACAGAAGAGTTACTTTATGATTAATTTCTTCAGACCAAATTTTCCCCCCAAAGAGACTTTTAAAAAATTTGAACCCAAAACACGCCAAGGTTTACATGAAATGCTGGAAACAAGTGAAAAGCAAAGCAGAACAACATGAAGGTTCCCTCTACGTGTCTGTAAATGAATGCTCACAAATCCCAGTGACTGGCCAGACGTGCTGTCCAAGAGGTGAATCCCTGCAGTTGGACTCCGAGTTTTGAACCCATCAAAATCTGAGTAAAGAAGTTTCAAAGTGCCTTTGATTAGACAGGCTTCAGAATCATAAATAAGCCATTAGAAGGATTGGAAACACACGGCACCGGGTTGCCCATTTGGGGTAAACTGGCACAGCTCCCCAAAAGGGATGGTTCTGCCCCCTTGGACAGCAGAAGACAAGGTGCCCATGGTATTTCCCCCAGTGACACCCTGGCCATGGTGTGAAGGCTCTGCCAAAGCTGTGCCTGAGCTCGGAGGCGTCGGAGCCATGGGAAGAAAATTACAGCTGGGGCTTTTATTATCACCTCCCCACAACCTCTATTTCCAAGATTCATATTGCTTCAAGAGATTAGTTTTCTTTACCATTTAACCTTTCTCAATATTGCTGCCTGAACCAAATTTATGTCTTGGATAAAGCTAGGTCCTCTTTTTATTGAATCCAGGTATTTTTCATAATGAAAGTAAGGTCACGTGATCTTTGATTGCAGTGCTTTAAATTCCCTATTGAAAATGTGTATTATATATTTTTATGACATTAATTAAATGTCTCAAAATAAATGATGACATAAAAAATAATTAATGCCTCTAGCTCATTATCTCTTCAGGTTTGATTTGTGCTCAGAGCTGGAAATTCATCTGATCCATATAGATTTAGATATTTCAGAGCACTGCCTCATGGCAAAATTTAGGACTGAGGGGAGATTTCATGAGTATGGTACTGTACTTTTTTATTTGCTTGCAAGTTCCTTGGGTAAATTGCATTCTTGTCTATACAGGATGTTATTCCACCTTCCTCACCAGAGACTATCTGAGTGCCTTCCAGCTAAACATTATGTGATCCAGCTGACATCTGCCATGCTCATTCCCTCTTTCATCCTTACCCCAACGTGTGCATGTTTTGTTGTTGGGTTTAGATCTACGTGCTGCCATGTGTCAGTGTTACAGAAAGTCATGTGTGCATCAAACACTCCTCTAAATAACTTTCATATTGATCCTGCAAGACCCCTCTGGTTTATGGCCTGAGATTCTGAAAACTGAACTGGAGGTATGAAACTATTCTAATCTTGCAATACAGAAATAATTATAAAATCCATCAGGATTTCATTAGCTCTATGTATATTTTTATATTATTCCAGCATCTTGGAGATCTTTAACCATGAATTAGACCATTTGTACTAGAAGCTGTACAGTCTGTACTTTCAAATCATTTACAATCTAATTATAAGACAACAGATCTTGTCTTTTGATACATTAAACCATCTTAATATAGAAAAACGATGCAATTGACCATTAAATCTAATAGAGAATTTCTGAATGTCAGCAGAATTAGATTTCTCTAAGTCTTGTAAATACTTCCTGTATGGGTATTATTATTAATATTAATATTGTTTTTATTATTCTTCTTCAAAATAATAACGTGCTGTACATACACTGCCCAAAAGGTGTTTAAAAACCCTTTCTGGTGCACAGCAGGGAGTTCATATTCCAGTTCAAACCCTGCTTAGGGCTTCTTGAAAGAAACCATCTGATGGTGTTTTGGGGGAATATGGAAGCACTTGAAAGACAAGTCCAGTGTTAGGGGACGATTGACATTTATTGACTTCCTGCACCATCTAGTGGGGATTAAAATTAATTGCTCTCAGTTTATGAATACTCTAAGCTGTTCAGGATGCCCATGGCTTCCTCTCCCAGCACTGGAAGAGCACTGGAGGACCCAGTTCTTATCATCCTTTGCACAAGGGGACCAGGCTGCATTGGGAGCACCAGTGCTACCCAAGGCAGAGAATAATTGTTGAATCCAGAGACACGCAGGGATCAATCCACCTAAACTGAAACCAGGAGGACCATTGGGAAGGGCAGACCCCAAGGACTGATACTGGTGTGTCACTGAGCTGTGAGCATGTGCAGGACTGTGGATTCAGACAGCTCTTCTGGCCATGGGAAGCAGAAAGGACAATAAAGACCTAAGGAAAATATCTGCCCGCAGTTCTGGTGGGCTCACGTTGTGGTTGGCGTGTTGGGGTGAATTTTAAGAGCAGTGAGTGTGATCCCTCCCTCTTTCTCATGATTTGGTTGGATTTAAGCTCTGAGACTGTCCTGAGTGAGCGGGACTTAGGAATAAAACTTTTCATCAAATATTAAGTTTTTCAGGTTGCTCTGCAAACCACAGAGGAGGAGCCACGATCTGGTCCTGCAGGTGGAGCAAAATCCACTGCTGTAACTTTAATATAAGGCATTTCCTTGAACATAATTTGCTTAATTATGACTGAAAAGGATGACATTAGGTGATTAAACTCCTAATTTTCTGCCCAGGAAACAGGAGCAGCTTTTTCTGTTGCTGGGCAACACAGATATGCTTTGAAATTTGGTTAAAGTAGGGAGTGATAAACATTTTCAAATAGACATGATATGCTGACAGAGGCAATACTAATTGCTATAAACAGCCAGGAGGCTGGAAAATCCCACCTACACCATATAGTTTATGAATTAAAAAATTGCTCAGGCTAACTGCAAGGGAGGAATAGAAAGGAAAGTTTGGAAAAGTGGAGAGGGAGATCTCTTCCCCTGAGAAAGAACACTAATTGTTTCCATATGATTGTGTTTGTTATTCCTGGTGCACTCCTTGCTCAGTCCACACATTCCCCTTCCCTTCTTAGAGTCTGTTTGCTGGCCATGGTCATGTGTGTCATTACAGCAGCAAAGCAATCTCACTCTGCTGGGAAATTGGTGCATCATAGGCTGGAAATTCATCTGTGGAAAATGTTCTTCACCGCAGGATTTCTCCCCTTCCTCACCAGGGCTTATCTTGACCTTATTTCTTGAGGAATAGGGATGAAGTGGATTGGAAATAGCTTGACAAATCTTCCTTTAGGTTTACTTCAACAGGGTCCCAAGGAGTTGTTGGACCCACAAGGAGCTGAGTCCTACAGAGGCATCTGCTCAGGATCTTCCCTCTCCTGCAGAAGGTGCCAGCAGTCCCTGTGAGCTGGAATGGTGACATGGACTGTGGGAGCCTTTCCTGGCTCTGCTCAGCTTTGTAGCATGACAGAAACCAGAAAGGATAAAGGTCTGGATGTGTTGTCTGCCTTGTTTTCTCCCTGTGAGTGCAGGATTCCTGGTTTTCCACATGTATTTCACACTGGCAGGACATCACTCAGTCATTGCTGTAACATCCCATGCTGTTTCCTAGTTTGCTGGGGCAGAATTTCATATGCCTTTGTTGAGGTTTTTTTTTTTTTTATTTGTTTGTTTGTTTTCTTTGCCTTTTGGTTTGACACTGCCTATCACTGCCACCTACTCTGCTGGTTGTTTGAGAGTTTGGAAGGATTTCTGTTGCCTTTCACTGATCTAGATGTGAGAGGCAAGGGGTGTGTAAACTGTGTTACTGACCCACTGAAAATGCACTGTTGCTCTTCAAACACAAACGATGTGACTGTTTTAAAAGAGTGTTTTCTTTAAAAGCCCACACTGCGACACATCAGGGCAAGTTTCCTCCTTAAAGATGCTACTGCATTATCACCACAGCATTTTTCCACTCAAAATAATTTTTAAGCTGATTGAGAAAGTCTCATTTCTCATTTCCCCCAGAAGGCAAAGGCCCCCAGCAGTGTGATGGGGCATTTCCTGGTGGTTGGGATGCTGGAGCTACAAGAGATGATGTTGGCCCACCTGTCTCAGGGGTCCCATCAATAAACCCCAATCACAGCTGTCTGTTCACACCCCCCTGCCTGGTGGGCACACCAAGCTCCCTGCTCTAAATAGTCCTCAAGTGTGTCAGAAGCTGTCTAGCAAAGCATCTTCCTAGGATAAGGAATTCAGTTGTCAGAAGCATTTGTGAATATTCATATTTAGAGTTACTAAGAAGAAAAAAGGAATGTCAGCAATTTTAGATAAATGTTACATTGAATTCGGGGTTTGTTTTTTACTTTTCAGCTTTTTTTTTTTGTGATAAATTTTGCCAAAACGTACTTTAATTGTGTGCATTACTTTGACAGATCTGGCAGAATTGCAAACAGAAATGATTGCAGATGCACATAAAAATGGAAATTCCATTAATACCCCTCTTAAAAATCTGGCTTTGAGGACTTGGTTTACTTTTATTTCTTTAATTAATTAATCCAGGTGATGAGGGATTGAAAGTGCTGGTTGAAATGCCCCTTCTTGCCTTCCTCCATCAGCTCTGCCCACACGCCTCAGCCTTGATCACCTTTGCTAATTCATGTCTGACCTCCTTTGAGGAATCACAGACTCACAGAATAGTTTGAGTTGGAAGGGACCTTAAAGATCATCTCTTTCCAACCCCCTGCCATGGACAGGGACACCTTCCACTAGCCCAGGTTGCTCCAAGCCCTGTCCAGCCTCAGCTTCTCTGTGTGTTTGTGCCAAACTCACATATTTCTGCTGCTGGGACTGCTGACCAGAAGGACAGCTGAGCTTTGTCACCTACTCATTGATCCCAGTAAGCACTAGAACCACTTTCTAACCACCCAATAAATAAATATCAAAGATTCCAAGCCTGCTCTGTTTATACTTCGTGCTTGAACTTGGGAGGTTTCTTGGCTTTGTTATTCTTTGCTTTCCACAGTAAGGTTGTCTATGTAGCCTTAATGTATCTGTCCAGCAAATACCTACAGACTTTGCTTTCTTTGCTTCTCATTTTGATTCTGATCATAATCACAGAACAAAAGCTGTTCTGGAACTTAGATGGGTGTTAATAACTAATGGGACCCCAACAAATCGCCTGGAATACAAAGGTGGGTCAGATGAATGGTTTGTATATAAGTAACTCCTGGTGAACCATCAGGTGGGAATTAAAATTTAATTTAGAATGTACTATCACTGCTGCAGTGATGGTGATGGTGATTTACTTGATTGACTGCTGGTTTCTTTCACCTTTGTGAGCCTTAGGTTTTTACTGTCTGAGGAAATTAAGGCTGAATTGCAGCAGGAAATTCCTTGTACCCAGGTGTTTCTGGTTATCCCATGAATAACTCGGCTGGTGGGGAGGCGAGGATTAGGATGGGATGGTTTGGAATCCAAATGATTCTCACTGCTGAGTACCACACATTGATATTCTGTCAGCCCCTGTATTTGCTCCCAGCCAAGGATGGGAAAATCCTACTGAGCTGGGCAGCAGGTCCAGCCAGCAGAGATAATATCACTATTCTTCCTCAATATTAAGGTGGGAAACCAGTTTTATTATTGTCCTGATTTAATGCACTGAGTTAAAAAAACACTACTGAATTTGGTTGGATCGTGATTTGAGTTGCCTTAATAATGCAGTTGCCTTCTCTACTGCTCCTGTTCTCCAGCCTGACTTTGTGCTCATTTTCCTTCCCAGATGAAAGCACTATGTGCCAACCTCAGGTCCACTGACGTGCTGGGATATGGATCAGTTGGCTGAGCTGCTCTTTTGTGAATGAAGACAATCAAAAGCAGTGTTAATTCAGGGTCTGATGACCCTGTGCTGAACCGTGGGGGTGGTGAGAGGCTTCATAATTCAGGTAAGTAGGTGACCAGAGAACCAAACACACCTGGATGGAAGTGCTGCTTCCTCACCTTAAAATTCATGGTGCAATGGGCACGCCATGCAGTGGCAGGCCAGCTTGATTGGCATGGAAAAGACACCCTGACTCTCCTTCCCTGCCAGGCTCTGGGAATGCAGCTTGTCCAGTGCCCTGGTGATGTGATGGACCTGCCCTGTTAGCCAGTGCTGTGGCAGCTGGGACCTCATGGACAGTTCCTGGGGTATGCAATGCTTACCCAAACACAAAATTTGCTCTCTGCCCTGGGCTCAGAAGCCTCTGTGCTATGAGACCTTGATCAAGAGATCCCTCAGCAAGAGTTGAATAATCATGAATAAATCTCGAGTCTCAATACACTTCTCAAAATGTAAATTATGCTCCATTCCCACTTCAGCTACTCAGGAGGAATAAAGGGATTAAAGGAGACAGAAATGCCCTTTGCTTTGCCCTAGCTGAGGAGCCTGTATTTCCAGCACTGCAGTGAAGCCAGCAGCTGGCTCTGCTGTCATGGGCAAGCTGGCAGCCAGGATGGGAGAGAAACAGAGGGAGTGAATCATTTCCCCAAAGCTCTCCTTCCTGCAGACCCCTGTTGCATTGTCAAAGCAAAGTGGATGGAAACAGGATCATTTCCCTCAAGCAGTCATTAAGGAAAACGCCTTCAGATCATTCAGGGTTTCAGGTAGTGCTGCAGCAGCCTAATGGGGTGATAACCAGTTACATCTTCCTGGACTGTATCAGCAAACACAACCTGAGTTTTGTAAAACACCAAAGGTATCAACTCTCTTCCAAACTGCAAATGAAATAGAGTAAGTCTGTGCAAACCATCTTTGGTGCCAAATGGAAATGTAATTTGCAGGCGTGTCTTAGCAGAGAAAGTCCTTTCCTAGGGCAGAAGAAATTCAAGCAGCCACATGGAAATACTTTAATTCCAGCAGTAACCAGCAGAGGAGATGGCTGCTGCAGGTCATGGAAGCCAGGTAATTTAGCTCTGTACTTTAAATGTGTGCAGTGCCAAGAAATATTGGGAGATGTGGACTGTTTAATGCAGCCCTGCACCTTCAGTGCTGCAGAGTCAGGAGGGGAACCAGAGCAAAGCTCACACTGAGCTGATTGATTCCTTCATGGAGCCACAGCACCATATTCCAGCTGGGAGCTGGCTTTGAAGAACCTGAGCTCTGCTCTCTGCCTCTTAGTCACGAGATATAAAATGAGCCTGGATGTTGCCACCTTCTCCAGGGAGGAATTCTGACAGTCAGCAACCTGTGTCTGCCAGGGGGTCAGGCATGGAGCCCATGCCCCCTTCCCTCCCTCCCTCCCTCTCTCCAGCATCCCTACCTCCAAACCTGTGAATCCAAATAGCTCCAGGGTAGGTGGATTTTTCCACCCTCTTCCAGGTCTAATTTCTCTTTCAAACTAGTACCATATATCTTTCCCCACCTCCCACTTGTCACTTTATGGCTTGCTGGATCTATTTCCTTTAATGCTTGAAAATATACAGTTAAAATCACCTTAAAATTTACTAATATGCCTTTTTATTTGAAAGGCTTATTTCCCTGAAAGGCTTTCCCAGTCTTATTTGAGGGCATGCTCTCTAATATTAAACATTTTTTAGTTAAAAATGGGTGCACATCTGTTTGATATTTAACTCGAAACAAATGGTGAGAGTGGAGAACATAAGCAAAATTATGCTTTAGATAGCTATAAAAGGTCATTTTTGCTTTAAACTACAAAGGATGAATGGGGCATATGACGCACATAATAAAGGCAGAGATAGGTTTAAAATGCCCTCGGGCTACTCTGAGGTCAGCTGCTAGCTTACAAAAAAAGAAACATTTTGGCCCTCTCTTTTGCCACCCAAAAGTGTGGAGAAGCAAGCTGGGATCTGTCAGTCATTCTCTATCTTACAACCCATCACATTTTTCTCTCTCATTTTCCCAAGGGATACTGAACTCTTAAGCCTACTAATTAAATAATTGTCTCCAAACTAACCCCCTTCTCCTCCTGGCTGAAAATTGGAGAAGAATTTAGCTTGTCGTGCTGGAGAAACCATTGCTTGGGCTCTGCTGTATGATGAGAAGTTTCTCAGTGTCAGACATTTAGATGATGGGCAAAAACTGTGTGTGGTGTGGACAGGAGGGTTTCTGCCAGAGATGCTGAAAGCAAACAAAACTTGCTCTCCCTGCAGTGGTGCCAGTGCAGCAGCACTGGGCTAACTGGGTTTGCCTTGGGTTGCACATTTAGCCTGTGCTGGGTAATCTTTGGTCAGGGCTTTGGTTTGAAAACTGCCAAGCACTGCCCGTGAATTTTGAAGGGGAAATGAAGCAGGAAATGGGCCATTTCTCATTTAGAGCTGGCACGGGACCAAACCAATGGGAGCAGATGAGATTTCCAATAAAACCTTCCTGAAAGGCAAAGGAGTGTAGAGACAAGATGCTGGTTGTAATCTGGCTCCAGCCATCTGCTCCAGAAGCACTGGAAGGGCAGGGCAGGGCATGACTAGCACCTTGTCGATAAAAAGGAGATGGAAACATCAGCTCAGGTGGCTTTTGCATCTGCCAGAACATCTTTTCTGCTATTAAAGACAGATTAGGGAAGAAATATGGAACAAGAAGGTCAAAACCTTACATGTAGCCCTCCAAGACTTGTTTGAAGCCTTGTACTGATTTCTGTACTGTAGGGGCAAAATTAGTCTTAATGTTTCTTTGTAAAGTAATGCAACTTTTCAGTTGATTTTCCCCTTCTTCCCCACAAAACACAAGTGGATCCTTTATCCTGGTGGAGTTATTTAAAGCTGATTAAATCCTATTGGCAAAGCACGGGGTATTTCTAAATTTTAGGCATGAGATATATATCTCATTTATCATCACATTTAAAGCATGTGGAGCAGAAACTCAGTGCATTTTCTGATTATTCCTGAGCTTTGTACTCCAATCTGTAATCACTAGAAAGCAAATTGTCCATAGCTCCATCCTGTAATATATAGATTATTAATGGGAACCAGGTATCCTCCTTCAAAGGAACAGGACCATCAAGAATCATATCTCTTTCTCATCTCCTAGAAAACATTTCACAGCTTTAATGATTACTCAGAGTGGGGAAAAAAATCTGGACAGTAAATTCAGGGGCTAGCTCGGTTCCAGAGAGGTACAAACACATCCCCTGGCTGGAATTCCTCCCATTAAAGCCTGATAAGCTGTGCTTTATCATAGCAGGCACTGAGTTTCCAGCTGCCAACACGAGGGCACGCTGGCAAACAGCCGACCCAGCTGCCACGGTGACAGTGCCATTGTAAACTTTTATTTTTTATGCTCAGCGTGTATTGAGAGGGATCCCTTTGTTCCATATGGCTCGCATATAGTGACACTGCATCCTGTGTAGGAGAGGTCAAGGAGTGGATTATCAGCAAGTGTTTCAAGTCAAGAATGAAGGGAGCTGGCAGGGCAAATCTGCACAAAGCCTGTTCTGTGCTTCTCCTCAGCACGGTGACCTCTGGGTTTTGGTGTCTGTGTGTTCCCCCCTTGTCCCTCCATGTGTGAGCACAGCCCTGGCTAACGTGTTAGCACAGCATTTCTCCCCTGGAAGGTTTTTTAGAGGCAGAAAGAGAACAAAAGCAACCCTGAAAGCCTGGCTGAAATGTTTAGCTGTAAGCAGGGGGGCCAGGAGCAGGGAGGGAGCAGTGCAGGGAAGGATGTGCTCCCATCCCCATCCTCACCCCACCCTCCTGTCCCACTGCCCAGCACCCTTGGAGCCAGGCATTGGAGATGGGCATCACATTTGCTCACTTACAGTCAACTGGGACCTCCCCAGTCAGCCAGGACTGATGATAAGTGATGGAAAGTGGCTTGGTACCCTTGGGTGGATCCCATCTGGCCCCATGGACCTGTGTGTGTAAGTGGTGGGACAGGTCACTGCCCATTTCCTACACTGGTAGGTATGCAAAATTCATAAGTGCCTTTTAATAACTCCTGACCTGCAAGGCCTGAGCGATTGTAAACCTCACAGAATCGTTCCTGGCCAAGTAAAAATTATATTCCATTTGAACATTCCTCATATAATATCCCCACTGCAGGCAGCACTGAAAGAAAAGCAGTGTTAGCAAGGCTGTTCTCTGGTACCTAATGAGTTGGCTTTGGCTGGGGATCAGGAGCTTTTGGTGACTGTAGGTTACACTGACCACTCACAGGCTTTGGATATTCTGCACTGCAGCTTGTTGGTTAATGATGTAGAGTTAAATTGGGGCTGAGGGCAGGGTAATCAGCTGGTTATTACTGCCATGTTGGACAAAGTGCATGCAAACCCTGCTCTCAGCAGGGCAGTGCCAGGGGAAAACTGGGCTGGTGTAGGGTTGGGGACATGGGACAGCAGCCAAGGGGCAAGGACCAAGGCTCTGGCATGACCCAGAGTGCTGGATGCTTCAGGGATGCTTGTGGGGAAATGCACGCTGACACATTCCCTCCTCACCCTCGCATCATCCATGAACAGGAAAATAATCTCTCCTTCAGTCTGAAAGTCCTGTAAGTTTGTGAAAAAGGATTTCCAAAGACACATCAGCTCTTGGATGGGAGCCTGGGGGGGACGGGCGAGGAGGGGCTGTCGTACCCCTCCTGCTTTAGCAGCTACGCCCAGGGTGGAGGCTGGGAACCCTTCCCTAAGGAGAGATTTCAGGCTGGCAATAGTCTGGAGGGATCCAGAGAGTCGGGAATATGTAATCCCTGCCATAAAAAAGAGAGGATAAACAGCAAGGCAGGGGTTGCTAAAACTGTGGACACATCAAGGAAGGAATTATTAGTCCTTTCTGTTGTAAGACAAAAGGAGGGAGCGCTCAGGGAAATGACAGGACACTCATTGCTGAACAAATCAAGGTGCACTGAAGTCCTGGCAGCAGTCCTGGCAGCAGTCCTGGCAGCAGTCCTGGCAGCAGTCCTGGCAGCAGTCCTGCAGCTGAGCTGCTTGCTGGGATTCATGGTGCCTGGTCTGGAACCTCAGCTTTGGGAGCCTCTGCGTGCCAGCATTCCAGAGCCAGGAGACTCATCCCACTGTATTCATCCTCTTCCTCATTTTTATTTTCACAAGCCTGAGCACCAGCCACTGTCAGCTGGTTCATCTTTGTGTGACTCAGTACAGGCAGCCTTGCATACTTCTGATTTTATTTCTATTTTGCCACTATTTCTTTGTTTGCTCATGAAAACAGATTATCTTTCTCTGTAGTTTTATGTGTCAGGAGGAACAGATGCCAGCAGTGAAAACAAATCCAGAAAGTTCTTCCCTTATGCTCTATTTACACTGGATCGTCTTCTGTCTGATTTGATTTCAGTATCAATATTTTTCCTTCTTTACCCTGGTGCCATGCAAAAAAATGGAGATAGTAAAAGGGATGGCATGATTATGTTCCTGTAAATAATGTTATGTTGACTCTGCTGTGTAGTCCAAATAATTTATTTGAGTTAAAAAGTAATATTAGTGAGCATTTCTGCCTGGCAAGTCTGAAGCTCGTTTAGAACAATAAAACCTGCTTTTCAGCTGAGTACCCTGGAGTGTTTAACATTTCAGTTTTAACAGTGTGGCAAATGGATCTCAGAAACTGCAGATATTCCGTGCCCAGGTGTGGTAAGAAATCCTGCCAGGGGACTGTGCCTTTCCAAGTGCCCAGGTGGCTCACACAGCATCCAGGTTGGCAAGAGAATTAAGAGCAGAGGAAAAATGTCTCTTTCCCCTTCCTGTACTTTCTTTGTTAGATTATTTCTAAGGAATTATGGAAAGATGCTTCACAGGTGGCATTTCATTCTATTCCTCAAATATATCCAGCTCTTCTACACCAACAGTGATGGCTCCTTCCCTGTGGACAGTGACAAACTGAGTAGGCTGAGATCTGTCCCCTGTGAAAATATGCAGAACCAGCTCATCCCATTAAAGGAAAATGAAATATTGGGAACCTTACACTGTGTGAGGGATTCGTGCCTTCCCCCCTGCAACTGCATAAAAGCAAACACGCAGGAGACATCAGTCCTGCACGAAGGATTTGAGTCGCTTAATTCAGGCAAAGACCTCAGAGATGTGATTTAGACTTCCTGGGTGAGACTCTTGGTGGATTTTTGTTGGGAGATTCATGGCACTGGAAGCTGGAAGCACATTAGATGAGGTACGACTCATCTATCACGGGCCAATAAATGTTGCCCAGCTCGTTTCTGTTTGCAGCCTCATAACTTCTGCTTTGCCAAAGCACGTCTTTGCAGGAGGACATCCTGCCTTGCTTTGAAGACCTCAAGAGAGAGAAAATCCAATTCTGCTGCTCTAATGTGCTAATCACCTCCATCACTCAGCCCACGTGCTGGGGTTCCAGTCCCATTTATCCACCCTGCAAACAGCCATCAGGGCTCCTTAGCACATTAGAACCGATGGGATGTTGCTCTGGACTCAGTTGGACTGGACTTGCATTTTCATGAAAGCACTGCCAGCGTTTTTGCATCTATCACTGTGACTCTTCTCTGTGGGACTCTAAAATGTTCACAAACTTCCAAAGAACAGTGAAAGTCTGCTGTTTTGTCTGGGAGTGCATGATCAGTTAGTTTAGTTCAGACAAACACCTTTTCTCTTAGTCATGATGTAACTGAACGTTTAAAATTTCCAAATTTTTCTGCATCGTGTCAGCATATTAAAATCTGCAAGATCTGGAGCACTCCCTTATTATTATAATTGATGATTGTTTATTGTTTAACCTAAAAATGCCATCTGGATTCTGGTAATGCTCTCACTTGTTGATTCCAAATGGATTTGATGTTTGTTTGCTATCTAAACCTGTGATTGTAAAACATAAGAATAAAATGGGAGCACTTTATTTCCCCGATCAGATTTTCTCTCAGCAGGATTAAAACTGCCACAGCAGTAAAGAGTTTACAAACTCACTAAAGAACTGTAATAACTTCCCCTCTCACTGCCGGGTCAAGGAAAGGTAATACATGTTTCCAATCAGCTTTGAATTGAACTCAAATTGTAGGGTTTATTTCACTTTAATCCATATGTGAGTTCATGTTAAAGGTAAGAGAAATCACAGCCCTGCAAACATGGAGTAAAGTTAATTAAATTCTGCAGCTCCTCTTGGAAGAAGCCCTGGCTCTGCTCTCATGTGGAGGATTCCAGGGTGCTCCTGAGGGCAACACCAGCTGGGAAATGGCTCTGCTGGTGCAGCAAGGACAGCGACACATGAACTCACAGGGAGCGAGTGCATTGAGAAAAACCTGGCAACACTTGGGAGATGTTTCCTTTTGCTGAGTTATACACCACCCCCCAGTCCAAAAATAAGCTTCCTCCTCTCCCCTTTTCCTCCCTGCCCCAGAAAAACACAGAGACTGTAGTTCCTCAGCCGGCAGGCTCTGGGGGACTCTACAGAAACACGGCACGTTCTCGGCTCACACCCAGACGAGATCTTTCTCCAAGTCAGTCCCCATAGCAAATGGTGTTTTTGGAAATGATAAATGCTTGTTGGTCTTCCTTCTCTGTTTCCCACTTACTGTGGAAATTGGCCTTTTATTTTTTTTTTTTTTATTATTTTTTTTAATATCTGGGTTTCTGTCCAATCTTGTTTTATATGTGTTCTGGAAAAGAGCTTTTACTAAGTGGGAGAGACTATTCATGTGCTTACAGTTAAATCTGCATTTTGCTGTCTTGCACAACTGGGACCTGAGCTCTGGCCACTTTGCAGGATCAGGTGCACTAAGCCCCTGCTTATCCTTTGGCAGGTCTCATCCAGAGGCAGGGAGTGCAGACCTGAGTCCCTGGCTGCCTGCACCTGGGAGGACATTTGTTTCCAAGCCATGAATCCTTAATGCTGCTTTTTTTTTCCCTTCTTTCCCATCCGAGGTGTGCTCTTGGAGCATCTCCAACACTGACAGCAGGGTTTGGTGCAAGTCAAAATGGACCAGGTTGCCCAGGGAGGTGACAGATGTCACAGCCCTGGAAACACCCAAGGTCAGGTTGGATGGGGCTCTGAGCACCTGAAGCCTCATTGCAGGGGGCTTGGACTAGAGGACCTTTAAATGTCCCTTCCAACCCAAACTATTCTATGATTCTGTGATGGTTGGGGCTCACCCAAGAACTGCACATCACTGGGGATGTGTCAGATGCAGGGGCTGGGGACAAGTCTGGGGACAAGAGAAGGCAACACACATCTGATTCTGCATGTGGGCATGGAGCCAAATCCTTACCAGTGTGCCAGGCTGGTCAGCAAGGTACAAACCTCTGGAAAACGTGTTTTGTGTGTATTTTGTTGAATGGTGGATTTCAGAGAGTGTAAATGGTTTTGAAAGTTGAATGTTCCCCAAAGCACCCAACAGAGAGAGCTCTCTCGATGCTCTGGGTTCTGGTTGCTGGTGCTTCTGTCTACAGTCCCTGCACCCAGGGAAACAAAATTTTCTTCCCATACAAAGCTGGCAGCAAAAGGGTTTTCTGTTTAAAAATGAATCATGGTCCAGAATGAATTGCATGCCACGTGTGAGATTCTGGAAAAAACCCAGCCTTCCACAAGCACTAAAATGTGACATTTTTAAAATCTGAATTTTAAAATATTGCACTGTACATTCATTTTACCTCATGCAATAAAATAAAAGTCTCCCTAAAACAAATTTATTTTTCTTAAGCTTCCCACAGAATATCAATGAGAGTACGAGTCACTTAAGCGTTAAGTGCCAGATTCAGTGTCTCCTGAAGGGTTTCTTGGTGGCTTTAACAGACCTTGGATCAGGCTCTATAAGATCATCTACCATTGGCAACTGACCTTTCTAGGTAGGCTTGGAGCTTCACCTCCTGCACAAACTCGCCCACTCGACAAAGGAGAGCTGGGCTCATGCCAAGGAGTTCTGCAGTTTGTCATAACAATTTCAATAGCAAAGTCTCATTTTCCTGTATTCCCCTGCTCAGATCCTTGCAAGAGTTATTTGTCCTCAAGGCCACAGATATATGAAGAGGCTGTTTCACAGCCTTTCCCTTTTCTCACTCTGGTTACTTAATTTTCTCTCTCTCCAGAAATGTCCTTGGCTACTCTGAGGTTCTGTTCCCGGAGGTTTCTTTGTTTGCCAGCTCAGATGCTCAAGTGCTCTGTTCTCGGTGTTTAGAGGTGCTTTCAAGGCAGTTCACTGCAATTCTCCTGTTATATAAACCCCTCAAAATTACTTCAGCAAACTGAAATACTTGCACATCAGCAAAAGAGCTTTTGATGATGATGATGATGATCTTGTGTTCTGTGCATCCAAGTACCTTTGACTCAGATGGTGTTCTTTTATAGAACAAGCTTTTATCTCTTAATAATTTCCTGAGTGCAAATTCAAGCTTTTCTTCTGGACAAATTCAGAGATATGAGCACAGTCCTGTTTTCTCTGAGTGCTACAAAACAATAGATCTTTTCTTATAAACTCTCATTTCAGACCTGGTGAGTTTTTTATGTTGCTTTGGTCTGTAGAATTGTCCACTCGTGGAAGCAAAGCTAATACAAGTCTTGCTAGTGAAGCTTTTATTCACACATAGAATGTTTGGGTTTTACACCAGTAATCTGGATTTAGCTGCATTGATCTATCAGTCCAGGTTTCAGCCATATCAGTTCCAGGTTGGAAGCAAAATGACTCCTGTGAAAACAGCCATAACTACATCCATCCTACCTGGGCTCCAGAAACGTGCATTTCACCACCTCATTGCAGGCACAGTCTCTCCTCTTTATGCTGGTGACTTTCCTTGGTCACATTTCTGAAGTTAAATACCAGAAAAAAAGGTTACTATCAAAAGATTCAAGGCAAGAAGGCTGACTCCAGACATTCAGCCTGAATCTGTATGTGCTCTCGCAATGAACAGATCATTAACTTTTGCAATGCAGCTGCTGAGAGATGTCTGAAAATGCTTCAGCTCTCCAGTCAGGGTGATAACAGCTCGTTAAAGCACACTATCTGAGCCCTCTGTTCAAAGAGGGTTTGGGGATCGCTGCTGTTTCTTCCTTCAGTTCCATCAGAAGCAGGAAGGAAATAGAGTTTGGCTGATATTTTATGTGTTTGTGCAGAATGTGGTGACCTCAGAGCACAGACATCCCTGTCCTGTCCAAAAGCAATCAAGAGTTCACTGCCCAACACAGGAACCTCAGTGCCCATCAGATTAAATTGGAAATGAACTTTCTGGGAGCTGCATTAGGAAGATAAATCTATAAGAGCTATTAAATATTCTGTAACAACCTGAGATTTACATTTAAACTAGCAAAATCCATCCTTTGCCTTCCTTGTTCCCCACCATTGCTGCACCCAAGGCACTGCTCCTGCACCAGTCACTTCACATCAGTCTCCCCATCCAGGAAAGCCACATGAAGAGCTGATGAAAGTTCACTTTATGAGCTAATTATACTTTTGTCATTCCTCTGAGCCAACTTTGTTCATATTTACGGCATATGTTTGATCCAAGCTGGACCTGAGTCTGTACAGATGAGAGTTAGATGCTGCTCTCTGCAGTGCTTGCTCCTGAGCTGCTCCCCTGGGAGGAGGAGCCTTTCTCCCATCAGTGGTCCCACACTTGTGCATGCACTGGCTTTTCCCTGTTCCTGGGTGTAAACAACAGGCAGAGAGTGGCTTTAGAGGAGATTTGACTAATGGTTGTGATGGCTTCCCAGAGGAAAATGCAGATATTCCATGCAGAAATGTGGCAGGACTGTGTATTGTTTATTCAAGCCAGTGAACTTGTTTCCCTGGGGCATCTTCAGGAGCGAAATTCAGCCTTGTTCCTTCTCAGGAGTGTGTGAATCACCTGTGATGTGACAGGTACACCTCGGACACAGCTCCCAGCTGCCCATGCTTGGGGATGTGAGTGTGGTGCTTTGTCTGGGGGTGGACAGCTCGGGGAGCAAGGGGAGCCCTCCCAGCCTGCAGCTCCCCCTCCTTAAGCTGAGTTTCATGCAGAGCTCTGGGATCAGTGCAGCTGCCAACAGGTTTCTGGGTGGAATTCCAGGTCTGGAGCAGAGCTTGCAAAGCCTTAACCATTTTGTGACCTGAGTAATAACGAGAGGGAAGGGAAGAGGGAGCTCCTCCTCCCTACAGGGGTGTGCAGCAGCAGAAGACATTGGAGGGGCTCCAGCCCAAACCTGTGGGGACTGGGGGAGGAGGTGGCAGCGTGTCCTCATTGCAGCCCCTGCTTTCTGGAACGTGCCTCTTCTCACTTGGTCCATCAGATTTATAAAACTCCCAGGCAAGCTGCAAGGACCATCTGTTTTCCAGGGACTTCAGAGATGAGTGGAGCAGGGAGGAGGAGGTGGCTTAAGGGGTAATTGAGGGTCTTGCAAGTGCATCTGGTTTTCTTTGAGGGAAGAGAGGTTTTAGGCAGGCTCTGTCTACAGCTACAAATTATAAGTGCTGTGATATATTTTAATGCATTGTGGGGTGGTCAGATGACATGGTAAGACCTAACAAGGTTTATTTCACAGACCATGCAAAGACACAGAGCTGCTGCTGCAGCAGCACAGGTCCATGAGGAGCAAGGAGGGAGAGAATAGCCAGGAGAACAGCACGAGGCTTGGCTGGGCACCAAGGAACTTGTTTTTAGTTAGACTTTTGCCTTAAGCAGGATTTTTTCCTGAATTAGTTTCCCTCCCTTCCCTGCTCCCAGGCTGACACATGGTTAGAAGGACACAGAGCTAAAGTGGTTTAAAAAAAAATGACATGGTGCTGAATTGGAGGGGCCATGATGGACAGAGGGAACCTAAGACCTACAGAAATTATGACTTCAGAGGCTTAAACCCCATGGTTTTCTGTCTAATCTATTCCCTCCAAAGATGACAGAGGAGCACAATCTCTATTTGATGAGACTATTGCCTTACAGAAGGTTGAAACCATATATTGTATTAATTTTCATCACATTTTGTCTGAAATGACTTGAAATATGTTTCTGTAACCAACCAAGCTCATTCTTAACTATCGCTGCTACACATTCAGCAAGAATTTATAGGCAATGTTAGAAGTATTCATATCCTTGCCTATTGTTTGTGCTGAAAACCTCTGTCCTGGAGAAAGAATTGCACTTCCTAATGCTCATCCCCAGCACTGTAAATCAGGGGCTGGGATGAGCACACGTGCACCCCTGCACTGGCCATAATGATCTGGGAATGTTTGTTTTTATGGAAAAAGCTCCTTCTGTTATTGTGATCCCTCGATCACCTGGGGAGAGACATGGTTTGGTCCCGGGGTGGAAAGCTCTGCACAGCTGGGCAGATGCTGGGGGGTGTTTCCAGAGCAGGCAGAAGGAGCAATCCCAAACCATAGAGGGGATTGTGCAGGCAGACACAGCCCTGCCACAAACATGCTGAGGTCATGCAGACACCCCCCATCCTGCATGTGGTGCTGGGGCTGGGAAGCAGCAGGGCAGCTGCTCCTGGTGGGCCTTGCAGTGCTCCTGGAATGCAGCAGGAGCGTGGGGAGAGGGTCTCAGTAGGGGCCAGAGTTTCCTCTGCAGCCCAATCTTGTGCTTGTGCTGCCTGTGCTCCATTTCCTGCACTTCTCTGGGACGTGGAATTAGCTGACAAGGTAAGCAAAGATCACAGCTAGTGAAGGAAACCATGGGTCAGCAGAGAGGAGGAGGAGATCCAGTCTGCCAGGGGAACATCAAAACTGTGGTTCTCATCATTTTTATTCAATTACACTGGGCTGAGAGAGGGCAATCCTGCTCTCAGAAGAACTGGAGCAGCTCCTCTGAGCTCTGCTCATTCCAGATTTACCTTAATGAATTTGAGAGCCAAAACTGGCATGAAGTATCTATAAAAGTTTATTACAGCATTGGGACAGATTATGCTTTCCTTGAATATTGGGGGGAGAAGGAGCAGGAATTTCCTTCTTCCTTTCCACAAGAAAGTACTATAGTCTCTGGTATTAAAAAAAATGCAGGACTTAGTACATTTATTTGCCCAAAATTACACGATTGAATGGCTCAGGAAAGGTCAATTTGAGCAGGCTGCATAAGGGAGCAGGCAGTGTTCTTTGTCTGTTCCCCAGCCACTGCTTCCACATGTCCTGGCATCCCAAGGAGCATCTCTCCCAAGGCCAGAAGCTGCAGAGCCTCCACCTCCTCACGCCTGGGTATCACATGTCCCCCAGGGAAGCCAACAGGCAGATAGCAAAAAGGCATGTCTTGCTTATCTGAACATAATTTAATATATCCAGGGTGTGGTCCTGCCTCAGGCAGCAGCACAGTTCTCCCAAATCCAACAACATCTACATCAGGTCCTTGGTCTTCTCTGGCCACGAGGAGAATAAAAACTGGTGGTCCTCTGGCTCTAATGGCTCATACTGGTCATAGGGGCAGGTGGGACAATGCTGCTTGTCCAAATATGTAGGGACGAATTTAAAAATAGTAGTGGAAAAACAAACAAACAAAACAGTCAGGAAACTGATGGAGATGGCAAATATTTCCTCTGACAATTCTGAGCCTTTTGGCTGGTCTTTGGTTGCACTTCTGTCCTGGCACTAAAACTGGCACTCCTCGATCCCCACCCTCGGTGGGAGCACCCTGGGGGCAATAGTGGATTTCTCCAGCTCAGTCTGGAGAATATCTGTGTTCTCTGTGTCGTGTCTGGAGGCTCCTGAGTGGGGAGATGAGGGGGTGTCAGTCTCAGCACCCACAGGGGCTGCACTGGGGTGCCCTGGGCTCTGCAGATGCTTCAGGCAGCAGGATCTCCATTTCTCTGTGGTGAGTTTTGAAATCCCTGAGGAGAAGTTGAGCTGTAAGACTTCAAGAAAACACACAGAAAAGCCATGTGAAGGCACACAGAAGGGCCTGCACACTCTGCTTGGTGCTGGGGAATCCTCTCTGATTAAAAATAGGGACTGAGTTAGTTTTGCTAAGAGATTTAACATCTTCTGTACATTGCTGATTTACTTCCTAAGGAGTAAGTAACATAACACATGCTACTCTCCTATTTCATGGTAATCCTCACCCTTTGTTGTCAGACTACAAGCCAAAGGTGCACATTTTTCAAGGAATTGTTTGAATTACTTCCCTCATCCTGATTGCTTTTCTTCACTTTTTCCTTCATCAACCATCCTTTGGGTATTAACCTTGTATTTATGCTCACATTAACTAGGGTCAGCATCAGAAACTGTTCTTGCTCTTGCTTTTGCTCAGCCACCTGGAGAAACAGAGAAGGGAGACAGTACCAGACACACACTAATTTCTAACATGTGTTTCCTGCCAGTACTGGCCTCGGCAGCTCAACCACATAAGTCACCACGGGGATAATTGTCCTTTGAGTACAGCCTTTGCATGTGCACGAGTCTGAGAGAGCTCTGCCTTGCAGTGAGTGTCCTGCTGAACAGCAGCAGGCTGGGGACAAGGAGGAGGCAGACTTGGTCCAGAAGAGTAGTTGGTGATGCCTGTAATTTTCATTGCTCTGTGGAATAATCCCAGCCTTTACATGGAATGGCATTTTTCCAAAGTGTTTTACTTTGGCTCCTCCTTTTCCCTCACTGGAGCAGGTGGGAATTTTGCCATTGATTTCAGTGTGAAGAGAAACTGGGTAAACCCAGCGGTCTCCTGGGACAGCTGGGTCACAGAGTATGGGGGAGGCTGTTTGGTGCCTGCAGAGACAGGGACGTGTTGAAGGATGAGCTGTGTTCAAACTCATTGTGAGTCCCAGTGACTTCAGAGATGAGCCTGGCCAGGAACACTGCTCATAGCTGAGACCGTACCCCTCATAATTTTGGAAAGGATAATGCTGTGGAAACTTTCTGCCATTTGAACTTAAGGCAGAGCAGCCCCACTCAGTCCCTGATTTCTCATGAAAGTGAGCTTCCTAATGCTCTTGTCCCTCTCCCTGCCTGCCCTCTCACCCCTCTTGTTCTCTCCTGTAACCTGTGAATCTACGGATGAATTCTATTTGACTAGAGCAAACAATAACAAAGCTCAGAGATAATGAAATGTTAGAAGTTTATGAGGCATGTTTATACTGGCTGAGAAATGTTACAGCAGCAGCTTAGACAGGAGATCCTCCCGAATCCCCATGTGTGACCAACCTTGGAAAGGACTGCTCCTGCTTCACCTTTAAAATCAATCACTGGGAAAAAAGTGTGGAGAGATCCAGGCTTTATTAATTTCACTGTTCACAGACTAAATCACTGTGTTAAAGCTCACAAAGAAGTTAATATTCTTATTTTTAGCCTTTTTTTTGAGGGGGTGGAGTGAGGTGTTTAGCAATGGGAATCTGATTTCTCCTAAAGGCTCTGCCAGACCTCTGGGGCTGTAATGCCACAACCTTTTCCTGTGCCAGGCTAGGATGCTGAAGCTTTTGGATGCATCCATTGCAGCAACAGCCATCCCCTGGGCAAGGGATGCAGCACCCAGTGAGCCCCTGCCTGCCCCCAGGGCTTTCCTCACACCCGTGGCTCCTTCTGGAAACTTACTGTGCACCCCAGGAAAACCAAGGGCTGAACTTCTGCAGCTCCAGAGGGGGACCAGCCTTGCCAGCTTTTCCATTACGTTATTTGTCACATCTTCTCTTATTTCAGTAGATGTGAAACCTTTTTCCATAGGTTAAAGGGTACTGTTGGAAATGTGGTATTGGAGGGAAGCCCTTCCCCACCCAGCCCTGCTCCCCAGGCCTTGGAGCAGAAGGGATCACAAATCACTTCTGACTCTGGTTCTTCCATGCAGTAATTCCAAAAGAAGTGTCCCTTCTCTCTTCTTTGTGGAATTTCGCTCCTCCTTGCCTCACTGCAGGGACTCTGAAGCCATTTTGTGGCTTTTCTTTTTTCTAGCCTGGGTTTTGGCCAGTGCTGCTCATGTGGCTTTCCCAAGGCAGCCGAGGTGTGAGTTCTGCTGCAGCTCCATCCCAGCTGCCATAACACCATTCCTTCCCTTGCCACTCCCTTTTTCTGGGGGTGGGTGTTTGGAGGACTGAAGGAACAAGGAATGTAGATTGGGAGGGGACCTCAAGCCCCTCAAATCTGCTCACATTTTCCATCACCTTGGTGGGCTTGCCCAACTGGTGTGGCTCCCAGAACAGCTTTTGCTTTCCCTGTTTCAGTGAGCTGGGAGCTGCAGCCATTTCCTTCAGTTTGGCTGGAGTTACTGAATGTCCTGGGTGCCTCACAGCAGTGTAATAACCCTAAAGGCTGATCCTTGTGCAGTGGCCCTGACCAACACATCTCCAGGTGCTTTCCTAAAAGGGTCGATATAACTGCTCTGCTTCTCAATGGGGAAACTGAGGCACAGAGCAGGTCTGTGTCCAAAAAACATGTGGGTCTGGCACTTGGGGATATGGTTTAATGATGGGCTTGGCAGTGATGGTTAATGGCTGGACTCAGTGATCTTCCAACCTAACTGATTCTGTGATTCTAGCACAGGCTGACCTGGGAAGAGAAGCACAGTCTCCTGCATGCTGATGCTAAATTCCTCTTAAGCCACGCTGCCTGGAGTGTGTGAGTGTTCCCTGCTGGAATGCACAAGCCTCCTCTGTCAGGGGACATGGAGCTGGCAGGGCAGCCACTAGCCAAAGCTGGCACTGGCTTCCTGCTCACTGAAATCCTCAGCCACTTTTCAATTGCTGTCTCTCAGTTATTCTTTATGGGCCACCAAGCAGGGCTTTCCCATGGTGGGTCAATTCTTAATTAACAAGGTTTATTTAACAGGACCTGGGTTATCAGCCAGAAATAAGACTTTGCTTTCAGCAGGGACACACAGGGCTGACACAATCCAGGAGGAGGCTGGGCAAGGGCAGCAACATTAAATACACCCCAAATCCTTCCTTTTCACCTGCAGGACTATTAATGTGCAGCCTGAGCCCAGGTTGTGCTGGCTCACCCACCCCAGGAAGGGCTGATACAGCCACACAGCTGCACATTCCTCACGGGGGTTTAAGCCAGGACTTTAAAGCCCTCCTTTCAAGGCATATTCAAACCTACAGTCACTCTTTTATCTTCCAGCATCTGCCTCCGACACGGAAACATCGTTTATCACTTCCACAGGGCTCTGGTGCTGCAGAAATCCCCAGCACTTCGGCTGAGCCTTTTTCTGAAGAGCTGGTTGCCCAGTCCCAGCTCATGGGGCAGCCCCAGCCCTGCATGTCTGCAGCTCTCCAGCACTGGGGTTTTATTCCTTTTGCATTCCTCCTCCGATTCAGCCTTTAAAAGTCTTCCTTCCTACTGCAATAGGAATGGCTGAGACGATTGCATCTTACTCTAGTTGTCTTTTCGGGTTTCAGCTTGTTTTTATAACCAAATAAAATATCTGCTGACACGAGCATCTTCTGTGCTGTGTCTCCTCAGTGCTACCCACACTCCTTTCCCTGGGTGTGGACACACAGCTTTGTTGTCCTGCCTTTTGTCTCACCTCCTCAGGCTGACCCCAGGAATGAGAAATTAATCATTTTGTAGGGTCAAAAGCTGCTGATCCCCCCAGGTGTGACATGGCCATGCCTGTCACCCCCCAGCTGCCATGAGGTGATGTTGGCAGGCAGGTCTGTGGTGGTGCTGCTGATCATCTGGTTTTCCTGAAGGAAATAGATATGTGTATATATATATATGTGTGTATATATTTGTATTCCTCAGCATTTACCCAGGAGCAAGCAGATTTCCACTGCTGGAAATTCAGCCCACGGATTCCCACTGCAGCAATCCAGAGAGGAGCTGGGAGACGAAAGCTTCTTGCTAAAAATGAACACAGGAAGACTGACTATCCAGACCTTCTTTTGCCTTTCGGTGCCAGCTTGAAAGGCTCCAGCTCACACCATCCTTCCCCCCAGGCACTGGAGCTGAGGGATGCTGCGCTGCCACCCCCAGCCATCCCTCTGCCTTGCAGTGGTCCCTGCCATGTGGATGGATAAAAAGGGCATTCCCAGCTTGCTGCTGGATTTTTTGGGCGGCTGCAGACACGGGCTGTGCTTTTGTGCTCCCACATCAGGAGCAGCGAAGTGATGACACAAAGCTGGCAGCTGAACCCTCCTCACTCGGGAGGATCCAGGACCTCTGCGCCGCCTTTCCGCACAGCCCGGGGATTTTCCTTTCATTTCTTCACTGTAACTACCTTCTGTGGTCCATAAACTATATTGTTTTCATTTAATTCTGGGAACATAATGAATTTCTGCGGGCTTGTTTCCTGCTCAGTGTAATATCTTTGCTAGATGTGAGGTTTATTTCACAAGCTAGTTATAAATTCGCTCAGACGCCCAATTGTTTCATCTTGGGAGCAATCAATAAAAAGAAACATGAGGGAGATTTTAGACCCTTCACATCCACTGAAATTCAGGGATGTAAATCTGTCGTCTGACTTTTTTTTTTTTTCCCTGAGTGCTGAGTAATGTTGGAAAAATGTTAAATCTCATACTCGAACCTCACTGTGCCTGTGGAATGGGCAGAGTGGGAAACTCTGCCTTCTTTACCCCCAAAAGAGTCTTCAACATAAAAAAGCTCATTGGGTGTTGTGAAGAGGCAATGAAAATCTGCCCAAAAATCAGGGGTCTGTTCCTTCCACAACTGCCCTTCACGTAGTGCCCTCATCTCAGCTCAGTCTACTCTGCCTTATCACAGCATTGAATGGGTAATATCTATTTTTTACTCAGTTTCCTGAAAACTTAGGATAAAAGCTAACCTGCCTGGAGCTGATCTGCAGCTGGCCCTTCTGTGCCTCCTAGCTGAAACACCCAGATTAAAGCTAACATCTGGCTATCAGCAAATAGATTTAGAGCAGCAGATACATATTTAATTTTCTAGATTTATCCCCTTTATTTTTTTGCCAATAGCGAGAACCCGAGGAGCTGCTGAGAGCTCTTTTGAAAAGCTTGCCAATAAAGTGCCTAATTTCTCTTCTCACTTGTGCAGGCCAGTTGCAGATTGCTGGTGGTGTCAGTCTGGCATAAACAAAAGGAAAATCAGGCACAGCCTCCCCAGGTCACCGAGGGCCACCTGGGAGACTCCAGTGTTTTCACACTCAGCCTGGGGATGCTGCTGGTGCCATCAGTGCTGCTCAAGGGGCAGTGAAATCATCATAATCCAGCCCACTTCTCCTCTTATGGCCACGTGCCCTTGGTTTTCTCCTCAGTGTTATGTTTCTAAAGAGGTTCTCAGCCCTTTTACCCACACAAGTGTGTGTGCTGGTTCGGTGAGCTGGGCTGGTGCTCGGGTACAGACAGCCCAAGGCACAGCAGGCACTGGGGGCAGGAGCCCAGGGCTGGGGGGCAGCCCCACAAATCCCCTGCAGGTTTCCAGCACCCCTTTGCTGCCCACAGGACCCACAGAGGTGCAGGATGCTGCACTTCTTCTCCCCGTTTTTCTTGCTACATTCACGCAGGGCTGCTCATAACTAAGAATTGCATTGAGCCTGGGCTGCATTTTGTTTTGTTTGAAGGCAGACCCCAGAAAGTTTGGCTTGTGCTTTTTTAATTCTTTTTCTGGAAGTTGTTTTGCTCTGGATTTGAGTGCTTCTCTTTCCCTGTATTGCTGTGGGCTAAAAGCAGATCTGCTCAGGAGATGTGAGAGACAAGCATGGCATGTGCAACAGCAACAACAGCTTGAAAAGTCCCTGTTGCCACAGTGTTGAGATGCTATGATGGCTGTACTAGTGCTCTTCATCCATTCCAGTGCAGAGTGAACTAAATTCACATGAACCATTATTGAAGCAAACGGTTAAGTGGGTGAGGAATTAATTTATAAGAGCAAATTCTACATCTAGTGTATTGCCAGCCCTGTGATGCTTTAATAATAAACCACTGAATTCAGAGATAATTCAGGACCTGGTGCCAGTAATTAAAAGTAGAAAAGCCTTTCAGCAGCAGATGAATGAATTTGTATTGATTTTGTATGTTTTTCCTGTGTATTTCTCAGCTCGGTTTCAGCCTCCCAGCCCTAAGGCTTTGTGATGGAGCAGCAACCTGAAGTCACAAGAGCTTGTTCAGTGCCTCTAAAATTCCCCACAAACAGCCTTAGGGGCTTTAGCTGAAATACAAAAAGAGGCCACAGATATTAAGACCCAGCAGTTAGCACTGGCTTTAGGTCTCCTCAAGACATGCACCCTCCATGCTCAGGGGTGAGGCAGGACAAGGTGCAGAGTCACCCACTGCAGAGCACTGGGCTGGTGGAGGGCAGGATGAGTGTATGGGGAAGATGAAGATGAACCTTCAGTCATAGGGTTAATTCTCCTTTGCCCCCAGCATGTTCTCCCATCTCCTGCACTGCTCTGCACCCTCGGCTTGGTGCTGCCCAGGCAGGGGATGAGGGATGTCAGTGGGGCTGGGCTGCTTCCCTCTGTGCATCCATCCATGGATTTGCAGCCCTGGTGTAAATCAGCCCCTGAATGCAGACCCAGCATAGCTGGGGAGCGAGCCCGGTGTGAGCACAGATGTGGAAGCATTTCATTCTCATTTTCTTTTCGTCTGAAGCATCTGTGATCTCGAGGGGGAGGGAAAAACTCACAGACTCGCTCTTGGTTTTATTTGTGCTGAGGAGATGTCCCAGCACACAAGCTGTCATGAGAACTCAGAGGAGCATGAAGCAGAGCTGGCTGCTGGGCTGCATCCCAACCTCATCCCCACGGTCACGAGTGGCTCTCGCTGGGGACCTGCCCTGCTGTGGATGGGCAGGGGAGGGGCTGCAGCTCCTCTCATCCCACCCAGCTGGTGAAAAGGAGCCTCCTCCAGCTGCACACCCTCCCCTCGGTGCTGCTGCTGCTGGAGAGGGGAGAGTTTTGGTGGTTTGCTTTAAAATCCCTCATTAACTGGAGGCAGTGGGAACCTCATGTGACAGGTCCACGCTGGAGAATTTGCTCCATAGTACTTTGTGCTCAAATTAAAATCATCGAATACACAAACTTGTTCCTTATGGTGAATCCAAGGAAAGCCAGCCCTGTAAGGAAGCCCAGGTTTGTGCTCTGCTCTGGCTGTGCCATCTCACCCTGCTCCATCTGCCAAAATGGGTTAGAAATGCAGCGTGGATCCCAGGGCTTTGTTCTTCCCAGCAGTCGAGGAAACTCCATGGAATAGCTTTTCACCTGGTGTCTTCCTGCTCCTCCAAACTCCATGGAATAGCTTTTCACCTGGTGTCTTCCTGCTCCTCCAAACTCCATGGAATAGCTTTTCACCTGGTGTC
>JAWWEE010000025.1:9003279-9030296 GCA_035221455.1 Xenops minutus
TCCTGCTCCTCCAAACTCCATGGAATAGCTTTTCACCTGGTGTCTTCCTGCTCCAAACTCCATGGAATAGCTTTTCACCTGGTGTCTTCCTGCTCCCATTTCCAGCTCTGTTCAAGACACACGGGAGGGAAGGCACATGACAAAACCACTGTGGTAACAGCCCTGAGGCTGGTCCAGTTGGATGTGTCAGTGGAAATTTGGACCTGAATCCTTGTTTCCCACCCCAATGTAAGCTTGTCTTCTGGCTAAGTTTTCTTCAGCATTTGCAGCCTTTATTTATTTATTTATTTATTTTCCTGTTCTGATGGGGATTCTTTGTAACCAAACTCAAATCCCAGCCCTCTGCTCTGCAGAGATGTTCACACTTTGCAGTCCAGGGGAGCTGCTGCTGCTCTTCATCACATCTCCTGCCCAGGGCCACCCATGGCTGCTCCTCCCCGAGCACTCAGAAGGAGTTTACTCATGGCAAAAGTTCTCCCCACCTGTAATAATTAGAGCTCATTAAAGCCAAGAAAGGCAATGATGGGCACCTTCCCTTGCTATGCCAGTGATGGGCACCATGCTGTCCCACACACGGGGTCACATCTGGCACTGTGACATCACACCCCTGGGCATGTTTCATCCATGCTTTCATTTATTACTAGTCCTCATCCAATCCATTAGTTTATTAATCTTCTTTATTCCCACTTCTCTTCTGCCCCCCCAGTATGTTCATTTCATGCACTTCTGCCCCTGATCTGGTTGTGAAATGCCTCTTTTGTTTGTGGCAGGTCCACAGTAAATGAAATCTCCAAGAGGATCGGGAAGCTTTGTATGGCAGCAGGAAATTCGGGTCCTTTCCCCTTCCACCAGCCTCTGCCTCATTTAGATCTGCAAATCTGAGATCTTGCCCTGAAAGAATCTGTAATGACTCATTTGCTCTCCTGGACCTGCTGCCAATAACACAGTTAGTTATAACCAGTTAATTAACTGGAAAGTCTAATTACTTAAAATTCGGCCCTTTCCTGGGATTTTGCTGTTGCAGGAGAATGCCAAATAATAACTATGCTTTTCAATATACCCTCGTTTTATTTTTCTTGGGGAACATACAAAACTTATGTGTAAATATTTCTTTCTCCAGCAAGCACACTTTATTATCCCTTTTCCTTCAGCTTTCATTAAAAACTGCTCCCACCCCTTCTTTAGCTTGAACATATAAATAAATAATGCCTGATTCAAACAACCTCAGCCATAAAAACCTGCTTGAAAAGAATCTCAGGCAACTACCACATCTGGAATAATAGTCAACATATTTTAGAAAGAGACTTCATTTTTCTCACACAGGATACTAAATCATGATGGCTCCATGTGCCAAAAATAACACAGTGGGATATGACTATGGGAGGACGTGAACCTATAATGAGGTTCAATAAAGTACTAATCTTATGGGGTAATGCAATCTGGTTTGCTTTTACTTGAAAAAACCCTTCTGTGTGTGTGTGTGTGTTCATAGACACTGGTGTGCTTTTTAAACAGGATTCTGGTGTCTTCTTTCAAACTCTTTTTGCTGTTTTGCAATGCAAATAAATATTTCAAAGCTCATTAGTTTGGTCCCGAATTAGCCTCGTTCCAAGAAGGATGATGGATTCCACCTGCCCCATCATTTCAACTCAGGGAAATCCAATGGGATGATCTACTGTTGTGAGAGAGGAAGAGCTTTGCCATTGACTGAGCATCTCCAGAGATCACCAGTGGTGCAGCACAATTTCTTCAGGTTTGTCAAAATTATTCCCTAATCACAGGACTGGGGTATTAAGATCATCTCTAAACTTGGCAAAATTTAAGATGAGTCCCTTTTTGCTCCATGGGGATGGGATGGAGCTGAAGGAGGCAATAGCAATGAGAAATATGGGACAAAACCAACCAGAGAGCAACTCTGAATTACAGAAAACTCTTTCTAATGCTGGAAACCTGTAATCTGGAGTTTCTAAAGGGAAAAAGTTGTATTCCTTTGGATGTTTTTCTCCCTGTAGTGGAGGAAGAGTGGCAGGAGCAGTTTGTGCCCACTGGGAGGTGACAGACTTTGTCCCCATTTTTCTGGAAAACCATTTCCTCCACCAGCCACATCTGGATCACTTAGGGTCCAGCTGTGCAGTGGGCAGGATGTCTGTCCCAGGAGGACAGTGCCAAGGTGGTCACACACAAACCCAGGATGAAGGATCCCACCTTCCTGCTCCTCCCCTTCCCTTGCAGCTCTCACAATCCCAATGCAGGAGGAACTTTACTTCCAGCTGATGTGAAAACAGTGAAATAGCTTGGCCAGGTCCCCAAATCTCTGGAGCTTCATTTAGTGCATTACTGGACATTTTAATCCCACAACATTTTTCCTGCCCTTCTCCAACCTTATCTGCAGGAGGCTGGTACAAATATATCGAGCACTTGGGTTTGTTGTGACACCAGAAGAGATGACACATGGATATTTTGACTCAGGGAATGCTGTCCTGGAGGGCTTTTATCAAACATTTCCCCAGACATCTTGATCACCAACACAGTGCCAGCCCCTTGGAGCAGCCAATTTACTATGCTGTAAATAAATCTAGCTTCAACTGATAGATTTTTTGCCATGTAATCAGTCTGCTTTCATAAAAATTCCCCTCTCTTGGCATTCATTCACATGTGCCTTACAAATGTGCACACTGCATTGAATCAGATGTGTGGGAAATATATATTTTTTCCATATGGATCACAATAAACCATAAAAGGTTTTCCCCTGCCCCCCTCTCCCCTCCTCGCAGTCTCTTGAGGGCATATATCATAACAATTGAAATCTGATGAGAAAATGAAAAAATGCTTGGTGTTCATATCTTCCAAGTAGTTTTCCAGAGTCCTGCTGCTGAAAGGGACATAAATCACCGGCAGCACTCAAGCAATGTTGTTACCTGAATATAAAAAACAAAACAGGACTAGTTTCTTGCTACTGGGAAGAGGAAAGGACTGCAGCCAAAATAATGCCCTCAAATTGTCAATCAGGTTATATTTAACTGGAGGAGTTACATGTGCTAGAAGGGATGGTAGCCAAGAGAGGGGGTGCAGCCCTGGCATGAGGAAGGAAAGCTGGAATGTTCTGCTGGTTTTCTACCCTGGGTCATGTCCAAACTGGTGCTTACCCAAATTGGCATCACTCACCCCCGGATGGACTTCCAGGGATGCTAGTGCTCTGGCAGCATCCCATGGGATAAAGCAGGGGAGAGACCCCCATCAAGAGCTGCAAAGGGCACACACAGCACTCCATCTGCCTGCTCTCTCTGAACCCTGACACCAAGCACAAGGGGACAGAGCAGCCAGCAGGACCCTTCTCCAAACTAATCAAGCCTCCAAGGTCACAGAGCTGAAGCTTTCCTGCAAGATCCTCCAAGAAATGGTCCGGTCTAACCTTTCCTCTTGCCAAAATGAAACTAGCAAACCCACGAGAAGTAAACCAGTAAGAAATCTTTCAGAAAGATGTCACTTTTTTTTTTTTAATGTTATTTTTGTAAGCGAAACATCTGAAAATGACAAACCCAAAGACCCCTGGATAGCTCTGCAGACAGACAGAAAATAGGTGGTAACTGTTGTGAAAACAATGTCCAAGTCATTCACTTCCTGCCCCAAAGTTTGAAGTTATCCTATGAACGAAAAGCCTGTGCTGTGAAAATACCCACCAGGTCACTGTGTGAGGAATATGTTCCCACAAACCACACTCTGCTCTGGGATGTGCTGTCACATGGAAAAGAGGAGAAAACGTGGCCCTGAGTTAGAGTTTGTGAGTGACTGCAGCGTGCTCTGGGCAGCACCTCTGCTTTCCATTGCTGGCAGCTTCAGCATCCAGTGCTCCTGATTCTGTTCCCTCCAGCAAACACAGGGACACAGACTGATTCAGGATCTTTCTGTGGTTTGGGGGAAATCAACAGCAGGACTGGGAATAAAACTCTTGTCTCCTGATCCCATCCTGCTGACAAGCTGCACGTTCTTCCTGTGACATGGTGCAGTAAAAGGGGAAATCCAAGCTCCTTCCTTCTGGTGCCCCCTGGCATCCCCTCTCCCTGCTCTGTGCCCCCTGCATCACCCTGGGGTGGCTCTTGAGAAGGACCAGGGTTTGTGCATGAGCAGCAGGGTAAGGTGGTTTTCCCACGCTGCAGCAACTACTCCCAGCTTTCTGGCTCCATCTTCTGGAAGTGAGACAGAATAGAAAATCCTCGAAGCCTGAGCTTGTACGAGTTTGGAACAGCAGCCTGCAACGTGGGCCCTGCAATATGTCTGGCACAAAAATACCTCCTTTTATAACGCAGGAAACTTGTAATTAATCTCTGCAAAACTACTCTGCAAGAAAAATAAAATATGAAAAGAGGATATGGTAATGTTTAAGGGAAACCTGAGCTGTAGGTAAGGGGCAGCAGATGAAGCATTTCAGGGCTAAACCAGGCAGGCTGGCTATCGGGTTTTTTTGATGGATCAGACAACAAAGCCAACAGGGAAACAGCATTTTCTGTCTCCTTGTTAAATCATCCCCCAATCCACTTGGGAGTACAGGGGGACCCAATGCATAAGAGCACTGTGGTCACTCAGTGGCCTTTCACTTAGAAACATGAAGCAGAGAAATGGCTGAGAAATTATTTCAGAGCTTGGCTGAGTAGGGTTAAGTGCTGGGACCCAGTGACACTGGGACAGGACTCTAAACCCACCCTCTCTCAATGAGCCAATGCAGAAATCACAGCTTTGCCCATGCCATCAGTCTGCTACTCAGAGCAAGAGCACGATGGAGAATCCCAAGGGCACAGATCATCAGAGTTTGTGGTGACATTTCCCGATGCAGTGTCAGGATGCTGCCTGAGGGATACAGAATGCTCCCATCTAGGATACATTACATTTTCTACAGCTTTATGCTCTCTGTCTGCAAAGAAAAATTCCTCCTTTGCTACTTGTGTTTTGTTTGTGCTGCCAAATCCAGGTGCCTGTGCCCTGGGCTCCCTTTGGCCGTGGGTGCTGCTGCTGCAGCTGTGCCAGGCACTCACTTGTCTGTGATGCTGCTGGCCTGGTGTACACTGAGGGCAGTCAAGCAGGGCCCCAGGAGCACAGGTTTTAAACTTTCACGTTGCTCTTTTGTCCTGGGGATCCATCTTGCCTGCAAACTCTAGATTGTCTTAGAGGTACTAATTAATTTCCTGTGGCTACTATCCTTGCACAAGAGCATCTTTGCCCCTCTCAGAGCTGCAGTGATGCACAACCCACCTCAGGGCACTCACAAAAAGTTTTCTTAGAATCACAAATGTTTTGGCTTGGAAAGGACCTCAAGGATCACCTTGTTCCAAACCCCCTGCCATGGCAGGGACACCTCCCACCAGCCCAGGTTGCTCCAAGCCCTGTCCAACCTGGCCTTTGACACTTCCAGGAATCCAGAGGCAGTCACAGCTTCTCTGGGCACCCTGTGCCAGGGCCTGCCCACCCTCCCAGGGAAGAATTTATTCCAAATATCCAATCTAAACCCACTCTCAGTTTAAAGCCATTCCCCCTTGTCCTGTCACTATCTGCCTGTGTAAAAAGTTACTCCATCTCTTTGGCAAGCTCCCTCTATGCACTGGGATGGGCTTTAAGTCTCCCCAGATCCTTCTCTTCTGCAGGTGAACACCCCCAGCTCTCCCAGCCTGTCCCCAGAGCAGAGGTGCCCCAGCCCTCGGAGAATCTCCCTGCTCCAACAGGTCCACGTCCTTCCTGTGCTGAGGATCCCCGTGCTCTGAACTTTTATTTATCCCCGTGGAGAAAACTGCTTTCCCCTCTCCGCTCCAGTTTAGCTTCGTGCCAGACGGTGGTGCTCGATCCCAGCTCTGGTGCTGCACCTGGGGCCGGCCGGAGGGACGGGCTGCCCTCCCAAACAACTGCCTGGCATGAAAAATTTGGGGAATATTCGACCTAAACTCACCCTGTCCCGAAATCTCTGAGTTTGACCTGTGAAGGTTTTCTAAAGCTTCTACTTAACTTTCTGTTGTTTACTTGTCTCGACCTTCTGTCTCACGTTACTCAAGTTTAAGGATATAGTAAATATTAAACATATTTAGGATTGTTATTTCAGGTTTGTAAACTTTTATATGGTTAAGAAAATAAATATCTTAGAATCACAAAATGGTTTGGGAAGGGAACTTTAAACTCATCTCATTCCACACCCGTCATGGGCAGGGATACCTTCCACTAGACCAGGCTGCTCAAAGCCCCATCCTGCTTCTGCAGGATCAAAATCTTGAGCAAATCAAGATTACTTCAAATGCAAAAACACTTTCCCAAATTTCAGCTGAGACAAAGACGGGCAGAAGGTCTGACTTTTGGAGCCAAGAGCCCTTTATTTCCCTCACCAGCAGCATTTCAGTGGCCAAAGGGCATCCCCATCTCGTTCCAGCATAGGCAAAAGCTTCCACATGGTCATGCATCCTTATTATACCCATCAGTGTAATTAAGTACATTATTGATGGTTACCCTATTAGAAAGCAATTCTTACAGTGGAAAAGTTGACACCCTGAGCAAGCAGCAATAGAATTCCACACCTGCACTGCTGTTGCTTTACCTTGATGTTGGTCCTGAGCCTCCAGAAGAGGCCTGTGAGTGAAGTGAAGGACATGAGCACTCATGCTCACTGGAAAAGCTGAAGAATTAAATGCTGAAATTCCCAGAGATACGCCAAAATTGTGCACACTGAATTCCCAACTTCTTCAAAAGGCTGAGGATGTCTAATCCCTCAGGCATCTCATGAGTTTCACCTCCTTTCCCTACTTTCTTGTCTCTCCACATATAAATCTTTGTTTCTGGTGTGTGAGTTATGATTTTAATGCTTATTTTGGCAGCGTGTGCTGGTGGGATGTTGCAGCTTTGCCTGGAGGCTGGAGGGAGACTCAGTCCTTGGAGATAGGTATAAATGTGAGGGACTTGGCCAAGAACTTCCTGGTAAAAATCACTATTCTCTGAAGCCGGATCCTTTAAGGAAAAAACCAGGAAGCCAATTTGGACATCTGTATGGTTTTTGACTGAGATAATTGTAACCACGGGATAGTGACCTGAGCAAACAGCAAAGCAAACCACAGATGATCTGATTAGTTTTCTGCCGTGGACATTTTATCTGTATGTTCAACACAGAATGAAAGACCATTCTTCAAAGCCTCCAGCGTCTTTGGGGAAATCTGCTGTCATTAGTCCCCATGGTGATGTCAGTCAAGCCATACCCCGGCTCCCGGGCACAGAAATCCATACCTTGTCCCAGGCAGCCTCTTCCATAGGCATGGATGAGTGGCTTTCTGCAGGATGCTCACAGCAGATATGGTTATATTGCTGAGCAAACATTCTTTTGCTGCTGGAAGGCACTTTGAAAGCCTCTCTGTATCTCTTTCCTTCCTCAGGGTTAGGAGAGCTTCCTTCTTCTTCTTCTAATGACATTCCTAGGCAGATTTGGGAGTCTTACAATCTTGGAGGGAAATAGCTTTGTTGATAATAAAATGCAAATAAATTTAAACATTCATTCTGGTCATTATGAATAATAAAGTGAGGCGATGAAGTATGAATGCTGCTTTTTCAGATGTCTTTTCAGCACTTGGAGATCTGAGTTTTACTATAGCAAAGAGTTTTTAATGTCTCTTAGGCATGGCAATGTTACCCAACCCAATGGGACTTTGTCGGACTCCGAAAAGGTTTGTACATCCCATGGATACAGAGATAGAAGGTTGTGCTTTTTCAGCTCATCATGGGGTGTTCATGATTCCATTTAGCTTTTAGCAAATTTAAATAGCTTTCTAAATTCCCAGAACCCCTTTGGCCATGTGATACATTTTACATTTAACATAGGCATCGTTTGCAACATTTAAATGTTTTCAACTTTCAGGATCTGATAATGCTGTGGGGTTATGGTGCTGCCCTGACCTGGTTTTAATTCACAAACTGTGACTGCAAGGATGGACAAGAGAGAGGGAAAAGGCTGAGTTTTTTGGGCTGGCAGTCACAGACTGTCTGGTCTTCTCTGAGCATCAGCAGGTCCTCTCCTGGACAGGTTTGCTCTCCCTTGAAGGTAATTTTGCTCTTTATCGCACCCACTTCATGTTTTTCCTTCTGGCTTGCCCTCAGAAGGAGTTATTACCCAATATTCAGGTTGGTGCCTTTACCAGCTTGTTGCACAGTAGCAGCCTAAGGACACTAGCTTATTTCCAGCAGTTTTCCACTTTAACCTCGCTCCCTTGGCCAGTGTCTGTCCTCCATCGTGAGCCACAGCATTGGAGGTCACCCCTTTTTCCTGTCCTAGGAAAAGGTTGGGTGAGAAATAAATTATAGACTCAAATTTCAGTGCCTTGAGAAGTCATTTGGTTCCAACTCATCTCCAAAACCCTAAGCCCATCTCCTTTGTGTGTGAGGGCAGGCTGGAGTTTGGTGTGGCCCCGGGAAGATCCCATTCTGACGGGCGCCATGACAATAAACATGTTAATTAAATTAATTAATTTAAAGGGGCAAAGGTTCAGTGGGCGGGTGGTGCTTTTGTATTTCCAAACCAGTTAACTCAGCTCAAATTCAAAGCTGACCAAGACAGATCTGCTTTGACCAGCAAACCCCGGCGCGCTGCGGAGCCGGAGCCGCGCTCTTTGTACGAGCCCAGCCCCTGCCAAGCCTCGGTGGCTGGGATGAGGCATGGCCTTAGGTTAGCAGAAATGCAGTAAGATATCAAATTAGTTGGGGCTCTCTGTTCTTTTGGAAATCATTGGGAGGATTGTGATGTGCCAGAGCGCAGAGTGCTATTCTTCCTATCTCTCAGTGCCATTGTGTGGGGGTGAACAAAGCCAAGAGGTGTAATTTAAAGGTGCTGTGACCTCCCATGAGCAGCTCTCCCCATTGTGCGGCCGGTTTTGTTTTCTGTATGTGTTTTTTTTCTCCACTGAGATCTCCTGATCATAAATATGCATGAATAAAAGAGCCAGGGGAGAGGAGGGGAGGGGGAAGGGAGCTCATAACCAGCTTGGATAAAGTCCTTTTCTGAATTTTCCACTCTCGGCTTCCTGACATCGAATGAAATAAGGGACCACACTGCCGGATTAGCTCAGCCAGAGTTCCTATTTCCAATTGTAAAAGCAGAACCCTGGCATCATAACAATCATTATAATTATCACTTACAGAGGGGTCTTATCATATAACAGCTTCTTTTTACTCGGGATGCAGAGGGACCGAAGGGGGCTGGGGGAGATAATTCCAACCACAGGGGTTTGCGTCTTCATTCATCACTTTCCAAACAAGCCACTGGAAAATTGGAGTCCCTGAGCAATTTACAGATTACAGCTCTCTCCTGGTACGGGGACATGTGCACACACACACACACACACAGAGTCACTGCAGACATCACACCCAGACCAGGTACGCTGTGGGTGACCAGTGCAAAGAGGGGTAAAAATGAAAAAATAAAATCCCCCCACCCCGCTTTTCTGCTCCAAACTCAGGCAGAAACGGACGTAACCTTCCCTTTTAAGCCTAGCAACTCCAGCCTGGCCGCACAGCTCCTCCTGGATTAATCTTTCTTTTTTTTGGCTCAGTGAATTGTGGTCAAGGCCATTGTAACGTGAGTGCTGCCGGGGCGCCCATTGGCTGGAGGAGGCTCAGAGAGGCCCCTTTTCACAGGGGACTAATTGCTTTAGACCACCAGTATTTGGGAGCTACAGATGTCTTCCTTAATTTGCCTAGAGAGCACAATCGGCCCCATCTGTTGCATTTTTTTCCCCCCTCTGTCTCTCAAGTCGCCTTCTTCCCCCTGTCTGCAAAGGCCTAAATTGAAAACTCATCAAAAAGTAATACAAGAGCAGTTTGGCTGGGAAGCTGCTGCCGTGGGGCTTTGCCTTTAATAAAGGCCCCCCTGCTACTTTTACACATGGGTTGGGGAGCACAGAAAGGAGGAGGAGGAAAGCAGAAACAACCCAGAAAGGGGAAAAAAAAAAAAAAAAAAGCTAAAAACTAACAGCCAGATGGGATATTTGGAGGCTGGATAATTTGATGTGTCATGGCTGAAGGAGAACAAGGGGCAGCCCCTTGTTTTCTGTGTGTACACACAACAAAATAGATGACTTCTAGAGATGGGAAGGGAGAGGACTGGGGGCCAGCCGGGGGAGCTGCACATCCTGGTGTCGCTGGCACGGGGCAGTGGTCAGTGCCCTGTGGTCAGGGACTTCCCCAGTGCACACCTCCAGGAACAGAGGGAGATGGAGAGGGGTCAGAAGAAGGCAAGGAGGAAGAGAACTGATGAGCCTTTGCTCCTCAGAAATTTGTCTTGGCCTGGAGTTGTCCTGGCCCATCTGTAGGTTGTGGACTGGGGATGCTGCTCTGTACCTACCAATACTCAATAAGTCAGGGAGGGTGTTGCTTTCTTCTTGCTGGGCCAGTGCTTCATCTCAAACTCAGGTCTGGGCAGAAGCCTAAAAATCACTTAAAATATTAATCAGAAAGGTTGTGAGGGATAACATGCCTTGTCTTTCCTGAAAATTCCCATCAGAACCAGCCTGAGGATGCACAGCTTATGAGAGGGTCATGAAACCCCACATTGCTTGATGTAAATGGAAATGGTGTTTTCTTATGGCAAATTTGGCTGGTGCTGTGTGGAGACGTGGTGAAGGCAGCAGCCATTCCTCACCTGGTGTCTGTGCTTGGTTTCTGCCCCTGCAAAAAGCAGTGGATGTGCTCACAGCCTGTCTGGGAGACAGTAAATGTTACCCTGTCAGTGACAGGAGTTAGCTGTCAGTAAAATGGAGATTGAACTTTCCTACTCCCAGCCTTGTGGTGTAGCCACAGAGACACCTGACAACTACCTGGGCTCGAAGGAACAGAATTTCAGCTCACCTGTGATTGATTTCATAGATTCAGAGAATCACAGAGAGGCTTGGGTTGGAAGGGACATTAAGATCATCCAGTTCCGATCTCCCTCCCATGGGCAAGGACACCTTCCACTAGACCATTTACCACTGCAGATTTTCCCCTACTTCCTTCTCTTGCCTTAAAATAACTGAGTTTGGTGAAGTAAGTCTAAGGGAATGTGGTGGGCTGGTGGTTTGCTCTCCTTTATGCTGAAAGAGAAGGAAGCTCCAGTGATGGAGAAAACCCCACGAATCCTTCTCCCTTCCAGCTGTGCCTGTGCCAGATGTCCCAGCTCCTGCTTCACCAAGGGATGGTGCTGCATGGCAGGAGACTTTTGGGTTGCCCACTGCAGAGGAAGGCAGGGAGCTGCCCGTGCAGGCAGCACAGAGTCTGGCAGCTGTGCAGGCAGCACAAATGAGAGGTGCTTCATTACCAGGAGAAACCTGAGCCCGGGTGCCAGCGCTGTGGCCATCAGCGCTTGATCAATCACTCCCATTTCCTGGCTGTCCATCAGGCATCTCTCCCTGAGTCCTTAGAAAGGTTTTGTTTGGATGTTCGGTTACAGAGAAAAAAAAGTCTTGGAGGACCCTCTGAAAACAATGCAAAAGAAATCATCAGAGAGGCTTATTCTACTGCTGGGGGTCTCTGTGGGCTTGGGATCTGCAGGATGGAGCCAGCAACACCCATGCTGCTGCAGGACAGCTTCCAGCCATCACCATCATCTGTTTGCATCTTGCTTACACCTCAGGGGCTTCTTCTGAGCCGAGGTTTCCTAAAAAGAAGGGAAAACAGTGCTAGGCTTCCACCTCTGAGGTGGGGGTGTGGGACAAGATGCTTTCACCTCTGGAGAGTGGGGTCCACAGTGCACCCCAGAGCCCCTGGGCTGGGCAGGGATGGGGAGTGGGAGAGCTGCAAGGGCACTGAATGCTGCTTTCCATGTTTCATGCACTGCTGTTCTGCTGGGGAGTGAGGAAATTCTCCCTCCTGGGGAATACTGGAGGTTTATCAGTCTCACAGGGGCTGAATGAGGTCCTGGGTCCTCTTTAGTGCTATGGAGTTTTTGGAGAAATACCCAACACCAACAGCCTTTATTGTCCTTTTCACTTTTTTGCTTATTACTTTTTGCTTTGCTTATTGCTTTTTGCTTTTCCTTGGGTACCCCTGTTTATAAACCATGTGATTATTGCTTCTAAGGAAAAAAAAATCAGTTTATCAAACTGGGAAGATCTTGAAGCACTGGTGGAGAACAAAGGCTGAAGGACTGGGGCTTCCCAGTGTCCCAGGAGTGCGTGACCTGCTCAGATGGAAAACCCACAAGCACTTCTCTGTGCTGGGGCCAGTGACTTCCCAGGGCAGCCCTCTCCTTGGGGAGAAGGTGTGAATGGCTTCCTTGAATAAGTCACTGGATAGCCTTGGCCAGACTCAGGCTGGCTGCTGATTCCTGGAGGTTGCTGTCTCACTACTCAAAAACCGGATACTCTGTTGTGACATTTGTTTTCCCCCTGATGCACTGTGGCAAAGAAAATAGCTGTGTGCAGGCCAGTGGTGCAGATGCTGCAGGCTGTGGGGTGAAAGGAGAGTGAGCCAGGGTGATGGGCACTCGTCTTGCCTGCCTGTGTTTTCTGTAAGGCTTAAAATAGGATCAGCAGTTGAAAACTTTTAGAAGGAATATGGCAATGAAAAAAGGGAGCTCCGGTTCTTGTTGTCGAGGCAGCCCAGACACTGCTGAAGAGCCACTGGAAAAGCCATTGAGCTTTTGTCTAATAACTCCTGTGATAATAATTAGCTCAGCCAAAGCAGATTTTAAGGGGGCTTTAAAATTCTTGTTCAGTGGGTTGAAAGAAAAGAGGCAACCAGAGTCTCCTCTCATCTGAACATCAATGTGAATCCCACAAAATCCCATTATTCCTCTTTTAGATCAGCAGTTTGATCAGTTCAGCCTTTTCCCTCCCCAAGGCAACAACTTTCCCTCTTTGTGCATGTTTCCCCCCTCGAGATCTGAGCACCTCACCATGTACATGATGCCCAGAGCCTGGTCCCCTCCTGCCCTGAATCCTTGCAAGTGGCAGCGACTTGCTGTCCCCTTACTGCCAGAAAATGAATGGCTGGAGGTAGAGGAGGAAAGTCTTTCTGCAAGAGCACCCACATTCACCAGGATATTTTTCTTAAAACAAGAAAGAATGTGCTATGTCTCAAAGCTGACACTCTCAGACCTTGTTTTCAGGATGCTTTAGCACCTGACAGTTGGAGACAAAACCTGATGGTCTAAAACTCACATCTTCACCCTAGCTCACATCCTGAGCTAGGTTTACTTCCAGTGGAAAGTAAAATCCAAGTGTAAAATGCCAAAAATCAGTGGTTTGGGTGATGTTTTGAGGGAGCCAACCACAGAGGAGTGGAAGAAATGATGACACCAGCCTAGATCTGTTGAGCTGAGACCTGGCAGTGCTTTACCTCTGCTGGAGAACTTCTACGTGTCCCCCTTCCCAGGCTCATGGAGATTTAGAGCAGCTCACGTCCTCACCAGCTAAATACATCCATCCCATGCAGGTTTTACACCAGACCGTCATTCCAGTTTGACACAGCTTTGGGCAGGAGTACAGAGGCCAAACAGGTCACGAGGAGGGGTGACAGCCTTACACCACGTGCTGTGGTGCCTGGAAAGTCTTTCCAGACTGGGAACTGGTGCTTCACATTCCCCAGTGTCTTTAGAACCCTGGCCAAGCTGTGGTCCTGCTGGCCGAGGACCCTTCCCAGCTTTTATACCAATGCAAAGCACAACAGTTTGGAGCTGAGCAATAACCCCTCCAGCAAGGAATACAAACCCTCCCCGGGCTGGAGAAGCTCGGGTTGCAACACCTCAAGAAACAGAGAGTTCAAACACAAATAAGGCTCATTTTCTTTGCAAAAATGTCTCTTTTGAGTGGACTAGAAATGGCATTGAACTGAAAGCAAGTTTTGCTAGTAAAATATACTAATAAACTTCTTTGGAGACTCATAAACTGTGTTGTGTTTTTTAATGGCAAATAATAAAGGAGCCTAATAAAGTGTTGGTTTTTTAATGGCAATTTTTTAAGCGGCTGCAGCAGAGATCAGGAGTTCAGCCTCTTTCCTTGTTCTGTTTGTGGTATATTTATCTTCACGAAGAGAATGGTAGCAGGGGGATTTATTTTTCTGAATGAATGTCTCTAAGCCCCTCATACCTCCAGGGCTTATAGTAAGGTTGGATCCAATGACAGGAGAGTCAACATTATAAGCCCTTAGAGAGGGCTGAGTGCCTTGTAGATAGTCTCAAGTGGATGCGCTTTCAGCGTGCCGTTACCCCGGCTTACATTAGCGGCTGAAGAGACTTTGTGTGTCCCCGATGCCCTCGGGTGACCCGCGACCCCTGCGACTTGGCTCTGCCGAGATCTGACGCTCGTGCGAGCCCCCGGCCGAGGAAATGGAGAGGTGCATTGTGCCGCGGAGAAAGAGCAACACAAACACGGGGTGTTCTCAAAGGAAACAAAAACCCAGCGGAAAAAAAAAAAAAAAAGAAAAAACACCCACCACCAAAACCCCCAAATCCTCCCCAAACTGGCAGCGAGGGGCAGGCGGGGAGGAAGCGCAGGGACACGCGATGCCCGGCAAAGCCGCCCCAAAAAACTCCCTGCTGGACGGGGGGTTCTGCAGCAAATTGGGGTCCTTGTGCCGTGGGGTCTCTGCTGGATTTAGGGGTGGCTGAGCAAGCTGGGGTGGAGTGGTGGAAAGTTGGTCTACCTGTGGGTTCTGCGTTTCTAAATACAGAAGGAAAATAGGCTGGTTTTGCGTTTGGGGAGTGCTTGTTGTATTTGGTGGCAGAGATAAGGTGTGGAAATGAGGTGCTGCATCCAGATGCCCCCAAGGAAAACTGCAGAGCTCAGCCCTGCCTGTGTCTCTGCAGAAAATGCTGAAACTTCGAGTTTCGAATGCCAAAAAGGGGCTGGAGCAGCTGAAGCCCTCACGCTGTGGAGGATGCCAAGCCCTGACCTGACCCTCCAGGAGAGTGCAATCACCCACATGTGAGCCAGACGCCCAGGCTGGCACTGTCCCTGGGGCTGGCACTGTCCCTGGGGCTGGCACTGTCCCTGGGGCTGAACGCCTTGCTGGGGCAGGGCATGGCGGTGGGGGCAGATAGGACGGCTCAGGGGTCTGTAAGCTGTTGTTATGCACAGCCAGTGCCTCACTTTGAGTTCTTAAGGCCACGCTGCCCCAAGCAGTGGCTCCCTGCGAGGAGGAGATGCTTGTGCAAACAGCCACATCCCTCCAGGGACCTTTGTGCTGAGTTGGGGTGTTGAGGGTCACCACCTTGCTTGGCCCCAAACCCATGCCCAGCTGCTGCTTTCTGCCTAGCTGAGACAGCGACATCCTCACACAGCCTCTGGCTACTGCACAGAGAGCCCCGAAGAGTGTCAGATCTGCCATAAATCAGAAGGCGGCAGCGATGGCATCGTGTTCCCACCTCTGCTCTTGAAACCTGGGCTTGCTCCACCTGTGTCTTCCACCTCCACTGGCTTCAGCCCCTGCTCAGGTCGCGCCCTTTGCAGCACCCCTGAGAGGAAGCAGGGCATGTACTCCATGCACCGCCTCTGTGGCACCGACAGGGGCAGGGATGGGGAGGAGGAGACAGTGCAACACCTTCTCCATCACCTTGGAAAGGTGGGACATGCCCCCTCCCAGCCCACCCAGCGCATCCGAGCCTGGTCCACGCATGGGAGCATTTTCCAGATGCCAGGGTGTGTTTAAAGTTTAAAAAGATGAGTGGAAAAGCCCATGTCATGGGTGCCTGAGCTAGAAGGAGAATTTCACCGTCCTGAGGGAGTATATTGTTCCCAGCGCTGGCCGAGTGGATTTGCATGCTTAATTCCCGCTAAGTATTTCTGAAGGAGTAATCTGATAAAATCTTCAACCTGCTGATAGCATAAACTTAATCGGGGGCCCTTCAGAAAAAGCCAGTGGGACTTCCAGTTCCCGAACGTGCAGACCAAGAGATGTGGTCGCCCGCCGCGACCGGGCTGGGTCCCTCCCAGGCCAGAAGCCAGCGCTCACCACGGGCTGGGGACAGACGGGGGAGAAGACGACTTTTATCCCATTGTTTTTCCCTGTGATTAATCCATCTAAAGTGCTCCTCTGAGCGTAGCCAAGGGCAGTGTAAGAAAGAAGCAGTTTGAGCTTTGTGGGGCTTTTTTTCGTTCTCCTTTTCTCCCCCCTTTCCAAGTGTGCTTTACAAACATCCTCTCCGCTCGCCCTCTGTATTTGCAAAACCGTATCCTTCTGCCCATGGCTCCTGATGAAGTCCTTGCAGAGCTCCTTGTCCACCTCCAGTCTTTTCAGCACGTATTCAAATTAACCCTTTTGTCCCATTCACACCCCCTTTCTTTGGCGGATATTGTGGCTTTGCCAGCAGCGATCCAGCAGCGGCTATTCTAATGTAATTGCATTCTGGCAATGCCTTGAGAACCTGATCAAGATCATCCCGCAAGTTTAATCCCTCCAAATTACAAAATGTTTACTATCAATCACCTTTATGCAGCTTTATTTCGTGGGCTTTCTTCAAGGAGCGAGCGGGACGTGTGTGTTGCCAGAGATGCCCCTTCACGTCTCCAGCTGATCACCTCAATGGGACCAGAGTCAAATGGTCAAGGCCATATGCGTATGAAAGCCCGGGCTGCGCTGCCAGCTATTCTCTCTAGCTCTGCATGGATTTCACACTTTCTATCCTGTTAGGATGCCTACCATTTGCTTTAGCGTTGAATTTATTTTGGGTTTTTTTTTTAATTCCATTTCTACGTCCTGTGTCATCTGGATTTAATCTAGTTAGCAGATTTTATGCCTAAAATTGCATTGTTAAAGGGAATTGTTTAAATGGGGACCGGTGGAGAACCCTGAAACCCTTGAAACAGGGGTGTCTCCCCGCCCAGCGCGGCCACACATACCTCGACTGCTGCGGCCCTTGGCTTGGTGCGAGGGGCTCGGAGGTGGCTTTGCTTTCTTGAAAGCATCCATTGCTATTTTCAGAAGCACAAACAGATGCAAATGTCTCTGCAAACATTGCACAATGAGATGCAGGGAGAGGACAGCCTTTCAAAATCTCTGAATAGCCCTTCAAAGCAAGTCTAATTAGGGTAAGTAGAGGTAATAGGCCCACTTGCGTTTTTTACACTCGCATTTTTCCCCCCTCAAAGCCTGCAAGGCTCTTTTTCCCCTATGGCTGGGGGGTGGTGGTGGTATATACCCTCTCCCATTTGTTTGCGCTAACAAATGTAGGGATGGAAAGAAAGGGGAGAAGGGGGGGGAGAGGAAGAAAAAAAAAATCAATCATTTGAAAAGTCTCCTCTGTTAGTTTTTTTGGTGGCTTTTCCTGGTGAGATAGATAGCGGCGGAGCCAGCAGCATCCCGGCTGGGGCCGGGTGTGGGGCAGGCACCAGAGCAGAGCCTGCAGCTCGTGTCATGTGGAACTTCAGTAAGTGAAAAAGAAAAGCAGAAGGTATGGGCTGAATACTTGGGTAAATCAGTAATAGAGCTAAAGGGCATATGCCTGTAGGGAATATGTTGGCATAAAAGAGCTTTAAGAGGGGCCATTCATACTGACAAAGGGAGATTTGAATTGCTGCCTTCACAATAGCATGAAAGGATGGGCTTGGGGTGTTCTGAAACAAAGTGGAAATCATACTGCCCTGAACGGCTCTAATAAGCTTTTAACTATTTTACATTATGGCATTACCTCTTTTTTTTTTTTTTTTTTTTTTTCCTTCTTCTTGTGAGCCGAGTGCCAGCCCCACTTAGAAGTGTGATTTATACTTTTTTCTTCATGGTAACTTTGGAGGAAAATAGATGGGAACTCAAAGGCAGTAATTCAGCTTTTTCAAGACAAGGAGGGGGAAATGCCATCATTTCTGAATGTCCCAGAAAGCACACCATGCGCCGGGCTGCCCGGCCTGCGCCTCGCACAAGTCTGCGCCAGGGATGGAGGCTCATCACACCTCCCACGCGTTTAATTGCGCTCATTAGCAGCCTTGCACTCCGAGATCGCCGTGCGCTGACACCTGCGGCACTTCGCTGTGCAACTCAGGTGGAGTCCGGCGTGCACCCCAAAAACTGCAGGTGTTGCTTGGAGAACCCCCGCACCTTTCCCCATCGGCCGGGCTTCAGCATCTCCGCCCGTGTCTAGGAGGCTCGGGGGGCTCAGGGAGGCTCAGGGGGATTCAGGGGGATTCAGGGGGCTGCAGCTCGCTCTGCTCGCCTAGGAAGGAGGCAGGATGCCCGGCCTGGGTGTGGAGAACCGCTCCGGCTTTGTGTGCGCTGGGGCTCCCTCGCCGAGCTCCCCCCAGATGGTGCGATCGCACGACTGCACTGTTAAAATAGAGCTCGTATAGACAATTAGCCAATTACTCACTCTGTCATTGCACTTTCTTCTTGTAACTGAGATGCAAACTGGACTATGTCTTCTTTGGTAGCTTCATTCATTGGCAGCATTATTTAATGACACTTTTGTCAGCTTTGGGGCTGCCCAAAGATTTCTGAACGTAGCTTTATGAACCCAGAAAGGGCGCCCCGCGGAGTGAAAGCGGACTTTGAACCTACAGACGATGCTAAAGACAATGAATTTCCCAAAGTCAGGGAAAGAAATCCAGAGCGTGGCTACCACAGGGCATGTGGCTCAGCCCCTCATTGTCAGCAGCAGTGGCTACGGGGAGAATAGCCCAAAAAATATTACTATAAGTGCTGCTGGGTCTTTTGAAGATGGGGAGGTTGGGTGGCTGAAACAGCTGTTTTGGACGAGGATCTCGCTCAAGGTCCTCTCTGGGACTGGCCAAAATTTAGCTTCCTTTGCTTTGATGGGTGTTTGTCTCGGCCCAGGCTTTAACTTCGGTACAGCTGTGCAGAGCCACAGACACGGGAGTAACACAGTGGAATTGGTAAGAGAGAAGTTTGGGTTTGTTCCTGGCATTTTTCAGGGAAGAACAAAAACTTGGCTACTCCCTAATGCAGGAAACTCCATCCTTCTACATATGTAGAAATGGGATAATGCATTTACTATCCATAACTTTTGGTACCAAGCATCTTCCTGTCTTTTATTTACCTCTGAAGTTAAGCTCTATACAGGTGCAAGAATAGCTCCAAGAGAGGAAGGAAGGGAGGAAGGAAAGAAGGAAGGAATCCAACCTGTTTCCTCCTGGAGGGTAGAGTTTCTGAGAGATTTAATTTGTGATACCTCCAAGCATGGTTAGCATGAAGCGTGCACTGGACACACACACTCCAATCCAGGGTGTACACAGCCACCACCACCTGCCTTCAGCTGACAATTCCCTTCCTTGCACCCCATATGGCTCCCTAGATCTCCGGGCATCCCAACAAGTGCTTCCCGGGAGAGCAGCATAGGTGACAGCCTTGCTGGTGACAGGTAGCCCGGACCCTCCTTCACTGAGACCACAGACCTCATTAGCTGCCACTTGATTTATCAAGAGGGCATTATGGCTTTGGAAGCTGACATCTTTTTGGATTGCAAATAGGAGAGGAGGAAACTGTACCCTGTGAAAAGATTGATTAAATACTAATTAACCTCTTTTCTTAGATAATGAAAGCACTTCAGTGAGCTGGATAAACACGATGCGCATCAGTTGCTCTCCTGGCGAAGCAAGGGGTAATTGAGAGAGCAATATCCATTACTGGTGTTGTGACAGGAAAGGTTTTCCTTTCAGATTACAAAAGACTTGTTGCAGGAAAGATGGTACTCAAATAGGAAGGGGAAAAAAATAACATATTCTTTTCTCTCAGGAGTTAAATCCCTTCGGTTTGAAAACTTCTACCAGTGAAGTAGAGAAACAACTTCTGCATTTATGTCTAGGGATTGTCAAGTGGAAAAGTAAAAAAGTAAATCAAGGCCTTAAACTTTGAAGGGAGGGATTGACTCAGCTGCAAAGTTGCTGGTCTTTACTGGCAAAGTCTCTAGCTTTTCTAGGTTCTGAGCAAAATAATGTATAAATAAATATTGCCTATTTCCTGTGAATCCAAGAGACCAAACTGGAAAGTCACAGGGGAAGAAATGCTTTTTCTGGTCCATGTCAGATTTACACCCAAAGGCCATGAGCCATTCTTCCACACAAACAGCAGCCTTGCTGAGGGAGGACATTTGCTTCCTCAAAAGGGAATATTTTCAAGGAGAAATCCAGGTGAGAAAGATCTATTTAGTGCAGTTTGACCAACTTTTATCAGCCAATAGTGATTTTCCTTGTTTCGGACCCTGCCTTTGAGACTCTCTTTTCAGTTCATTCTCCTGGTGGTCAACACAGAGAATCCAACATGGAAATGACCACCCTGGCAATTTTGTCTTCCTCCATTTGTTCTGTAGTATTTGCTTTCTCTGTTTGGCCTCATTTATCTCAACTGAAGTGTTCATCAGAGACCCCCAGATCTCTTGGTCCCCACAACAGGGACAGGGACAAACTTCTAAGTCCCCAGTGTCCTTTGGCCTATATGTCTCCTCTCCTGCCACCTCCAAAAGTGAACTAACCCCATTTTAGGTTTGGGATTTTGTATTTTCATGTTTGCAAATATTGTCTTTCTTCAGGCTTCTCGTTTCAATGGAAACAGCAAGCTGGCAAAGCAGGATGGTCTGCCAGGTTTGTGCTGGGCTGTAGATGCCAAGTGCTGTCATAGTCCTGCTGGAGGTACTCCTGGGTATGATTTTATAAAGATTGCTGACATCTGCCATACAGAGAGGAGCAGAACAAGTTGTTTGTTTGTAAAAATAAGTCCAAGTAACTCCTACAGATGGAACTTAATCCATTATTTGTGCAACAAACCATTATGGTCCGTAATCACCTCGAACTGCCATTAGACAGCTTTAAATGCTTTCCTAGAAGGCAAATTTGTGAAATCTTCAGGTTAAAAAAAGAAGATTAGCCTGGAATGTGCAGAATGTAATAATCCAAGAAAGAGACAGTGAAGTCCTGAGGACTCTGACAAATCCCTGTTTGGGAAACAGAGGCATCAGCTCCCTTGCCTGCTTCAATTTATAATTAAGCACATCTCACAGGCATGAAGGAAGAGTGGACAGAATACCACGCATGGAGGATGGTCCTTCCCTGAAACACAATGAATCTTTTGGGTGGAAGCAAGGGATCAGGGGCTGAATAGTGCAACTAAATGAAGGAGATCAGGGCAGAGATGTTAGAGAGACGCTCAAAGCATTTTCTTTCCAATTCATGCCTTAGGAAGCCCAATTTCTGGACTCGATGTCAACGCTTCCACTGGCAGAGTGCATGCAAGACTGTGTCTGTGGACCCTTATTAACTTACTCAAAGAATAAAGCTAATCTCCTCTCTAAAAGCCTTGCTTCTGCCAACTTTTGCTCTATGAAGAAGGATGCTGCTGGATCCATCCTACTGACCCTTGCCAAAGTCCTACTGGCAGTCAGTGAGTAAATCAAACAGGGTAGGAGCCAAGCAAGAAGCAATTCTTGTACCAGTGGAGTCATGCCCATGGCACAGAGAAGGGTGGCATCTCTCTCTCAGCCTCTCTAATGTGGTATTTCTTTTTCCTTTTCAAACAAGTAGAGTTTCATAAGATTTTCTCTTATGAAACCCTATGGCAGCTTCTAACAGATGCTGCTGCACAGCCAAAGGGAGGCAAAAGTGGGAGACCTGAATAACAACAAGTGCTGTGCCATCAGCATTTCCACGCTGACAGAGAAGAGCATTATCCATCGGGAAGAGCCTTTTCACTCTCGTCTAGCACATCTTAAACTGGAAGACTGACAACTGAAAAATAGTAATGATGATAATAGAGGAGCATTGCTCGGCGTGTGGAGCCTTGATCTGCACCAGCTGGGCCTCACGTGAAACCTCTGCCACCTCTGCTGAGGGGACAGTGACCTGAGCAGTGCTTCCCCCTCAGCAGGGGAGGAAAACCCTGTTTCCAGGGGGGTATTTCACCTCCTCAGCTCAGCCTTACACTCCTCATTGCCCTGGGGATTAATAACAGGGCTGGGTCCCATAGGGCTTTTAAAAGGTTCTGTTACTTCACCACCTCTTTATGACATCTGTGGGATCTCCAGCAGTTTTTCATATTGACCATTACACCTTTTGGTTGAGGAGAGAGAACAGGGATTAGTTGTTCATGGGAACTATTGCTGGGTTACTGGGCATAAAACTGGTTTTAACAATTCAGTTAATTTGTTAATCTAGATTTAAAAAGCTTCTAGTAGTGTTGTGTGAAGACTGCAAAAATAAGAGTTAGGCAAAGTATTTTATGCAGTATTTTTGCATCTCTATTCTGCTTAGATGCAGTGCAGTCAGTGAATCTGCTGGGTCCTTAGCAGCTCTGCTCCTCCAGATGATTTCTTTTCATTGCATATGCCACCAATAAAAAAGCCCCTGAAAATTAGTTCTCACCTGCTTTTGCTCTGATAATCTCTACCTACTATACAAATCAGTCTTAATGGAGCATTTGAGCCCCAGAGATCTCTAATTATGGTATTAAGTTTCATGTGCTCAGAGGTAGTAGCACAGACTGTGTATTACAGATCATGTACACAGTAAAATCAAAATCTGCAACAGATTGACACCCAGTAATGAAAATCCTTCTGAGGATGCTCTTGTTAATAACTAGATCCTAAGCATCATTTGAACCTCACCACAGCAGGGACGACACCAAATAGGGCACCACATGGCATTGAAATCACAGAAAATACTTGTTATCTAAAAGCTCTGCAGAATTTTGGATTTTACAGCTCACTTTTTGAGGAGAGGTGATTCACAGAGACTCTCTAGAGCTTCAAATCCTTAGGAAAAGGCTGAATCAGAGTAGCTCCTGCTGCTGTGGACCCTGTCATGAGAGTACAGGAGCATCCTGTAGTTGGTAGTGGACTGTTTCACGACAGGAAATCTCAGCAGAGAGAAAGTGGGATAATCCCAGCTGTATTTTGAGGCAGTCTGTGCTGGAAGCACATCTCCCAGCTAGCAGGGGAGCCCTATCAATGGAGCCATCTCACACTTTCTCTCCTGACTAAAGGGGAATTAAGAGAGACCCAGGAGTTGCAGAATCTCCTGGCAAAGGGTCCCTAATGTTTGCTTGCCCCGGAGGTGGATGAATAGATCCAGCAGGGCTAAGGGATTACCAACACCTATCAGCAGACATAGAAAAAAATGCATACACACATATAATGTGGCGCCAAGATGAAAAATCAAGCTATTTCAGTGATTTCTGAGATCAGTAAGGATCTTGCCACTGGTTTCAGTGGGACTGAGACTGATGGCTGTTTATGGATGGTTTTTTACCATAAGTATGGATATATACAGATATTTTATAGATTTTTATATATGGATATTTTTAACCTGGTATTTCCAAAGAACTTGCTATTGATTTCATCAACCCTAGTATTTAATTAATATTTTCTTTTTTTTTTTTCCCCTTGTACTAGTGCAAGAAATTATTTTAGTGCAATTAAAAAAAAGCCACCTGTTTGCAGTTGGGGGAACCACGTTCCAAATTAACTGGAATATTCTTTTGATAAAAATAAACACAAACCCCCTTGTTGTAAACGGGGGTGCAGGTTGGTCCTGCAGCCTCTGAATATGGGCATTCCATCTGTCCCAGCGGCAGATTTGTTCAACTATGTCTGAACCTATCACTGCTCGGGGGGAAAACTGTTCTCTGACTCATGTTAATGTATGAATCTAATTGTATCCTCACGCACTTTGCAGCTTTCATTGCCCATTAGGAACATTAACATCATACACTGAGTGCTGGTAGATGTATGGTCTTTATATACTGCATAATGTCCACAGATCTCTGCTGGCAGCTAAGAAAACACAAAAGAATAGAGGATATTTTGAAGTTTTGTGGAGTTTTTTTTTCTTTTTCTGTTTTTTTTTTTTTCTTTGAGATTGAAGTCCAGTGTCTTGGGACCCAGTGACTTTAGATGACCTTCCGCCTCCATGGACTGTACTAAATTTCAGCCCCCGGAGGCTCCTCCATACAAAACCTCCTGGCTTTCAAGGGCAGGTGCAAGCAAAGCTTCACTGCGTCACAGATCAAGACCTGTTACTGCCAGAATTAGATTTCACAAATCTCTTTTATTTAACAGGACATCATTAAGGAACTGCCCCGTGCTGGTTGATGGTGTCTTTAATTAATATAAGTATTAGGCTGCTATTAGGATTTCCAAACAATAACATTTCCTTTTCAGAATTTATAGTCACTGAGAAACAGAGGTAGGTGTATGTCTGTATAGACACGCACATGAAAACTGTGTTAAAGAAATATATATCTATATTGCAGGCTCAGGCAGTGAAAAAGGAGGAAATGCTGACACTCAAGTGTCTGCAAACTTAATTCAGCTCCCTTCCTTTTTTTTTTTTTGGGCAATTATGTGACCCCAAATTATGTTTTTGATGATATGTCCACCTTCTTCATTACATGGGAAGGTTAATTTTCAGGCAGAGATTTTGCCTGTGTGGTGAGCAGCTTCTCAGTGCTCTGTCTGATGCTTTCAGTGTCTGCCTTATGTGCTTTTCCCTGCACAGTGTCCTGAAGAATTTCTTCTTGAGCTTTTACAGCAGCCCTGAGCATCTGAGTGCTCTGAAAACTCTGCTTAATTAAATCATTAAACCACTGAATTCACTGATGATGTGAGGGGATTGGTGGGATCCCAATTTTACAGGTGGTAAACTGAGGCATAGGAAAATGAAAGTCAATTCATTCTGTTAGTCCTGGGCTGTCCATCTGAGATGTGTAGGAACTGACTTATTTGGGCTTGTACAACACCAGCTATCCAGGCATGCACCTGCATTCCCCACAAACATCCTGTTAACTGTCCATCCAGCTCCAACTCACCCATAGTTTGGAGATGGCTATAGAGACATGGCTGAGCTGCCTCATTTCCACCATAAATGAGGGCAAAGAGGATAAAACTGTTGCTTTTAAGGGTGTCTGTGTGCCCAGTGCAATGTGGGAGTGTTGAGCAATGCTAAAAAAGGGAGGATGGAGTCGGGAAGAGTAAAAGCCCTTCAGCAAGGTAGGATTTTGGGGCTCAGAGTTCTCCCCCATTACACACTAATGCAGGAGAGGGGAAAGTTTGGGATTTTGCAACAGTAGAGCAGATTTCCTGGAGCTGATGGACCTCTTGACACCCCCAGACTCTATCTGAGAGCCAGAGCTGTGCCAGGGCCGGTGCCAAGGCCATGGGATGCACCTTTGGCCACCCTTTCTCCTCTCCCTGCACTGGAGTGAGCACCTTCCAGCTCCTGCTATGACGCATGGCATGGGCAGACAGCCCTGAACAGCAGCACTGCTGCTGTCCCCACTCTGCTCCTGTTCTCTGCCCACATCTCCAATCCCTTCTCCGTGACAACCAGGGGCCAGCAGATGTTTGCAGGTAGCCACGTGTGTCTGTGGCCAGTGGGGTGTGAGAAGTGCTGGCTGCTGCCTTGGGGTGATCCCTTCCCTTCCACCCCCGTCTCCTTCGGAGGAGAGTTGAAGAAACAAAACTCCAGAGGCGCTGCTGAAATTCAGTACAAACGTTAAAAATTTTATTTACAGGGTAAAGTACGATTTCTTTTAAAAAACCCACAAACCCAAAACAAACCCCCCCACTTTGATGAGAGGTATAATAATAGAATAAAGCTCTTTATGTACAAAAATACAATTTTCATATGAATGAACATCTTGAATAAATTAACCCGCTCTCTGGTCCAGTCGCTGAATACCCGGTGTCTGCTCCCACTCTAAAGCAGCCCGGCCGCGCTGGGGGTCAGCATCTATAATGCATGAGCCCCTCGGCTGTCCGCCGGGTGCGGGGTCCCATCGGGGCCGGTGCTGGGACCCCCGGGAGGGGCTGAGCCGCCCCGGGGCAGGGCCGGGGGGACGCGCTGAGCCCCGCGCTGCGCCCCGGGCCGCATCGGCCCCTTAAGCCTTTTCATGGCATTGTCAGGGCGTTCAAACCAAATTTTCATGCTCGTTTTTCTTCGCTGGAGAGCTACAAATTGTAAAATTGACTTTTCACCTCGTCTGCGGCAGCAAATCTGTCGCTTTTCTTCTTCCCCGTTTTTTTCGGAGCGGCGCGGGAGGCGAGGCGGGGGTCGGGGGGCAGGGGCTGGGGTCGGGAGGGGGGGAGTGATGAAAAGTGCAACGGGACGAGGCAAACCCCCCCTCCTCCGCTCTCCCCTCTCCCCCGTCCGCCGCCGGGCCCGGGTTGGGGGGCGCGGCGCGGTGCGGGGCGGTGCGGGGCGCGCTAGCGGAGGGGCGCGCCCGGCGCGGGGGGCAGCCCGCGGAACCCCCGCAGGCTGTCGGCGGGCGCGTAAGCGCAGTCCTCGGAGGTGGCGGGGCTGCTGGGGCCGGAGGCGGAGGCGCAGAGCGAGGGGGCGGACGGCGAGGCGCTGGACAGCCAGGACCCCGCGTCGCTGCCGGGGCTGGGGGGCGCGGCGGCCCCGCGGAAGGCGGGGGGCGGCGGGAGGCACTGCTCGGCCAGGCGGAGCGTCTCGGAGAGCGCCCAGATGTAGTTGTAGGCGAAGCGCAGGGTCTCGATCTTGGTGAGCTTGGTGTCGTCGGGGAAGGTGGGCAAGACGCTGCGGAGCTCGTCCAGCGCGGCGTTGAGGTGGTGCATGCGGTTCCGCTCCCGGTCGTTGGCCTTGACCCGCCGGCTGCGCTTCAGCGTGTGCAGGAGCGCCTCGGTCCGCGCCCGCGCACGGCCGCGCCGTCTGCGCCGCTCCCGCGGAGCGCCGGGCTCCGCGCCCTCGCCGCTGCCGGGCGCGTCGGCGGGCATCCTGCGGGAGAGAAGGGTGTCACTGCGGCTCGGGGCAGGGAAGGATGGGGCGGGGGGCAGGGGGAAGGTGCGAAGCGGCCGGGGAAGGGGTGGGTGGGGTGGGGGGAGAAGGAAAAATAAAGATAAATATGACTAAGGGGGTGGCGGTGCGAGTGCTTGGCAGGTGCCGGCGCTCCCGTACTCACATTGGAAAGGCAACTCCCGGGGATGCGGTTAAGAGATAACGGTATAAAAACACAGCGAGGCAAAAAAAGCCGAGCTGGCCGCTGCAGTGGGAGGCAGAGGGGACTCAGCGCCGGGGGAAAAAAAAAAAAAAAAGAAAGGAGAAAAAAAAAAAAGGAGAAAAAAAAAAAAAAGAAGC
>JAWWEE010000025.1:9030396-9168940 GCA_035221455.1 Xenops minutus
ATCCATCCATCCATCCATCCATCCATCCATCCATCCATCCATCCATCCATCCATCCATCCATCCATCCATCCATCCCGCCCCGTGCCCCGCCCACCTCCACCGCTCTTCAGCACCGCGGCACACGGACAGCTCCCGCCGCCTCCCGCTGTGGCCGCACCGCGCACCGCACCGCACCGCACCGCGCACCGCACCGCACCGCGCACCGCACCGCACCGCTCCCCCTCTCCCCCGGACCGCTCCGCTCCGCCCCGCGCCCCCTGCGCTCCGCACCGCGCCCCGCCCCGCCGTACATAAGCGGTGGCGGCGCCCCCGGCCCCGCTCGCCGCCATGAGCTACAGCGCGGAGCCGGCGGCTCTGTCCGCCTCCTACCGCCGCCCCTTCGCGGAGGCTCCGCGGCGCCCCGAGGGGCCGCCGGCGCGGGGCAGCGAGAAGGAGCAGCTGCAGGGCCTGAACGAGCGCTTCGCCGGCTACATCGAGCGGGTGCGGGCGCTGGAGGAGCGGAACCGGGCGCTGGCGGCGGAGCTGTCGGGGCTGCGGCAGCGCTCGGGCGAGCCGCGCCGGCTGGGGCAGCTGCTGGGCGGGGAGCTGCGCGCCCTGCGCGCCCGGCTGGAGGAGGCGCACGGCGAGCGGGCGCAGGCGATGCTGGAGCGGGCGCGCCTGGCCGAGGAGACGCAGCGGCTGCGGGCGCGCTGCGAGGAGGAGGCGCGGGGCCGCGCCGAGGCGGCAGGTCGGCCCCGTGCGCCGCGCCCTCCGGAGCGTGCCCGCAATTACCGCGGGCGGCCGCGCATCTGCCGCGCCCCCGGGGGACGGGGACAGAGAGGGAGGGGGGGTCCCCTGCTTTGTCACCCCCTCCCCGTGCGGGCAGGACAAAGCGGGGCAGGGGGGTCGGGGCTCAGCGAGGGGGTGGAGGGGTCACCGTCCCGCTCCGGCCGGGGGGATTCCGGCGTGAGTTTAAAGCGCTCAGAGCAGGGGGTTCGGGGAATAATAATAAAAAAGTTAAGCTGGACTTCCAGGGGATGAGCGGTGGATTATTGCCCAGCCAGATGCGGGTGGGGGATTTCGTCAGGTTTTCGATGCACCTTGGGGTTTTTTCCAAGCGAAAATACCCTGAAGGGGTAAAACTCAAAGCAGGTATTTCCCTCCTGGGTTTCTGAGGTGAATATCGACACGTGCTTTTGGCTTTTGTGGGCTCCGCTTTGAAAAGGGGTTTGCAGGTGTTCAGAAAGTTAGAGGTTCTAAAGGACACTTATTTTATAAACTTCGGTGTTTGTATTCACAATATATATACACATTGTATAAACATATACACATATATACATTCATAGACACATATATACACACAATGTACAGATAAAATTCTTCTTTGTCTTGATAAAAACAAAGAACTGTGCTGTTTTGATTGCAAAGCTCTTGCTGCCTCTGCTAATCACCATTCAGAGCCTGGATATCACTGTCTCACACTTCGGGAAGCCACAGTTTTGTAAGTGGCTAAAAAATTTCCTAATTCTGACATCTGGCTCTTTGCATCCCGCTCTCGGTGCTGAGGAAGCCCCATTGTCAGCACTCAGGTACTTGCCTTCCTGGAAGGTTTTCAGTTTCACCGCCCATCAATAGCCATTTTCAGGTGCCTGTGCCTAAACTCATATGTATTTATACGATTTCCCCCTGCACAAAACGTAGATTGATTCCACCCTCCTTTGATTTTCTCCAATGCCTTTGATAAACAGGGAAAATTGACAGCATAAATTATTGTCTATCTCTGCATTTTTAGTTCACAGCAACCATTCTTTACCGAAATCTGAGCGAGGAGTTTGCTATCAGACTTATTACTTCTGCTTTCCACCCTCGTGGCTTTGAGATGACCCACGACACCAGCAAACTGCCACAAACAACCTTCTTTGTGCCAAGAAGAGCACGCACAGAAGTGAGCAATCCAAAAAGCCCTGGGTGATGAATATTAACCAGTCCCAAAACAGAAGTAGTTTGCCAGCACCGAGCTTTCAGGATCAGCTCTCTTTCCGCGTTTTAACATCTTTATATGCTTGCAGAGCTTGGGTGTGCAGTGTACCCCTGTAAGGGGGCCTGCCTGTTCCCGGGAGGGACTGGGCTCTCTCAATCACCGGACCTGCAATCAGGCTGAAGTTTTTAGGGCCTTTGCATACATAAATGACTTTCTGCGCTAAGTAGTTCCACTTCACTGAGTTACTCATGTCCTTAAGTGACGGCACAATTAGAGGCCTCGGTCAGCAGGCAGGGATCGGCGGTGGAGTTTCCAGCAGGAGCCAGGAGAAAGTCAGAAGGCATCAAAATTTAAAGGTTATGGAAGCAAATGGCAAAAAATGTTCAACTTTTGTTACTGTGCACTTTGTATATAGTGATATAAACTCCAGTGTTGTCTGCAACACTTTTATCGTCTTTTGTTTAGGTGTCTTTGAGCAGTCAATAGTTTATTCATTAAAATGTTTATGATTCCCTAGAGTTTCACAGACTTTGGCACAACCGATCACTTGTCTGAAAGTTTGCGGTGAAAGCGCATTATTCATTAGTCCTTATCCATCATTTGCAGTTTGTCATTTGTTATTCTCTTGTTTTAAAAGTTTGTGCTCCAATCAAGGAGGGGAGAGAGCACCATGTGTCTCTGTGATCAGTCACAGCCATGAATAGCCAGGGCTGAAGTGAATGTTTCACAAACAACCCATAGGCTGAAATTTGTTTGCATAATCTATTCACTGCGTACTTATGAATAACGAATGCATTCACAGAACCAGAATTGTTTCAGGAAGCCTTCGCAAACAGAAAGAAGTGCTAAATATCTTGGATAATTTATTCCCGATGAATAATTCAACCGGTTCTATCGCAGGCAGTCTACTAATTTTGCAGATAAATTATTCAGCCAACACAGATAATAGCTCTTACACCTTATGGGCCTGCTCCTATGGAAGTCAGCTGCTGAAGTTTTGTGAAGTTTCCTGGGACTGAGAAAGAAAAAAATTCCAAAATGGAACAGGACCGTCGATTTCAAGGAACACAGAGTGTGTTTCCAGTATCTTATTCTGAGTTTTAGCCTTTGATATTAACTTTTCCACCTTGATATAAGTGCAGCTGGGCTCAGATGAATTCAAGGATATTATTAGCTTCATATTTTGAGTTCTAAGGAAGTTGCCAGAAATCCTTTATCATTTGCTTTCAGACACCTTACAGCACTTAAAAAAGTGAAAGGAAAAAATGTTTGAACAGATTTAACACCTGTGAGGCCTCGAGAATGAAGCTTGTTCCTCTGCCCTTGTGTTGAGACATCATGCATGGACTTTAGAAAAAGTAGGAATTCACAAATAAAGGTGAAGGAAAGGCTTTGTGCTCCCAAGTGCCTGGCACTGTTCTCCTCATGCACTGTTTCCTTCATGGAAAAAGCCAGTCAGTAAGAAGATGCCATTCTCTGGTAAATGTTTGTGGTACCCTGTAAAGGTAAATAAATCTCCATGTTAGAAATCAGCCTCATATTTCCAAAACAACCAGGGTTACGATTATTGGAGCAGTGTTAGCATCATTCTTCTCTCCAAGGATGGAAATGAGTGATTCACAGTAAAACTGCTCCTCAACTGGAAGGTGCCTCAGAGAAGTCAGAGCTACATCATATTTTTTCAGGTCTTAAGATGCACATCATTGTGAAAACTCATCAAACTCTGTCTTTTATTACATTGGTGCATGAGGGCTTGAATTAATGCTGGGATGAGTGTCAAAACAATGCATCAACCGGGATAACACTGCTTTTTTGCTCCCTCATTGTTTGGAAGCATGGCCAGAAAGAGAAGGCAGAGCTGCCTGCAGAGGATGCTTGAACTAAATTTAGAGAGGTGTTGTGGCTGGTGGCAAAGCCACCACTCTGGGAGCAGAAAGCTTGACCCAGGGCCTTGCAGGAGTAAAGGGAGGCTCAAGCTCTCTCACCCTGGGGATGCCCAGGTTGATGCAGCACTAATTCTAAAGACAGGTAGAAAGGCAGGAGATGGCTCAGTGGGGCAGCTCCTCTCCTTGTGCTGGGCTGGCCATGGTGTAGGGCACGGTGGCTTCTTGTCCAGCCCGGGCTGGGCACAGACGTGCAGTGAGGGCTGCAAGGGGAGGGATGGACATAGGGGGCTGTGCTCTGGGAACCTGTCACCCTGCTGGAGTCACCTTACATCCCGGCCCGAGGCTCACCAAGGGTTCAGGGATTGATGCTGACTAATGGCCAGCCCTGGAAGCCCAAGTTGTGAAAGGGCTCTCAGCCTGCTGGGAGGCAGCGTTAACCCCTTCTGGAACAGGAGCCGGTTCTCCTGCCAGGGAAACACCTCAGGAGCAGCTCAGGGGCTTTGTCTCTAAAGGATTCTTCTCCCACCTGCCCATGGCCAGGGTGAGGCTTCGAGCTGCGTGTTGGGGGCTGCAGTGGGTGGGGAGCACGGGGGCATCACAGGGAGTTCCCATGCACTGGGAGGGTCCTGGTCCAGAGGAGCCAAATCCACTCCAAAATCCTCCACAAATGCCAGGGACTTTGCAGTCAGGGCTCAGCTCCTCTTGAGGGCTCTGCAGAAATAGTGGGAGCGTTTTATTTTCAGGTTTTAAATGTGTGATGTAATATTTTCCTTCTTTTTGGAAGGGGGGAGTTGAGTAGGTAAACGATTGTTCCCTGCAAGCACAAATGTATTTTGTTTGTTGTAATTAAAATGTTTTAATGAGACAACCATAAAATCAACCATTAATTATTTTTTTTCAAACACTTCTGCTTCCTTTTGAGCTAGGTCTATTTAGAAATAGTTTAGAGAGTAGCCTGCAGTTTTATTCTTTCTGTGGTATTATACACAGGAGTGGAGAAGTCATTTATAAATAATTACACAATGTTTTGGGTCTTTGGGTTTGTATAATATATCAAAGCGATTAGTACACGCATTGTTCCATTGTAAATGGTTTTTTTCCCTTCCTTTCAGTTTCACTTGCCTTGTCTTCTATCTAAACCTTTTTCGTGAAATCCTTTGTCTTCCTCATTCTTTTAGCTTGTTACAGTGCAGGGACATTCTTCTTATTCAAACACTCACAGCATGAGCAAAGAAAGCTACTTCTGTCGCATCTTAAGTTTTACCATAACTTTCTGGCATTTTCTTTTCTTCTGATTTTCCCAGACTACTGATAGGGTAATGAAGAATTATAACATACATCAATTATTGGTGCTCACGGTGTATTATGCTCCTGAATTCAAGGGGAGATAAAGAGGGGGGAAAAAAAAAAGCTCCACTTTCTGTGGTTTTGAGGCACATGAGAGAGGACTCGGCACAGATTATTTATAACATCTTTCTGAGCATCAATTATGTTTGACTCCTACAACCACTTCCTTGTCCCACTGGTTTTATGGCCAGGAGGAGTCATTTTTGTGTGTGGTAGCTGTGGCATTTAACTTGTTTCTTTTATGAGGAGCCCAAACAATGCATCTTCAGGCCAAACAATCTATCTCCCCGAATAATAGCCCAAATGTCACTCAAGTGCTCCGGGCTGGGAAATGTGTGATCATGGTAAAGGGCCATGGGGAGAAAGTGGAGATGGAGGGGTTTGTGAGGGATCCACGTGGGGCTTCCCAGCACTGGGTACCCCTGGAGATGGGCTGGACCCGGCGTGGGCTGCAGGTGCCTGGGGATGCCACGGACTGCCTGAGATTTCAACAACCCTAATCCGAGTTATCCAAGGAAAATGGCCAGACCCTCCCAGTGTGGCCACACTGCTGAGGCACACTCCCTGCCTGGCCTTCCTCAGCCTCCTGGATTCCACATTAATGGGGAAAAATGAGATTAGGATGTCACCCTCGAGAAATGAGCCCTTTTCCCCCACACCTTTATTGTGCAAGAGCTTTTTTGTCTCTTCTTTCCCCCCTCCAGCTTCTCCCGCCCACAATTCCCCCTCTTTTGTTGATTTGTGTTTTGTTAATTGAAACTGGAACACTTATCCTAAAAGAAAGAGACAAATTCATTGAGTGCCCTGCAGAAGAAATCCCCCAACAACATCCTAAACACGAAGGTTAACTACACCCTGAGATCCTCAGGTTTTCTTCCATATCAATAATTCTGTTTAGGGGTGGCAAAGATAACCTGAAAGAATTAAGCACCATAATGTGGGGCTGAAATTGAACCTGAGCTCTTGGGGGGGCCTTGGGTTGTTTCCCCCAGGTCTGGGGGTCCCCTTTGGCTCTGGTTTGGAGTCCTGCAGCCGTCAGAGGATGCTCCAGGACCACCAGCAGCCCGTGGGTCCCCACTGCCCCACCACGGGGGCCCGGGGGATTTGCTGCCATTTGCATAGCAGGTGTTGGGTCCTGGGCCATTCTTCCTTAAGGGAGTTTTAATACAGGATAAATTACTGGGAATGAGGAGGAGGCAGGCGACAAGAAAAGCCCTCATGGAGTCTTGTCCCGACTGCGGAATTTGAGAGAATGGCTAAAAAGAGGAGAAAAACCCCAACACAGCAGCTTCTGCCCCAAGCCAGGGAGTTTGGGGTGCACAGAGTTTGAGGGGGAGCTCTCAGCAATTTCTCCTGAAATTGAGGTTTGGCCTGAGGAATGCAGTAATCCCAGGACAGAAATACGATTACTGGCCTGAGGATCTTTGATTGAGTAGGTCTGGAAGGGGAGTTTAAAATGTTAATCCCTGGTATAATCCCTTCCCTGGCATTGTAGGGACAAGGGTTGGACCCGAAGGGAATTGCCTGCTTCCTTCCCCAGGATTCAGGGCAGGAGGGCAAGGCTGGGGAGCAACTCCCATCATGGATGTGCACAGCCAGACATGTGTCTGAATGTGTGCCCACCACGTGTGTGCATCCATGTGCATCCAGCCATGTACCCTCAGGGCCATGCACACTCCTAGGTGTGCACATACACAGTCACACACCTGTGCACACACACACAGCTCCTGTGATCATATGGGGTTTTACATATGTATGTGTATGCACATCTGCACACAAAATGGGACAGGAAGGCTGGGTCACTTGTGTTCACAGGGGGTCTTGATCCAAATTCCCTGTCACACTGAAGTCACTGCTTTGCCCTGGCAATTAGGGCACATGTACATAAAGGAGAAATTTGAGATGCTTCACGTGTTTTTAAGAGGGGAGTAATTTTGAAGTGCAGTCACTTGTAGGCTGTTGGGGCAGGTAAGAAAGGCTTGTCTAAAGGGACATCAGTATGAAACCATCCAGATGCCTTTCACATCAAAAGAGACTGGATATATTATAAATAAACAAAGGCCATCTCTAGTAAAAGATTATATCAGTGAGGAAGAAGCTGATGTCACCTCAGTTGAAAAATAAAGCAGGTGAATTCACCCCAAAAGAGATGTGAGGGCTGGGCAGGGACCTGCTGGTGCTTGCAGGAGCCCCAGCACCTTGGCAGGTGGGAAAGGAAAGGAGACACCTCCAGCCACCAGTCCTGGGTCCAGGGTCCTGCTCCCTGACCCCAGGGATAACCCTTTGGGGAGCAGGTCCTGCTGCCCTGGCCAAGAGAGGGACGAGGGTGACACCCCAAGGCTCAGCACTGCAAATTCGGCTGTGCGGGGATGAGGCTTTGCTTCTCATCTCTGTCAATTTATTGCTTTTATAGTATTAGTTAAAAAAACCCCCAAACAATAGTTCTTTTTAATTATCTCTGTAAAACAGTTACATGCCCTTGACTACAATTGTAAGGATTTTTGAGTGAGCAAAGATGACACGAAGCTCTCCTGGCAGAGGGCTGGGGGTTTGGGGTGGTTTTAGCTGCGGTGGGCACTGGCTTTGGGAGAGCAGCTCTGGCAGGGCCACGAGGAGCAAAACAGACTTCACCCTTCAGAGGCCAAACACAGAGCTGGACACTGGGCTGGGCAGAAGGAGGAAGGGATTTAGTTTGAGTTAAACGGAAGATGATTTTTAGAAAATGCCAAAATGAAACATGAGGTGGCTTCTGACTTGAGGTGCTTCAGTGAGAACACACAGTACCCAGACTCTTTCTAAACTAACATTTCTTTTTTCCTTCACTAACTCAGCCTTTTGAAGGTTGCCCACCGATTTTCAAGCAATTTTCATTAAACTGGGCTGAAAGCAAATAGTAATTAATGTGTAGATTTCTTCTGCTTTCTGGAATTTAAAGGAGCCCTTTACACTGACTTAAATGGCCTCTGGCTATCCATTTAGCTTACCATTTACCTTAGTACTATATGTGCAATATATCCTGTAAAGTTCCTATTTTTCAGGTATGAATATCTTAAATTCTAGCCTGCATTCATGCCTTATTAGTGGAAGCAGCTCCAGGGAAGGTGAAAGACTCCATCATGCTCACAGCCAGGTATCACCTCTCAGTATCTCTTTATGATAATGCCTCCAGGGAAAAAGAGAAAAATAAAAGCACAGTGTTAAACTAAAGGTGCAGCAGCCCTTGAAAACTCCCAGGCAGCACATGGGGCTGAAGTGCTGGGTTTGCTGGGACCAGTACATACTGGTGCAGCTGATCTGGTTTGAGAGGGAAGGAAATACTCTGCAGGAAGACACGGTGGGTGCTGTGCTTTATTGTTGGAGTGGGACTGTGGAGGAGCAGGGTGTGCAGTAACTCTGCCCCACACTCAGGTGGCAAGATTGGTTTTTAAGGTATGTATTCTAGCCCGTGTAATCACTGAACATTGTTCTACCAGTGTAGCTTTAAGTTTTACACCTGCTAATACTTACTTTGGAATGGCTTGAAGGGGTAAAATGCTAAATAAATCCAAAGTACTAGTTCTAGCACTCAGGGAATTAGAGAGTGGAGCAGCATGATCAAGGGAAAGCGAATGCTGTCCTAGGTGAGGGTTTATTTCCCTCGGGACTGGATGCACTTCCTCAGTAATGAGCTCCTCTGAAACAAGTACTTGGCTAATGAGGGGAGACAAGCTTGGCTGAGGTGTTTCTGCTGGGTCTCCGGTGTGGGGATTCTGCTTTCCTTTCCCATTTAAGCATGTATTAAATTGCAGTAAAATAGCTAATTATGAAGAAGTGAATGTACTTCTTCAGACTACAGATGTCTCTTGGTTTTAACCCTCTTGGATAAAACCCAAGGTATTTTTTTTCTTCACCTCGGGTTTAATGCATGGCAGGTCTTGAGCCTCTTTCCATTTACTCTGATGGGAATTAGATATAATTTTTCTGGAGCTGGTGCAGCTCCACTTCTCCAAAGCAGCTGTTGGGCTGCTTTGGGCTCTGCACCTCTCACCCCACCGTGCAAACAGGAGGGGATCCAATGGGGCTGGAAAATTGCTGAGAAACATCATTCATAAGATCACTTTTTAGTACTTATCTTGGGTGCCTATCGCAAGGAATCCTTTTTTCCTTCTCTTTATTTCTTCCCCCATAAAAAGTAGCTTATGACTTGGGGTTTTTATAGTTTTCAGTGTTTGGTGTTACTTATCTTCATTAACCTGTTACTGGCCCCAGACCTCAACCCCGCGGATGACATGCCAGGTGCTGGCAATTTAATTCTTCAGCCATGAACTCCACCCACTGGCTTCACAAGGCAAAAAAAAAAAAAAAAAAAAAAAAAAAAGGAAAACCCGTTTTCCGGACTTGTAAGTGATGGGAATAACCACAAGGTGTCAACCTCCACCAAGCTGCAGCTCTGCTCCCCTGGCAGGGGCTGGCATGGATAACCCTGCTGGAAAACCTGGGTACTTCTTCAAGTAAGTGGGGAAAAAAATCCCCTACAATACAGAAAATTGTTTGTTTTGTCTCGGTTCTTTGCTTTATGGCAATCCTTCATTTCTTTTTTTTAAATTTCTTTTATAATGTTCTACAACGAGCTGTAACCCAGTTCATTGTCCTGCTCCATTCTTTTCTCCTGACCACAAAAGATAGTTTCCCAGACATCGGGACAAACCCAAGAAGTCCTTTTTTATTTACTTTAAAGGTAAATTTGAATTTTCCCTTTGTAGAGCAGCATTTCCAGGCATCATTGTCCAGTATGTTGTCCTGTGCAGTTGAAGTGTTGGGTTTTAACCTTCTGGGCAACCCAAATCTGTGTTTCCTCACAGGTGTTCCTTTTGGGGATGCAGTGTGGGGTGCTCCTGTTTTGGTCTAAGATGCACCACACTTTGGAAGTGCCATTGCTTTCTGTAAAAGCACTGTCCCAAGTGCCTTTAGATTGAAAACAATCCCAAGGATTTCTTGCTTCTTCTTTTATCCCTTGACTTCTTGCTGGGCTGAGTGTGACGTGGCTCGTGGGCTGGTGGCATCTCTCCGAGCCAGATCTGATGCTTTAACACTGGTTATTGTAATGAGGAACTGGATTTTCCTGCCAGAATTGTTTTAGCTGTTGCACAGAAATGGAGAGGGAACACCCTGCCAGCCACTTACACTTGACACTGGTTCTCACTGGGGAGGAGTGGCACTTGACTGGGAATTACTGGCCCAAGGAGGGAGCTGGTTTGTTTTTCCTAATGTGATGGCAGAAGTGATAAGTCTGGAGAGATAAAAAAGGAAGTCGAAGTAAACCCCAAGTAAAAATGTAAATGGTGTAATTATGAAGTTAATAGAAATGGAGAAGTATTTTTATGCAACAAGATTGAATGGGCAATAATGAGGTAAAAAGACATTTCTTCCGGGATTAGAAGTGAGCTCAAAATTGCCAAGGCCCACTGGAAGTGGAGGGGGAAGAGGGGGAGGAAAAGAAGTCTGTTGTAGCATTTCTTTTCCTTTAATAAGCTTCTTTTTCTGGGAGCCCTGAGTGTTCAGATGTAGCACACTTAGTGCCTAGTAACCCAACAAAGCTTCGATTGGTGCCTCTGCAGAAAGTTTTTCTTTTCCTTGCAGGTTTCTAACCATGAAAAAAACCCCTGAGATCAGTTGCTTCAGAATCCTTAATTAAACACAACAAAGAAGGGCAATTAGAGCTGTGTTTTCCTTTTGTCATCGAGCAAATCTTGCAAACTTCAAAACCCTTTTCTTGCTTCAAGATTTATGATGGGAATAAATCATAATCATTCCTGTAATTATCAGCCTGAAGTCAACATCAGCAGGATTATTTTTTTTTTCCCTTGGAGGAGGTTCTGAAACCCATTCAAGAGGAATTCACTAACCTCTTTGATTGTGCAGGAAGCAAACCAAAAACTCAGGCATGGTGATTTTCCCAGGCCTTGGCTGCTTGCTTCCTTTCCTGTCACTTCATGTCACATCATTCCTCCCTCCTGGCTCCTGTTGGGCTGGATGCCCTCCATGCGTGTCATCAGAGCCAAAGAGCTCATGACATAAACAGGAAAAAGATGAGGGAAAAATCCGAGGGGATTTGAGGACTTCAGAGGTCAGCAAAGGAACCAGAAATACAACCTGTCGCGGAGAATAAACACTCACACATGTTCCATCCCTACAGGCATCTCTTCCAGGGATCTTGGCGCTGTCTTGGTGCTTGGATGAAGGTGCTCGTGCCCAGCAAAAGGGAGCAAGTTGTCCACTTCAGGCACTGAAGGTGACAGTGTGCATGTTTCTGCTGCTGGCAGGTCAGAGTGCCCTGCCTGAGCACAGGACCCTGACACAGCACCTGGGCAATGGCAGCCACAGCATGTCCTGGGTGTTCTGCTCTCACCAGGGAGCTGGTGCTGGGAGGGAGACCCACTGGGCAAGAAAACCACACTGGACAGAAGCTCCTGATGTTTTTAAAGGATTTCAGGCAGGTGCTTTGCTCGTGAGTCCCCCCAGGGTTGTGCTGCAATCCAGTTTCCCACGCTGGTGTGATGGATATGGCTCCTGCAGGCACAGAGCAGCCAGGTGTCTTCTCTTCCCTTACTGTCCCAAATTGACAGGATGATAGGGCTCTGTAAACCTCTGAGCAGGTTTCCCAAAACACAGCTGCTTTGCTTTGCTTTGCTTTGCTTTGCTTTGCTTTTTGTTTTGTTTTCCTTTGCTTTGGGGCTGTTTCCCAAACCAAATGCAGCAGTTGAAGCTTTTCCTGCAGAGCTGGGGACGAGCATTCCCAGCGACAGCAGCGCAGTGAGCAGGCTCCGAACTGATTTATAACGCAGACGGCTGGAGAGGTGTCCCCTGGATGTCTGAGATGGGTTTTGGTTACCACTAGGTGTCCTTTCAGCCCTGCTTTCCCCACTGCTCCTACAGAACAGTCGTCTGGGCTGGGATCTGCTGGTCACAGCCCAGGAGCTGCCAGACACCGAAGTGCTGATGAGAGCAAGCACTGGGGCTGAGCCCCAGGCTGCTGGGGCCTCCCAGCCATCCTTTTGATCTCGCACAGTTTTGTCTCAAGTAGTGCTGGCTCACGAAATAAGGATGCTCTGGATGCTCGTAATGCAACTTCTGGATCTGTACTGGGTATTAAATACTTGAATCAGGGGCTGTTGCTGCAGGGCCACTGGTTGGTAGAGGTGATGGTCCAAGGAGGCAGCCTTGGAGGGTAAAAAGGAGGATGACTATCTCAGTTTCACATGATAACCAGGTGGTGGCCCCATTTTGTGCAGGTTTTGAACTTACTTTCTATGATCCGGTAGCTCAAATACCTTTGTGGGCATATTCCATAGAGATGTAGATATGTGTGGGATTTTCCACGTTCCCTGGCTGCCCAGAATTTTGCAAACAGTATTTCTGTGTGTATCAATACCTATGAGCAGCAGTGATCACTCCAAGCATCTGGAGCTGCTTGCAAATGCAGCTGCATCCGCTGTCTCCCAGGCAATGGCAATCCCAGTTGCTATTCTGGGGTGGGTTATGTCAGGTAAAGGAATTAGAGGAAATCTGCTTTGCCAGAAACATGTGCTGGTTACAAGGATATCTGGGGGCTCGTGGGGTGCAGCTTTTCAAGGTGAAATGAGCACCTTCCAGGAAACACTCAGCTCTATGTTGTTTTAGGATCAGAGGAAAATCAATGACTAACAGGCACAGAGTTTCTGGCAGAGCAAACACAGTGAGAGCTGCAAACAGCACTCCTCAAAAATACCTGTATTTCCAGTTGTGACCTTGCATACCTCAACTCACTGAAGGGAAAAACCTGAACAACAAATCCCAGCTCGAGTGCCAGGCATGGAAGATCCACAGAATGCCCTGGCATGAACTCCGTGCAGCTGGATCTGAATCCCAACCTCAGCCCAAACCAGCTTACCTTCTTCCAAAGGTCCTAAACAACTAGGAATAAGTGAGGTCTTCAGATGCTGTGCACATCTGGATTCCAATGCTTCCTTTTTGAAAACTGGCTCTGGAGGAAAAGCACCCCAAATGTGACTGGAGTTTCATTTGTCCTAACGGGAAGTGTGTTTTGGAGACTGCAGGCTCTGTCTGGGCTTATATAAAACCTGTTAAGTGATGTCAGGTTGCACAGGGACCCTTCACCCTTGGCCAGGCACAGTTCCCTGGCTCTGGCTCCCAGTGGGGTGATGATTCCTGGGGGCGGTGGCTTTTTTATTGGCATTCCTTCCCATTCTCTACAAATATTGGTCCGGAAGGGACCCAACTCTGCTGGTTAATTAGCTCAGAGAGCATTTGTGCTGCTGTAACACCTTTTTTGACTTCCCACTCGGGTCTCAGGGGTGGCCAGTGCAAACCCAGCCCGCTGATGGACTTTACCATCGAGCCCCATGTTGGCTCCCACAGCCCTGATAAAACCTGGTTAGTGCAGAGCCAGCACTTCCACCACATGGATGTGGCCAGGAAAGGCCCCCATGTGTGTAGAATCTGGCATGGCCTCGTGCCCTGATTTAGGGAGCCTGGGGCACTGCAGGACCTGCCCAGAGCCATCTCACACAGACCACCAGGCAACTATCCCTTCTTAATAAACTTTTCTGGCCATGGCTGACCTAGACCATATATGAACAAGTGAAAAGCAAGTGGTGAAAGGCTCTGTGTAATATTACTAATCCCATGTAGTGGGAAAAGTGTTGAAAAGGCCAGGCAGGTCTCCCCACTATTGTGTCCTCTCACTGCAGCTGCTTGGTTCACCCCTGTGCTTTTATTAAAATAAAATTTAATAGCACTGTTTCTGAATGGGTGCAGCCTGTGGATACCCAATGCCCAGGGGAAGGATGGAGTGTGTGAAGGTCTCCTTTGCAGGGCTTTTTAAAGCTGCCTTTCCATGTGCTTGTGGCTGCAGAGGGCTGGATGGGGGAAGCAGTAGGTTCCTGCCCTCCCTGAAGGCTCTGGGGAGGGTTTTCACACTTGTGATGCATCATGGAGTAAAGGAACTGAGGGTCTGAGTGCTGCTCCTGCCCTCCAGGAGGCTCCTGCTTACCCTGCACATGTTCAGGCTCTTGGGAGGGGAAATTGGGAACTGGGGACCACTCAGGGCTGGCTGGTGCGTGCTCCCATCATACTCCAGAGGCTTAATTTTTCAATCTCAAAGCACAAAAATGTGGTTTGCATATGAGGGAGGCTGGGCTGAAGGGTCTCCTGTGGCTTCACAGACTGCGGGGGAAAACAAAAGCAAATCCTGAGGCTGCTGCCAGATCTTGGTGGAGGAGGCACCTACATAGATATATGATATATACATATTTAAATGTTTTAGCAGGGATGTTTCAGTCTGAGGGAAAGTGGCTGATTTGTTTGTGTTTGTGAAGGCAGTTACCTTCTGATGCAGAACTTTACACCTGCATATCAGGGATGGCAAGGAATGCTCCTCCTGTTCCTGGGAAGTTAACAATGCTGCCTGGACATGCAAGTTAACACTCTTGAGAAAACCAGCTCAGAGGCAGCTTTTTCTCTTTATGGTTTCAATTCCTGTTTCTGAGAGTTATTCTATTCAAAAGACAGATTTTAGGTTAAAGGAAATACAAGTATCGAACCAAATGTTTGGGTTTGGGTTTTCTGGTTTTTTTGGTCTCCCATTCTGGCAAGTGGGGAAAAAAATCATAATTGGTTTCCTCTGTGCTTAGTTTTTGCTAGTGGTTTTGGTCTGACAGACAAACCCAGAGTTAGGAATCATTTGTACAGACCATACCCTGTGAGATGTGAATCACTGGGAGCTCAGTTTGGGCAATGAGAGCCACACACAGCATTCCCAGGGGCATTTAGCCACCTCTTAGGCAACCATATCAATATTTTTCCAGGAAATGCATTGCCCAGTAGTCGCTTAATAAACACAAATCTTTTTTGCATTCTGCCAGCATGTTGAAATCAAGTCTTCTCAAGGAAAAACTCCTGGCTTTATTAAAATGTGACTTGAGAAAGGAGAAGGGCAGCTTTGCCCAGGGATGGGGTTCAGATGCTCAGCCAGTAACAGTGCCTTGTGGTCAATATCCCCAGGGATTTAATTTCTCAAATACTCTGGGATCTTTCTCAAGATTTTTCCTCATAGGTATCTGAAGCTTGATCTTCATCCTCGTGCAGACTCACAGGTTTTTGTTGTACAAACTTCCCTAATCTAACCCAGATCTTTCCTAAATCACTGGTTTTATGTGGGTCAGAGTGGTTGATCTCTGTTCACTTAACACCAGGCAAATGGCATCGTCCTTATTTATGTCAGAGAGTTCCTCATATTTGGCTAAAATCCAAATCCTAAAATGAGGAAAGGAAATTGTACTGGAAGAATATTTTCTAATTCCGGAGTCATCAAGATGCCGTATCCCTAATCAGCTTCTCTGAGTCACTGCTTTCCCCCACAGATGAATTTATCCACCAAAAACAAACAAAAAAAGATTAGAAGTGCCTGAAGTTCCCTGATGGCTTAAGGGAATTTAAAAGCAATTGTCAACTTCTTTTTTAAATATATTTTTTTTATTACTTTTTTTCATTTGTCTTAGAAAGAAATATGAAATCTGCATGCAACCTTCTAAATATTTCAAACATTTAAATAGCATATGATAATTTAGCAGTACAGTACATTATACAGCAAGATAATATAGGGAGACTTCCTATAGTGTATTTACAAACGAAAAGGTAGTTCTGTTATATTAAAAAGAGGAATGCACTGCTTAACATTGAAGTATTACATTCAAAATAATGAATATGTTGTATTGTGACTAAAACATACATAGGTATTTATATGTTTGCCCTACCATGTTTTTCATAAAAAGGTACCTTTTAAAGGCTTTCTTTGTTGCTGTTGCTACAAATCTAGGAAATCATACACAATAACCTTGAAGCTTAAAATGTCTCAGTACTGAAGCCACAAACTTCCTGTAAGCGCTTCAGGTGAAAAAAACCCCCAACAAAACCAAACAAACTTGTATTTTCTTAGTAATAAAAATAACCTAGAAATGCTTTCTAATGCACAAAAAGTGAAATGGAGATATGGGATGCTTCGCCTTGCAGCCAGACCTCAAGTCCATTAAAGAAGAGGTACACGAGTGATGCTCACACCCACTTGAGGAGGTGCTGAGGGACCTCACTTCTGCAGGTACAGCCACATTTCATGGCATCTTCCCCACAAAACTCATCTTTGGTCCCTGCTTTGCCTGACCAAGGTGGAGCTGCAAACACGCCCAAGGAGCCCAGCACCGAAGCTTTCCCACTGCGAGGGGTGAGGGACATGGCTGTGGAACACCAGCACAAACATTGCTGTTTGCCTAATGAGCTTATAAAGCTCGATTGCAATCATAGTGCAGTATGAATGAATAATAATAATAAAAAAACCCCAAAGCAACAATCCCATTTCGAATGAAAAGCATGTGTTTTTCCCAATTTCAGTACGGAGCAGACGGCTATGAAATCAGAAGTGCAACAGATGCTTGTGAAATCTGGAAGCCTTTTGCACGTGGCTATAAAATGTAAAAACTGACCCTTGGTAAAAAGTGCTTTATAATAATATAGAATTTGTGTCTTATGTCTGCAAGAGAGAAATAATCTTCTGTCAAGCCCAGTCCTATGCCAGCCAAGGGAATCCGCTCCATTCCTCACACTGCTTTCTCTTATTCTTCATAAACCCTAAACAGAAGAAAAGAGCAGGGTGTTTAAACTATGAATGAAAGGACTCCATGAAACAATAACAAAAACAATGGAACAATAACAATAATAACCATAAATATGCAACCTACAAATAATAAAACCCCAGAGAACAAATTTTTAGCCTTTGCCTAAGTAATTTGGAAATGAAGTTACTGACTTCAGCAGTCACCAGATTGCAATCCGTGTCCACAAAGCGTCTGGGAGGAGTGTTGGACTTTGACACTGCCACGTCTTGCAGGCACGTGGGAAATAACACACTGTGGCAGGATAAATAAGAGGAAGAAATCCACATCTGCTAATTCACTTTAACCACAGGAAAATCCCTCTCTCCTGTACAAATGTTGAAGCTTCTCGTGAGCTGCACATAGATAATAAATTCACAGTATTTGTTATGCTTGGAATAATATTACTCTGTCATTTTTCTAGATTATTTCCTGATGAAACAACTTGATGGGGTTGTCTGTCGGCATGTTTCCAGAAGGCACAAGCCTGGGGCCGGGCATCCTTCATCATATTAATTATGGCATTATTAAAAAAAAAAAAAAAAGGAAGAAAAAGAAACAGGGCAAGAGTGTAAATATGTGGTTATGCAATAGCCAGGGCTTCCCCACGTGCTCTGCTTGTGAAGCAGATGCAGGGAGCTGGCAGGGAGTCAGAGGAGATGGCTGGGGCTTGTACCCACTGCCACTCACGGTGCCCTGGGCTGTGCTGGAGCTCGCTGGACCTGCAGAGAGCTTGCTGCTCACTGTCCTCGATTTTGGGGAGCCCATTCCCCACCAGATGAGGAGGATGAGGGTTTGGTGTGACTGTACTGCCTGTGGAGGTTCTTTCCATGGCTGGAGAGGGGGCAGGAGTTGGGCAGCTCCCCTCAGTTACAGGTGGGGACATCACCACTGGCCATTCTCGTTTCTCACTTTCTGTCCTCTATCTGTGACTGATGTCTGAGGGGGGAAAAATAATCTTTACAAGGCAGAAAGTGTTTTGGGATTTGTTACCAGAAAATTACTGTGTTTCTGGGCATGATACAATAGTTAAAATTGGCAAATACCTGTGTCATCAGATACTGATGATGTTGAGGTGGTGTGATTAAAGTGATTTCCAGCTCTCCTGACTGCTTTTCTCAGGACTGTGTAAAAGTAGTTTAGCTTTTCCTCCTGGATTTTTACCCGTAGAAGGGAGGTGAGTGTACGTAAGCAACCGAGAACATCAGCTGATGAATATTTTTACCAAAAATAATTACTATTTATACTCAGAAGAGCCTCATCCTAAAATAGAAATGAGAACTGCATGTGGCAGGAAAGAAATAATATCGAGAGCACCCATTTAAAATTGTAATTTCGGCAATGGTAGCGGATAGAGCGTGTGCATTTCCTTGGCTTCTCCACGTCTGGGAGCTGCTGGTTGCCTGAGTTGCCACCGAGATCCCCCCCACCCCGTTCAGAGAGCACTTACCTGCCCTTCTCTTTCCATACTCGGTACCACTTGAGCAGCCTCACTGTGTTCTGGCGTTTGGGGTTCAGGCAGTGCTGCTGCTCCCCCCTCACCTTCGTCCACAGCGTCACACTGCAGGGCAAGGGAGGCAGGTTATGGCAGGCACAGGAGATTCCCAGCCCTGCTGCCCCTGCAGAATCGCTCAGGGGGTCAGTGTAAGGCTTTTTATGCTCTGTGGTTTGTGGCAGATGTTTGAGTTTGTTGGAATAATAATAGAGCAGCAGGTTGTTGGCTGTTCCCAAGCAATGCAGTGCACCCCTGCCCACCATTATGCTGTGGTACCCAAGGAAGACCCACCCATGGTTTTAATCGGTGGGTTTGCTCTGCCTCTCTGTTAGATGCCATCTTTAGAGCCTATTGGATTATTTAATTAGAGATCATTCAAGCAACCACAAGGTCTTTGCCTGAGGAGACTGTTCCTTCACACTCAACAAGACTTCATTCAAGGGAAAAGATCAGAACTGTTTAATGGATTATTTTAACTTTTTTTCCACCTTAATTCTGCAATATTTAAAATGCTTGCATGTGGCAGGGTGCCTGTGTGCCCAACAGCCCAGCTCTGAGCCTCAGCACACAGCCCTGGGGGCTTCAGCCTCCTCTGATCACAGCCTGATCCTGCTCTCTTTGACACCTTCGTGTCCCCTTATTGTCAGGACAAAGTGTGTTGGGAGGCAAAACATGCAAAAGTCTTCTCATTTTTTCAGGTCCCCTTTTGGATGCTTAGTGAGGCCATCCCCAGTTGATCTGCTAAAATGAGGTGATATGAGAGACCTGGAGCTGCTCCCCAAGAGGATGGCATTCCAGAAACAGCAAGACTGCCTCGCCTCTTGGAGCTCAAAATCAAACAGTTTTCTGGTTTTGCTATTAATGTTGTAAATTAGAAAGAACCAACCCCGCCCACAACCACAATTTGTATTGAAATATTTTCCGGACCTACCATCCATAACAGGGAAAAGCAGTTATTGATTTAACTAAAACACTATAATGAAATTATTTACGTTCTGCCAGAGATGTGTGTAAATTATGGCAAAAAACCAGAAATACCTACATACACTGATGGGCTTCCTTTGTGGTTTGGTTCAGAAAGGAGCTGTTTATCTTCTAACACAAGAAAAAGTGCCTTTCAAACTTTCACCCTCTTGGTGCACAGGGGATGTGTCTGACAAAGCACAAGGTGCTGCCTGTATGAACTGAGCTCAGGATCTCAACATATCTCCAGTTTTGAGATTGCACAAGGTGCTCAAATAGTTGTTTCTATTCAAATAACCTTCCTCCCTGTTCCCCTTTCTGCTCCACCTCCACCGGGTGTAACTTAAAGTCACAAAATGTTAAGGTGTAATTTCCAGGTTGTTTTCTGGGAGGATGTGCCCCTTTCTCCAGTGCATGGAAAAGCATCCAGGAGCCTCCTTGGTGGCTGCAGGCATCAGAAAGGGAAGGGTCACTGCTGAAAACATGGACTATCTCTGTTCTAAGGGTGTTCTCAGCCAACCCCTCTGGAGAAGAAAATATATATCAGAAGGGAAGTTTTTCTGTAGCTTTGAACGGGGGTGAAACCAAACCTTCACCAAAGGCACAGGGCAAGTGAGTTTTAAGGGGCTTGAGGTGGGTGCAGAATTTCTCCATGCAGCAGCCACCTTCTCAGCTGTGCCATCTGCACTGGCTCAGCCAGACCTGGGCTTGGGTTTGTCTTCTGACAGACCATAGAGAGTATTTCCAGAAAGTGATGGACAGGCTGAATCACAGGAGGAGAGGAGCAGGGACACCTCTGAAAAGCAGCAAGCCCTACACTTGCACCAGAAGCAGTGAAGGACACTCTGGATTTGCTAGATTCTGCAGGCTGAGAAGGAGGAGATGCAGGGTTTGCTTCTCAGGTGAACTGGCTCTTTTCTCAGCCTGACATGCATTGCTTTGACAGCACATGATGGTTTTCTGCTTCGGTGTTGGATGATGGGCAGCAGAGAAGATGTTCCCAAGGCAGCCTCACAGTCCTCTGCAGTTTCTGACTGGCACAGGGTTCAGTGGCAGAGTTTTTGGGCACCCCGAGCTAACCTAGCCCTGCTTTTGGGTATGCTGGTCTGACAAATATATGGGAACGTGCCTAAGAGTTGCTGTGGGAGCTTATACCCTGAGTGAGGAGTTGTCTGAGCAGGATGCAAGAAGAGGTTGAGAGGGATGGAGAAGGGACTGAAAGACCAGAATTTACACCTCCCAGTGAGATTTGTCCTTTTGCTACCCAGGGCTTGGTGGCTGGAGCCTTCACCCCCGGTATCTGAGGGTGCCTGTGCCAAAACCCTCCCCAGCATGTCCATGCCTCCAAAGGCTGTGATGAGCAGCCCTGGGTCAGTCTGTTCCCCTCAGCACCCTGTGCCCTCACACATCTCACCTGCAGGGATGGTGGGACTGCACCTCTGCCTTCAAACTCACTGTTTCCACAGTCACAAGGATCCTGGCTCTGGTGCTTTCATCTCAGCCCGGTGTGGGGACTCCCATCTGCCTTGACTGCCCCTTGAGAAAGACTCCCAGCAACATCTATTTCCCAACAGCTCTTTTCATCCTGACACATCCCAACTTTCTGGGATGGGGCAGAATATGGAGAGGTGTGGGGGGGCTGAACATTTCAGGGAGCAAGAGTTAAACTGTTAAACCTCCCTTCTGTTTTCTGCTGCTTTCCCTCATTCCAGGAGACAGATACACTCACAATTACTGGTAGATGTACCATGAATCTTGATGGGTTTTGACTAGACTGAGGGCTCAGTTTAACTGTCTCTTACCCTCTACCAGAGCTCTGCTGGGGGATCATGGCCAAAACCTCCCTAAACTGCACTACCCCCCACCTACTGCTTTTTTGCTCAACATCATTTGCGTCATGTTTCTGCTGTATGAAAACATATCAGAGCTTTTGAGGAGGGCAGAAAGCTCTGACAGCACATTTCAGATGATCACTGCAGCAACAAAAAGCTCAGTTGCAGGAATTCAGCTCCTCTGTGCCTTGTCCAGAGACTCCCGGATCAATTTGTTCTCAGAATATTAATTTCAGTTTGTTCTCAGTGCTGAGTTCAGGCTGCCTGAGGGCAGCTGAGAAGGCAGCGATGGCAGCGGGTCTGCCCTGCCCCACAGACACCCCCGGCGATGGGACATGATGGGACAGTTCTGTCCCGGCAGCTGCTGCAAACCCCGGGCAGCCCTCAGGCTTGAATAGCATCGCTCGACATCTGCATGGCTATCAGGCTGGGAAAACAACTCCTCCTACACATGGCGCTCCAGCTTCCCCAACTTTCTGGCTGGAAGTGAAATGTTGCATTAATGAGATTTATTTTATACCCTCTGGTCACCATCTGCTTTTGGGCAAACGCCTGCAGTGGGATGTGAAGAGTTAGTGTTCCTCCACACCATCGGTTTGCTCTTGAGGGGTCAAAGCAAACAAGGTAAAGCTGCAAGAAGCTGATTCAGGCAGGGATGCTCTGCAAGCATTTTTCTGTTCAGGTCACCCACTGTCAACTGATTTGGGCTTCAAAGAAGTGGGTCTGATGTTCCCTGAGCTCAGCATTGCTCACAATATGCTGGTCTAGCTCTGGAGGAAGCCTAAGGAATCTTGGATCTCCATTCCTCCTCCACAAGCTCTCGCTGAGTCTGGCGAGCCAGTTCTGTGTGGGAAGTCCATGGTATCTCCTTGTTTGTGCTGGTTGGATGGGTAAGATTTGTCCCCAAGGGCATTACAGAGTGCCAGAGGTGGTACACAACCTGGCAGGACCCGGATCCTGCTGTTAGGTGAATGGCAAATGTTCCATGAGGGAGCACAAATGCAGGATCAGAGCAGTCCTTGGTGTCCTGGGAGTGTGGCTGCTCTTGGGACCCTTTTTCCCCCTCTCAGGTGGCAGAGGGGCTCAGTGAAGTCTTCTTGGCTAATTCTGGTCCTTTTCCAGCCACTCGTGCTGGTTGGATGGTGCTTTGTTGGGGAAAACTTAAGATATCCAAACGGGATAGAAAAAACCCAAACCCACCCGTATGTAAAACCTAAAAACTCCCTTCCTTTCAAGCCAGTCATGTCAAAAATCCCTGGATCTGCTTGGTTAGCTACTACATCACTTTGAGATTTCATGGCAGCATTGGTCCCAGCTGGAAGGGACACTGGGAGGAAAACATTTTCTTACATGCAGGGTTATCCCATCAGATGAAGGGGATTGCTCTGGTACAACAGAGGCAAAAATATCTCTCTGGTTGGGGTAACTCTTCTTGCAGAAACACCATGAACCAAACTCTGCTGATATTTATTCTGCATGCTCAGAATAACTTTAGTAAATAGTTCTGAATTTTATATCAGATGGTTTGGAATAGGATTTATCACTATTTTCACTTGAACTAATGATTGTCTTTTTATTGCTACCTGTTGGAAACATTTATTTGAGGAGAAAAAAATTCTGTCAAAAAAATGATAGCTGGGATTTTGGTCAGAACTGCAACATTTTTTTTTGGCATCTGATACAGCAAATGACTATTCCCAGGAATTAGCATGCCAGGGCATGAGGAAAACAAAGAACAAAGAAGGAACTTGCAGTATAAGGTAAAGCAGTTCAGCTGACAGTGAAACAGAAAGCAGTAAATGAAGGAAAACTTACATAATCATCTCTTCCACGCAAAACGGGTACCTTGGCTTTATTTCCAGCTTCCGTACGTTAGAGAATCTTATTTTAGGACCTTTTCTTGAACATTTGCACTTTACGCCTACAAGAGAAAGCATTTTCTCATGCGCCTGCAAAGCCTCCTGCATACCAAGCGTCCCTTCCCTCCAGCCTCTGCATCCAGGAAAACTTCACTTTGCTCTTTCAAGCCTTGGTGTGAAAAGCTGAATTTTGTAAAGCTGTTGAGCTTAATAAGAGATTAAATATTTTTCCTTTGGTGTATCCCAGGAAAAGGTAGTGACTCTCTGGGAGATGTTTAAGAGCATTATATATGTTCTGAGGTTTGTAAATATCAATTATTTTTTTTTACAGTGCACCTGCTGTGATTAAATATAATTGTATTTAACGAAAGGAAATGAAAGACTCAGAACTCACTTTAAACTGAGTAGGCAAGTGCACGTCTCGTCTACTTTCTCATTCCCTCATGTTTCACTTGGACTTTGCAGGACTTCCAGTCATTTCTCCTCACATGGATGCTGTGGTGCAGTCATAGCCAGACAAAAGCTGAGCCTTTTTTAGCCACCAATTTTTGTGCACAGCAGAAAATGCAGATTGTGCCACCACCTCAAATCCGGCTCTGCTCTGTTTTCTCTGAAAACCACCCTTTGAGTGTTCATTAAAGCAACCCTAAATTGATCTTATTTCCTGAAGCATTCCACATGCCAAAGCCCCCTAACAGGAGATATTTGAGCTGTATTCCAGGATAACAGAGAACATGGCATGACCTGCCACGCTGAGAGCTCTTCACCTTGCACTGAAGACACAAATGAAGACACAACTCTGTCCCGTGTATTTTACCTCTACTTCACCTTTAAAAAACTCGCGGTTCCCTTACTCGGAGATCCTACACATCGCACCTTCCCAACATGCAGGGGACAGCTCAGCCCAACCCGGCCTTATCAAGAGGCAAACACAAATTAGTGGAAAAGAGGTTTACGTGGGAATAGGCAGAATAAACCACTTTACCTTCTGCACTGGCCAAGCACATCGCGATGAAGAGCAGAAGCAAAGCTGCTGTCAGGAGCTTCATGGTGAGACAGCAGGTACCCAAGGAGACGCCGGGGCAACTGATGTGTTTTCTCGCCTGGGGCTCGTCCCCTCGATGCCGCTGTCCCGGGGCTGTGTCACCAGGGAGGGGACAGCGGAGCGGCTCCCGGCGGAGCGGCTGCCGGCGCTGCCTGCGCTGCCTGCGCTGCCTGCGCTCTGCCGCTGCCTTCCCTTCTCCTCCTTTAAAGCGGCTCCCGCTGCCCTCGCTCCCGGCTCATTAATATGCAGAGCAACTCCACGGCTCCCTCCGCTTCCTCAGCCCCGGCGGGGAGGGAGGGGACCAGCACCCCGAGGGGGAACATCCCCCATCCCCGCCCCGAGCATCCCGGGGGGAGCGCAGGCGATGGGGCGGCTGCTCCTGCCCCTGCCCAGCTGGGACCTTCCCCATCAGAAGGAGGTTTGCTGGGGGGGTTATGTGTGTTTTTGGACGAATGGGGCTGTTGGGTGGAAAATCACCCGCTTGCGAGCGCTGCAGGGATGCCCGCGCTCCGCAGAAATTCCCATGCACCCTGGAAATAAGATTTGGAGAGGTCTCGCCTGGGAAGGGGCATCACCTTTTTCACTTATTGATTGAAATATTAATTTTCTAGATTTAACGGGCTTCTAAATGAAAGTTTAGTGAATTAAATGGGGGAGAAAAAGCGTTGTTAGGTGGGTTTGGCATGTGGAATGCTTCAGGAAATAAGATCAGTTTAGGGTTGCTGTAATGAACACTCCAACACTGCTCTGCTCCATGAAGAACAGGGTGGCAACACGCAGGAACTTCATGCATGTAAACCCACGTCCCCTCTCCCTTGCAGAGTCGGCTTTCAGAACCAGCTAAAAAGAGCATCTTTAAATCCAGACGCCAGATTTCTGTCCAACACAAACGGATGAAGATGAGAGCCGGCTCTATTCTCCTTCATAGCCCCAAGGGGCTGCAGACCAAGCGCGGTGCCGGTCGCGGTCCATCGCTGCCCCTGTCCCCGCTCGGAGCGAGCCACCCTGCCGAGCTCCGGCCGCGCTGGGGAAGGAAGGACGGACCCTCCGCTCATTCCCCGCTCCGCTCGCGTTTTAAGTTTGGCACATGGCTGGGATCCTGGCGGCTCCCCCTGGCAGCGGCCATCCCGCCGTGTTCCCGGCCCGGGGCTTGGCAGGCTGCGAGGACAGCCCTACCACACACAGCCCGCACGTCGGAGCTGCCTCCGCCTGGCCCCGGGGCTCATGCGGGACGTGCCGACACGCCGGGAACAGCCGGGGATGCTCTGAAGGCACTGGCTGACGTGGCAGGGAGTTTTTGGGGTGAAAGACGTGGTTTTGGGCAGGCTTGTGAAGGTGCTGCCCAAAACCACGGGGAAGGTGTGATAGTTTTTGTTGGGCTGTGGGTGTTTTTTGCTGTGAAGCGGCTCCTGGGGTTCCCGTTGCGCTGCTGGGGATGGTTTGTGGGCTTGTGGTGGTGGTTTTATTAAATGTCAGTAGGACTAAAGAGAGAGGTTTGTTGCAGAGCTTGGGATAAAAAGAGGTACCTGAGGTGTGGCAGGTCTCAATTCAAACCTTTCAAATAAATTCCGGTTTCTTATACAAGGAACAAACCTTCGGGAGAGTACAAAAAGCTTGTTTCAGAATCACTCTCCGCTGGTGGTGAGGATGTTTGCTGGGCACAGGGGAGACTTAAACTCATCCTCATCCAGAGCCGTAATCCTGCCCTGCTGCATCTTCGGGTAATTCCCTCCTTGCAGCCTCCTCTCCACTGTATGCAGGAACAGACTCGGGAAGAGCTGTAGGAAGGCAAAGACTTTTCCCCTCCCCCTTTGCTAATAAGAATTTGGGTGCAGCTTTAGCTGACAGCGATTTGAATTTTCCCCAAAGCAGGAAAATCATGTACAGGCTGGAGAAAAATTGAAGGAAATTCTTGTGCTTTCCAAAAGTGAATCTTGTCTTCTTTGTATGATTTTTGCTCGTTTTGAAAGAGCCAAGTTTATTAGGTGTCCAATAAGCAAAGTGCTGCTTTAGTTCCAATTTTCATGTAGACATGGAAGTATTTGGGGGGTGTGCACACACACAGAGACTCCCACAGTGCACCCGAGCCGTTCAGTGTCTTTATGCCAAGTGCTGGCTTTGACAGTAATTATTTCTGAGAGCTCAAAGGTGCCTCTCGCCTTGTGTGACAGATTTTGGTGGCCATGTACAGCTGTCTCTGACACCTGTTCTCTCTTAAAATGACAGTCACAGAAGAGAAAGAAGTTTTACCAACAGATCTGACAGAAAATAAACTTACGTGGAATTCACCATAGTCTGCCCCAAAAGAAACCCTGATAACTCAGATATGTTTTCTCTGTGCAAGCACGTGCTGAACCAGAATCCACTGGTGCTTGTGTGCCCGTGGTTTCTCCAGCAGATCTGCTGAGCCTCAGCAAATGTGTTCTGGCAGCAGCCGGGGCTGGGAAGGGCTGGCCAGGTGAGTGCTGGGCAGGCACCGGTTGAAGCATCCATTGCATCCCTCACAAAGCCACCCAGCTGCAGAGTAATTGATCAAGGCTTGAGCTTTGACCCCTGCAAAAGGAGTGTTTCAGGGCACACGTAGGGCAAGGTCCTGCTGTCGTCCTCGGCTGTGCAGATGGGATGTGGTCAGAGAGCCTTGTTGTCCCCGAGGGAGCACTCGCTGTACCTGTGCACTGAGCTGTCACCTGCTCTGTCTGCCTAATTAGGGGGCCATTGTTGCTGCTGAAAGGGCTCTCATTTCATCTCCTTCTCTGCTCTTTTCAGGGCTCTGCCCCAGCAGATGGAGGCTGAAGCCTGGCTTTGCCTCTGAGGATAAAATCCAGTGGGACCAGGGATGATTTGCCACCCTGAGAGGATGGTTTGCAACATGGAGAATGTGGATGAGTTGTTCTCTCCTCCTAAAATAAGAAAGAAGAGTTCTAGCAATGGGACTACCAATTGAAACAAAATTGTCGCAGTTTTTGGCCACCTGGAAGCAGAAATTTGTGTCTTTATGCTCAAATAAGATTTGGATGGGGTCCAAGCCTTGCCCTGCCCTCGGGTCAGGCTTTTCCTCCTGCTGTGAATGTGCTCAACCTCCTAAGCCAGCACACAGAGTCCCTCAGATACTCATCTGCATTCCAGGGACCAGAAGACGAACTGTTAGAGTTATCACCATTATTAGAAATATTTCAGTGTTCAGCAGGGTTTGCCTATGCTGGTTATTTCCAGTACAGGGTGATCTATGATTTGGATTACTTGCCCTTCAAAATGTCATAGTGTTTCATAGAAAGAAGATGAAGGTGCTTGTCATTTTGAGAAATCTTTGCAAAATGGCCATGAAACTGAAGCTACTTATTGCTGTTGAGGCACAACGATGTGTATGGCTCATCTGAGTTTAATGTTTAAGAATATCCCCATCAGTCCATCAAGGAGAAGATTAAACATTTGAAGTGACATGACAAAATCCCTGCATATAATGTCAGGAATTCGGGGAAGGAATTAGACTTAAATCCTCACTAGAAACTTCGGCATTAAGGTGGAGGTGCACGGATGCGATGAGTGTTGTATGTAGCTTTTCCTCCTGGGGGCTGCACTTCCTTTTCTATGCCCTTTTGGTGTGGTAACCATTCTGCATGGGCCCTCAACCCTTGCAACAGAGGCAATATAAAACTCTATCCCAAGCTTGAAGTGAGAGGAGAATTGCCTCAGATTTTGGGAGGCTGTTGCAAGCCTCCTCCCGCCGCGCTGAGCTTAGTCAGTGGAGGATGTGCTACAGCCTGTGGTCAAGCCTGTGTTTGCACCTCTAGCTCTAAATGACCTTTTCCTTTCCTCAATAGCCCTGAACAGTAGTTGTGTCATCCTTGCATGTGTTTGTCCATCGTAAGTTGAAAGTCAAAGCTTTGGATTTCATCTTTGGTCTCTGGAAACATGAAGCATATTTCAGGGAAAACAGCTGTGTTCCCTTCTGTGGGGTTTCACAACAGATGAATTCTGCAAAATAAGGCTTGTATTGTTGTTGCAGTCACTGTTTTCTTTTGATATTTTCTTTTTATTTTTATTTCCATAATGAGATTAAATTCTAGACAGTGCTTCTTCCCTTGGGAATAGTTTTAAGGCAGCTCTCTTCCTAGACCTAAATTATTCACCAAGGAGGATTTTTTGCTGAGATGAGAATGAGGAGGTCGGATCTGGGACTGTTGTCACGGCTTGGAGCTCTTTGAAGCTCTTCGTCATGAATCATTAAAAAGGGGTTGCAATAACATGGCAAAAGGGAGAACGGGCTCTTTGTGTAGGTGATTTGAGAGTCACCTTTAGATATTCACAAAAGGATTAATCCCAACTGTGGCTTTTTACATTGAGAAAATAATAAGTTGTGTTTAATTTCCTACTGACTCATTTCCTTGCGTGCTACAACTTACCATGGGGTTTTATGTGCAAACACAGTTTTCACTTTATATAATTTTCTTAATATGCACCTAAGATGTGAATGGCTGTAGGTGCTTATTTTGTGCTTAATCACACAATGAGTTGGATGGCTTTTTTTACCAACTACCCCAATGCTTGCTGTATTGTAGAGGGAATAATGTGAAGAGAAGAAAGGTAATTTTTTTGGATCTGACTCACTCCTAGTGCTGGCCAAAGCCTCGAGAAGTGTCCATGGTGTTGGGTGGGACGAGAGGTGCTTGGGGTGAGGTTTGGGATGGCATCAGCCCTGTCCTCCTCAGTGTGTTCTCCCTTTCCCAGCTGTTTTTTAATTCTTGCTGTTAGACTGAGAGAACTGGGGCACGGATGCTGCTTTACTGCCCAGATGTGCAGTTAGAGCATCAAAACAGCTGGGTAGCACAAAGACAATTGGATGAAAAACCTTCCTTATTGTCCCAGGATTGGAAACACATCGTGCTGTCCTGATTTGCTCATCACATCCCTGTTTGTGTGGGGGTGGTTTTGGGTAATCTGTGGATGCCAGCTTTCCTGATGAAAGGCTTTGGGAGTAGAATAGGGTGTTACTGTATGTAACAAACTACAGGCAGCCTCTCTCTGTGCTATTAATGCCACTTCTCTGAAAAGAAATGGCTCTGCTGCCAACCCATCCATATTCCAAAGCACAGGCAATGTGAAAACCCGAACCACAAAGTGTTTTATTTTTGCAAGGGAATAGGGACAAATGAGATCAGCACCTGAATAGTTTCTAGTCTGATCACAGGTGAGCTCTTGTCAGGGTGGAGAGCTGTGACAGCAAGAGCCATAAACGTTCAGGCATGAGAAAACCCATTCCTGACACTTCTCCTTTTTGCAGCTTGGCAGAGCTGGGCATGATTTCAAACCCTTCCAGGAATGTCAGGAACGTGCTTCAGCACATCCACCTTCAGCTCTGGTCCCATGGGATGAGAGTCCCTCGGGAGAGCTGGAGAGCACGAGCCTGCTGAAGGGTCCATGTTGCAAAGGTTTTGTGGGTCTTAATACAAGGCAAATGAGATTTTGGGGGATAGGGCAGTGATGCTTTGAACCATTTGTGTGAGGGGGCAATTTACCATGAGTTAGAGCTGCAGGAGCAGTGCCCGTGTGCCCTGCTGGCATCCTAGAAGGGAGGTGCAGTGCCTGGAGGCTGATGGCCACTGTGGCAGGGACAGCCCTGGGGTGGCAGGGACATGTTTGCAGCTATTTGAGGCTTTTACAAAGTCCTGGAGGGTGTGTCTTTTCTGACGTCTTTTAGGAAGGCTTTTGAAGCAAAAAGATGAAGACATTAAATGTTTGATACGTTGCAAAGGCAGAGCTATGAACTGGGGCAGGTTCATGCTGCACCTCATGTCGTGGTCCATGGCCCAGCTGGTGGCATCCAGGCAGGGATGTGCCCTGGGGACCCCAGACATGAGGGAATCACTGGGAAGGGTTGACTGCCCTTCTGGGAAGAGATGATGGTTACCCTGATGTGTCCTATGGTTCTTCTCTCTGGTGGCTCCTGGCATCCTTTTTTGGACTAGTGGCTTCGTGTTTCCCCAAAAAACCCAAACCCCAGAAATCTGTGAGGGTGTGAATACAGCACTTGACAAAGTGTCTCCTCAGCAGCCTTCTAGAGGTTTCTTTCTGAGCTTGCTCCCAGGTGACTGTGAGCTGTTTACACAGTGTAACCACAGCAACAAAACTGCCCAGCACTGAGAATTAAAGCCATTAGATAAAACTGGCCATAATTTAGAGAGGTAAATCATCTCATGGCATCCCCTGTGATGACATGCAGGAGTGCCTGGGGTGCAAGGATGTGAGTGCCAGGACCAGGCACTGTGACACACCAAGCCTGGCTTGGGCACGAAGCCACAGCTTCTGTAGGTGCTCACGGGGCTCTGCAGGGTTTCTCCCACCCCCTAAGTGCTTTCTGTAATGTGTAAAAATCCCTTGCAAGCTTAATGAAGCCCACTCTCCTGCAGGCAGGAAGGGTGCTCCCTATCTCTGTTCATTTTCTGCTGAGCTGTGTGTTAGTAATGATGGGAATTTTTCATCCGTTGATTTTTTTCCTTCCCTTGGGATAGAAAACATATGTAGTGTCTTAAAAAATAAACAAAATGAATGGCTTAACAATGCAGACTTTGAATATTTGATGGAAGATTAGTAGGCTGCAATCAATCAAAAGAGGATCTTTTTCTTCTGAGTAATAAATATGTTAATTATTTTATCTACTCAGATAAAAGCTTAATTACTGTAGCACTTGGTGATGGTTTTTTTTGTGCAGTGTTCCTCAGAAAATCAGTTCATTCTTCAAACAAACCAAGCAGCATTTCTGCAAGCAAACCAAGTGACATTCCTGCTGGCACAGCCAAGCTGTGCACCTCTCCTGGAGTGGCATCACCAGTAAGGACTTGGTGGGAGCCTCATTGCTCTGAACCTCCTCAGCCTGGATTTGCCCACTTTTCTCAGGTTTCCCACCTGGCTGCAGGTTCATGTGTGACTCCCCCTCGCCACCCATCTCTCCTTCATGTGTGGTCTGGGTGGGCTGCAAGAAAGCTGGGCCAAGCACTTCAGAGTCCAGTTTGCCAGGAAATACTGTGATGTTCATCACTCCCAACGAGCAGGGTGGTTTGGCCAGGTTTGCAGATCATCACAGGGAGAGACCAGGAAGGGAACAACCCCTGTAGCATCCCCCTCCTTGCTGGACCTTGGTAACCCCCCTCCTGCATGGCCATGCTGAGTGTGCCTGCACCAAGGGTAGCTAAAGCCCAGAAAACTCATGCTGTGTTTTTCTGCAGTCATACCCCTGAGTAGGTAGATGTGATCTTTTTAATTTTTTTTATTAATAATCCAAAAAGAGTCACAAAAAGATGGCACATTGCAGAACCAATGTGATGAAGAAGCAGTGGTTTTTGCTGTGAAAATTGGATGAGAAATCAGCCAGAGAACATCACAGGGCTGATAAGGTCTATAAATGCCAAGGACAACGATGACATGGGGCTGGAGCAGGGACAGGGGACTGGCAAACTGGTGGTGCAGCCTCTGCTCTCTGCAAGCTGCCTTAGGTGTCTCCCCCAAATCCAGGGCTTTGCCGCTTTCACTCTCGAGGACAAAAATATGTCCGGCTCGTGATCCTTTCCAAGGGCCTTTGGCAGCCTCTCCAGGCACTTGGCTGTGGCTGAAAAGGCAGGCAGTTGTTGCTGAAGTGATTTGGAGGCAGAAGTGGTGCTCTGGAGCCCTAATGCTGCAGGAGAGGGTCAGCACCTGAGGTTGTTCCCATTGTGGAAGGGGCTGGCTTTGTGTTAGCAGCTCATCTTTGGAAGGAGAAGCTGGGAGGGTCGTGGGTGTGGAGTCCCCTTCAGTCCTTCTTCATCCCCTGTGTCAGAGCACTGCTTTGTCCCCAGGAAAATTTTGGGGGAACTCAGCAACCAGCGTTCCTTTGGGTGTCTGCTAAGGATTATGCAAGTGTCTGTCCCATTCCTGAATGCTCCCCAGAGCTCAGGGCCTTGAAAGAGAAGTTTCAAAGCAGCAGAATTTTCTAGAATTGGACGTGACTTTATGGATACTCTCAGAGATCAGGGTGCCTAAGAGTTAATGTGAATTTCAATCAAGAAGACACTAAGAAGAGCAGAGGGAAAACAGATTAACTGTCCTCTTGTCTTGCTCTATAAGATGAGACAATGAGAGAATGTGATGAGATCAATGGAAAAATAAAAGGAAATGAGAAATCAAAGGAATTGCTGCTTTACAGCTTATTTCACATGGTGAATTGGGAAATTTTCCCTTCAGGGTATCAAATATTCTCTTATATTTTTAACAGATTTGGATATCTCATGACTGCAAAGATGAAACCCGTGATAGAGGCTGATCCCCCGCAGGAATTCAAAAGGAAGCAATCCCTTTCAGGTCCAAGCAGTGGGACGCTGCTGGATGTCCCCTCCCCTGGTGCCCTTCAGAGCTGTGGCATCTGGCAGAACGTGGCTGCCCACAGGCTTTGAGGCTGGTTATCAGAGCCATAAGTCCAGGCACAGGGGAACAGTGACATCCACGGGTCACAGTCAGCATCTCAGAGGAAGCTCCACCTTCCAGGCTGTTAACAGAGCAGTGTTGCAGGTGCCCAAAACCAAGACAGAGAAAGGGATCTTCACCCTTCCCTTCCAACATTTCAGTGATGTTTCTGGAGTCACAATCCTCATGCCTTAATGCAGATCCTTTCTGGGACTTCTGGTTTACCTTGGGCTTTGTCATTTCATGCTTTCCATGAGGTGTCATCCCAGCAGTAGCTCTGGGTCCTGTATTTCCCTGGGGCGCAGCTTTGTGACTTTGTTTCTTCTTTTATAGCAGATTGCTGTGCCCACTCCATAGCTCGGGGTCATTGGTGCCCTGTGAAAGGGTTGTACACTCCCACAGTGGCTTCTGCAACTACCAAATCTCTGCCCAGCTCGAGATCAATGGGAAAACTCTTGCACTGGAGGCTGAAAAGATACTTTCCATCTTCTTGGGTAAATATGTCCTTTTGGCACCAGCAGTCAGTGATTGGTGGCTCCAAGCCAGCACTGATGAACAAAGATGCAAGGTTTTTACAGCCACATGCTGCTTCCAAAGCCACCTCGTCTCTAGGAGAGCACAAACACTCTGGTTTTGCTTCTTCCCTGATGTCCAAGCCCTTGGACTGATGTCCTGACCAGCTGGCTGGTACTAGGCAAGTGTTGGAGGCCAAGCTGAATGATTTGTCCTTGTGCTACTGTCAGAGTTTCTCAGGACTGAGGTCTCTCTAATTAACTCCTTCACCTTCATAAATTCTTCATTAGAATTTTTGTCTCTGCTGCTTCTCATGTCTTTTCTGGTGATATCAGCTCGAGTAGGCATGCTTTCCCTTCCAGGCATCTCAGTGTGTTTTTCTTACCCTCACCAATGTCTTTGGCTGTGCCAGGCAGCACCTCTTCCCCTTGGCATAGTGAACTTCTTATCGATATTGAACGCTGGTGACAAAAGAACCCCATTTTAGCAGTAAGAGTACCTTGGCTTTAACAACAGGCAGTCAAAGCTCCAAAACTGAAACTCCCCACAAATACAGAGAACACCAGAAAAAAAAAAGCAAAAAAAAAAAGCTTTTAAACAGCACTGCTCTCCATGTCTGCGAGTGGTGGGTGCCAGCAGAAAGGAGGCCAGCTCCAAACAATCCCAGCCTTGCCCCACGCTCGGCTTCCAGCCTTTGAACGTGCTTTGTTTTGATATCCTATCCTTGGGATATTCCGCTCTCCCTAATTGCATTTAGTGCCTGGCTCGGGAAAGGCTGTTCTGCTGCGAATGCAGCTGTGCCCCTGCTCCCTGCACAGCCCACCCCTTCACTCTGGAGCTGTCAGGTGGGCCGACTGCCTTGCAGGGTCTGTTTTTGCCAAGGAGATGTTGAAATTATTGGCCGGTTCTTCAAAGATCTGCAGCGGCTCTTGATGTTCCTCACCGGAGCAGGGCAGCGGAAGAAAGTCGCCTGGGAAACTCTCTCCGGAAGTGAAAATTGAATTCTTTAATGCTCTTGAAGAGCAAATAAAGTTTCTAAGTATGAGAAGCAGCCCACACAGCCTTTAGACGTGTTTGTACCCAAACAAACCCACGTTGTACCCAATGTATTAATTTCTTTAGCACGTAGATTACTCCAAATAAGCTGTTGGGTAAGGCCGGATGCAGGAAGGAAAAATCCAGGACAGGTTTGCCTTTCCCACAACACTGGCCTGATCTTGTATGCACAATTACTCTAGTTGGTCAGGAGGGTTATATCAGATAAGAATGTTACTAATTTGATTTGTACATGCAGGACAGGGTGGCCTTGTCTTTTTAGAGAAGCTCTCAAAGTGGTCCCATTCAAGCTAAGGGACCAAGTCCCTCCCTTTCTGTTCACCCCCATAATTATGTCCAAGGGTATTTGAAGTTCCAGTGAGTTGCTCAGAATTTTCTCTTTTATTTCTTTCGTAGCCTCTGGATGCAGCAGCACCAGCCATGTGAGGATGTTGAACACCCCTGTCACTTTTAAAGCCTCTTATATTAACTTCCATCCCCTCTGGTCCTGCCTGTCCACTGAGTATAACCCACACCAGGGATTTCCATTCCAGCCCTTTGCTTTGCCCCATGTGTAATTTGGTTGGATGTATGACACAGAGCTGCAGAAGATCTGGCTAATGAGAGTAGATGGGGGAAAAGCTGCAGCAATTACTTTCTCAGTGTCAACCACCACAGTTTTAAGGTGCAATTTGTGCTTCTGTCTGCACAAATCCATCTGGAGCTAAAGCATGATAAGACAAGTTGCCCTTTAACATTCCTCAGCTTCTGTTTTTTGCTGCTAGGAGACAACTTCCAAGGCGAGGCAGCTGGATTTACATTTATGGAGAAAAGTTGGAGTGGGAAGAGAAGCAAAATGACAACTGTGGTAAAAATTGCAACAATCCTAATGACTGAGGCAAAATCAGGTCTGCTTCTGCATGCCCAGACCGTGGTGGGATGATCCTCCCCCTGAAGAACACAGGGATCCCAAACCCTCGCTGCCACACAGGGCAGGACAGGGCAGGCACAGGTTCCAGTGTGTTTGTGCTTCACAAAGGTCCTCCAGGTGGTCTCCAGGCCCAGCTCTTGCTTTGTAGTGTTAGAATCACAGAATCATTTAGGTCAGGAAATCCCTCTAAGGTCACTGAGTCCTGTTAATGAAGTACTGCCAAGGCCAGCACTAAACTGTGTCCCCAAGTGACCTGTCTACACAGCTTTTAAACCCCTCCATGGAGATGACTCCACCACTGCCCTGGGCAGCCCGTGCCAGGGCTTGATAACCATTTAGGTGAAGAAATTTTTCCTAATATCCAATTTAAACCTCCCTGGACAACTTGTGACTGTTTTTTCTTGCTCTGTCACTAGTTACCTGTGAGGAGAGACTGACTCCACCCGGCTACAACCTCCCTTCAGGGCAGCAAGAAAGTCCCCCTTGAGCCTCCTTTTCTCCAGGCTGAGCCCCTCCAGCTCCTCCTCATCGGACTTGTGCTCCAAACCCTTCCCCAGCTCCATTCCCTTCTCTGGGCAGGTAAAGATCACTGGGTACAGCTCTTTACCAGGACTAAACTAAAAGGTGCATTGAAACATATTTCTTGTTTAGATAGTCAATATTCACCTCTCTAATGCCACCATGAGTAGCCCAACTTGCTCAAAAACTGATGGAAGCTAATAAAGCAAAAAAAAAAAAAAAAAAGTACAAGTAAAAATAGCACTTTCCCCACCCTGATTTTTGTGGTGGAATTTGCTGGATGTGGGATGGATGGGATGGACAGAATATTGCACATCATTTGGAGAGGGCCTTGAACAGTGTAAACCACATATGAGGTCTTCAGGACATATAAGTCAGCATAATTCCATCAGCTGAAGCTCTGCTATGGAATGTTCTGGTTCTTTTCAGTTTTAACACACTTGCTGGCCAAATCCCGTGTCTTTCCCTAATTTATTCAAGACACACGCTATAAATCACCCCTGACTTTGACCCATGAAGGAAAACTAACTTGACAAATCCCTTTCTGTATTCATTTTTGTCAAAACATTGTTTATGGCAATGGGTAGGTTGCTGATAGCTCTGGCTATTGTTGCCCAGACCCTGTGGGTTTGATGTATGTTCAGCCTGAGTCCATGTGCATGCCTTTCCTTGACTCTTTGTTTCTCATGTTAAGACTTGTGTCTTATAGTGAAGAACTTGATTTATTAAAAAGCTCTTTATAATATAATAAGACAGATGTCAGCAATGTTAAATACCACCATAAATTTTGCCTCTCTTGAGCAGATTAAACGTGCAATTACTTGAGGCATGATGAAGACATCCTGCATCGAGGCAACATTTTAGTAACCTGATAACGTGAGCAGTTCTTGCTTACAGAAATGAACTCATGGGATTGCACTGTCTCTCTCTTCTCCTACAATAAAGATTTAAACTTTATAGATATGTCCAGCTGAGCTGAACAGAGGGCTTATATCTGATGGGTTGCAGGTGGCAGCGCTGGGCACCTGTATCTGACTGATTTTTGCAGGACATGTTGGAGATGGCAGAGGTCTGAGATCAGCTGTGCACATGGATATTCACCTCCACAGGAGTCTGAAGTAGAGCCTGTGGCCCTGTCTGGAGCTTTCCTTCAGACTGATGGGGGCTGCAAGCACTAAAAAAAGCCCTAAGGAATTTTTCTGCAATCATTTATGCTTTCCTGCCCCTGCAGGAACATTTTCACCTTCTATTCCCAGGGTGGTGTCCACAGCATCTCTCTTTGCTTGTCTCCACTGTGTCACTGCCAGGCTCTTGCAGCTCCCGGGGCTGTTTGCAGCCCACATGATGCTGGGCTGGCAGCACAGAGCCTGGGGACAAACCCAGCCTGGAGCACAGCCTGGGGCCACAGCTTCCCATTCCTGGCTTGTGGCTCAGTGTGGAAACCGTGCTGTTCGCTTGTCTTGTTCTCCCTGTCTGTGAATCAGCAGTGCCAATTCACTTCCAAAAATAGGGGGAGTGTTGAGGACTTCAAAGATTGTAAACTATTTACTTATGTATGTATTCAATATAATTCAATCAGAATTAACATGAACCTTCCTGGTACTAGAGCAAGTAAACATTAATCTTCCAAGACATAGGCTCATAATACTCTAATACTATTAGATTATTTAGATAATATTAATATTATTTAGATTGGCTATTAGGAAAAATGTCTTCACCAAAAGGGTTGTCAGGCAGTGGGACAGGATGCCTGGGGCAGTGTTGGAGTCAACCATCCCTGGAGGGATTTAAGAGACGTGCAGAGGTTTAGTGGTGGTTTGGCAGTACTGGGTTAAGGGTTGGGCTCAGTGATCTCAGATGGCTTTTCCAACACAAATGATTGCATGATTAAACATATCTATATGCAGCTATCATAGTTCTCTTCCAATGCACTGGTCTGTGTTTCTTTCCCAGTGAGAAACAGGGTGTATGGGGACAGGGCAAAGGGGACATGTCTGCATTAGGGCTGGGAAGTGCTCCTGGATCATGTACTGTGGGCTTGTGGGGGCAAAATCATACTACTGATTCCTTTAAAAATCCCATCGTGGATTTCTAAGGCCTTGAAATCATTTAAACAGGTGAAATTTGCATAATCAATACAATAGCTTCAGTAAACCTCCTTTTGCTCCCTTGCCATGCAGGGCTTGCACACACTGAGGGTTTGTCCCATGAAATGCAGTATCTGCAGCTCTCGCATGCAGGGCTCCCTTAGGGACTAAAACCTCCTTACCATTCCCATATAATCATGTTACAGCTTCATACCTGCTTGCACAATCCACTTATCCACCAATAAATCTGAGCAGGACCAAACAGTGGAGAATGGTGGATTTGCTGGTTCCTGCTATTGATTTTCCAGGCACTTGCTTGGGCTGTGCCACTAAGGCAGTTTCTAAACAATCTGTTTTTGCAGTGATGCTTAAAGCAAACACACCTCTCTCCAGTTCTGCCCTGTGAACCTGCTTAAGGTCTGTTCTCCAGCCATTACTCCTTGCTGTTTTCACCTTGAGATGTTTCCCATGTTGTTCTGTGGGTCATAATCCACTCTGCCCTCTCCCTGAGCCCCATGGGCATGGGCAGAGCAATCTGAATTCCAGATCTGCATTTCTGAGCCTTCCCACTTTCCTTTGCCTTCATATATTTATGCTGGATTTCAGGACAAAGGTAGGATTCTATAAGAAATTTGACATTTCTTCTATGGTTAAAAAAATAATAATCCAGATTTAGGGGGGGGGTTTCCATCACCTGGGTCAACATGCTTAGGGATAAAAAAATAACCCCCAAAACAATCAAAGCAGGAAAATTCAAGTCTGACAGTTTTCTGTGAGCTGCAGGTGAGCGAGGAGCTAAGATTTAAGTGGCAGATGAAGGAGTTCATTGCAGTAGTTTTGAAATATGGACCTATAAATCCCCAATCTTCTACATGCACAGCCAAGCATGTTCCTGTACAGTTATTTTGTTGAATGTTAAATGGTTCAATTTTACTGTGGCTGCCTTGATTTTTTTTTTTCTCAGTGGAATTCAGCTCAACATAAACCTTACTACTTAGTCATTTTGTTCATATTTCCTCATTTAGATGCTTGTGCAAGGAAAGGTTAGGAGCAATCAGAAAAGACTGGAAGCAAAATAAATGGTCTCTAATCTCTCTTCAAGCCCAGAATGAAATGTTATTAGTACTTCTGGGCTTGTCTGGATTAGTTTAAGAAGCTGAAGCTGAACAGATCTAACTAGATTATTAATTTAGTAAAACAGAACCTCTCCAGGGACTGAGCCAAACGAGTATCACGTTGCTTTGTTTCTCTCCCATGTATACACAATTTTTGTGGGGAATTCATCCTTCTTTTAAACAGGGAATGATGTGAGCAGAGAGCTGTGAGAACCAGTTTGTGGGCACCACGTGGCAGCAGGGGGTGAATGGTGCCTTCAGCCTCTTCCCCTCCTCCTCCTCCTCCTCCCAGTGCTCCTTGCTGTGTGTTTGCTCTAAGACATGTGGGCTGGAAACAGCTCATGCCTTACTGCCTTTACCACAATGTCAACTTCAATCTCTGTGGATGGCGATGAATATTATTACCCTTTTCAACTGGAGTAATTCCTTCATTCCTCTGAAATCTGCTGTCTTACAATTTACCCAGTGAGGAGATACTGATATGGAAAAACAAGATGTTTTTCCGGGGTGTTTGTTTGAACACAACACACAGACTTGTTCCTCTAGCCAGGGGAGACATCTGTGAGCAGGTCCAATGGTTTCATGGGTGGGTTTTTGGGCTTGACATGCTGCATCCTTCCCAAACCAGGAGGGGTGAGGGCTGAACTGGAGCGTGTTTGTATGTGTGAGGTGTAAGCCATGGGAAAAAAGCCATCTGAGGCTCTTGAATTTGGCCATGGGGGCTGAATTTCCACTGGGAAATGCTGGCCAATGCAATGCTGTGCCCTACTGTGCCTGATGCCCAGGGAGGGGATAAAAGGATTGATCACTCACTGGTGTTACCCCCAGTGAGGCAGCAAAGTGAGCAGTGTTTAAACCACTGGGGTTTAAATACATGTTGTAGGCATTGAAGGAGGGCAGAGGAAACAGGGAAAGCAGGTGAAGAGCAGGGGAGTGTTTCCTGCATGTGAGCTATATTTAAATTAAAAAAAAATAAAAAAAAAAGTCATGGAATTTAGAGTTAATAGTCAAATATTTAATAAGCAGGGAAGGGATAGGGCTGAATGGGTGTGTCTGCTGATGGAGTCCATAAATAAGAGCAAAGTGGCTTGATGGCCTCCCTCTTGCTGTAAGATGCAGGTGCCAGCTCCTGCTCTGGCAGCCTTGGTGCTGCCCCAGCATGGCCAGTGTCCCCCATGGGGACAGCTGGCTCCAGTGTCCCTGGCCTGAGCAAAGCCAACCTGTGAGAGTGGTGGGTCCTCCCCCCATTCTCTGACTGCAGCTGATTGCAGCATCTGGTTGTAAGTGTGAGAGTAATTCCTTGTGGGCTTCAGTATTGGTGGTAGGAAAAGGATTGTGTTTTGTGAGGTTTCCATAAGTGACACCTGCACTTCAGCAGCTCAAATGCCCCGAGGCAGCTCGTGTCTCATTACTTGAGGGGCTTTTTAACCCTTTCCACAAGGCTGCCTGATGTATGATGGCAATGTTTGGAATTTAGGGCTGGCCTCAGGTGGGACTGAGAGAGGTAAGACTGACTTATGTCCCATTTTCCTCCTTCCTTCCAAAGAAACATGTTTAGGATGGATCTGTTTTTGGAGGTGTCTCTCTCTCTCCTTGTTGCCTGTTTAAAGATTGTGCAGAGAGAGCTCCAAACCCACCATGCCCTTGTTGGAAAAGTCTTATCAGGTTTCTCACAGAGCCAAAATTCCCACTGAACATACACAGTCTGTATAAACAGGTCAAAATCTCAGGGGTACAGGACACTTTGTGGAATAGAAAAGCTGCTCACATTTAGGGACAAAATAATTTCACAATTGCAATGGATCTGCCAAAGAAAATACGTTTGAGTTTTTAGAGAGGAAATCAGAAACTTTCTTGCTGAGATCTGAATAGCAAAGCCTGGAAACATGAAGCAATTCGTCTCTTGCATGAGCCATATCCAGAACCAGCAGCACTAAGTCTCAGTTTAAGCAAACAGCATTTTTTTTTCTTAGTTCTTTTTCTGTTTCCATAATTTTTGATAGGAAAATAGAGTTTACACATAACCCTGACACTGTTAGTTTTCTTCCAGCTGCTTTCTATTTGTGAAAGCGTGTGTGTCATATTTATCTTGTACTCTTTAAATAACCACAACTTTATTAGTAACTCCTTATAACCTCTCCAAACATAGCACTATTTGGGGAGGAACATGACAATTCTGCGTAAGAAAACATGAAGTGTTATATAAAATGTGAAAGGAAGGGAAGGCAATGATGATAAGTGGAGCTGAGCAGAATGTTTCTGGATAGTTTTCCAAAGGAAAATGTCCCTTTGCAAAATCAATATTTGCAATGGTCAAATTTCAGTGCTGTGAAGGATTTTTAATTTCCTTTTGGAAAAAAAATTAAATTGATTTCCTTAGCCCTACCGGAAAGGCACTTCTCAATTCTCTTTCTGCATACTGGCAGGAAGCAATGTGGCTAAAAGTCTTCTAGGCAAGCATGTAAAAATACTAAACCCCCCTCACCCTAAGTGCTTCTAAAATTGAATTGCTTTATTAGGTATATTTTTTGTTCATGTTTTATTCTGTGTCCTGGTGTGGGAGGGATATTTTTTAAACATTATACATTTTTGTGGGAAAGGAGTTCCCTGTCCTTGTGTTAAGATAAACAATTAAAGATGCATACCAATTTCCTATTTTTAATAATGCTACCTCTGTGTGGTAACAGGGGTGGGTTACACGCTGCTTTGTCTAAGAATTTAATCATCTGTACAACTTTCAGCAACTGAATGAACTCAAAAATCTTCCTGTGCTTAGAGCATCACAAAATGTTCACAAGGCTTGTTTTGGCTCCAGTCAAATGTGTTTCTGGTTCACACCAAAATGACCAATCAATGGTTTGATTTTTCCCCTCCCCCTAATATTTCTAGGCATAGTAATGGGGACATTGGTACTATTTGTGCAACAGACAGATTACTGTCCAGTTTGGGACTTTTCAGTCCCAAATCCCTTTGATTTCTGAACAGGCTTCCAGGAAAATACATTGACATTGCTGAAGGTATTGCTGTGATTCATGACTTCTTCATATTTTCCAGTTAAAAAAAGGGCTTAATCCACTTAAGTCCCTTCAAAATTAATTGGCATGTTTAGCAGTTTCCAGTAATAAATATTATTCCATCTGTTCCATTGTTTCCTGCTGAAAAGTTGTTTTGATTTTAATTCGTTTCTGACGATTCCCCCCAGCCTCTGTTTGGGGAAATCATTCCCTTTTAATTCATTTTGTTTTGGAGACTGAGTCCTCTGCCAGTGTTTCCCTGCTCTGGGGCTGCAGCTGCCTGTGTGTGCACCAAAAGATGCACCCTGCTGCAATAACCTGGTGGCATGGGATGATATCTTGAAGGGTCTGGGACACAAGTCCTGTGAGAAGCAGCTGAGGGAGCTGGGGTTCTTTGGTCTTGAGAAAAGATCATCTTGTTCTCTACAGCTGCCTGAAAGGAGGTTGTGGGGAGGTGGGATTTGGTCTTTTCTTCCAGGCAAACAGTGATAGTCAAAGGGAAACGGCCTCAAGTTACACCAGGGGAGGTTCAGGTTGGATATTAGGAAAAATTTCTTGACTGAAAAAGTGGTTGAGCATTGGAAGAGGCTGGCCAGGGAAGTGGGGGAGTCACCATGGTGTGGGTGTTCCAAAACTGAGTAGACAGGGCACTTCCCAGTATGGTTTAGTAGGCATGGGGGGATTCAGTCCAAGGTTGGATTCAGTCTTGGGGGTCTTTTCCAACCCTTTGGGTTTCTGCAGGCAGCAGCAGAGCTGAGGGTTGTCATCAAAAACTGGTGGTCTTGGAGCAAAGCTGATGTATTTGCACACTGCAGTTTTTTGAACTCCTCTCACTGTCACTACATCACTAATTGCTGGGCTTGTAATCAGAGCATGGCCAACATCTACTGCCCTGCTCTCAAATTATTCACAAGTTTTCTTTAAATGACAGGTAATTGCTGAGTGTTTTCCTTGTTAAAATGGGCACAGAGGAAAGCTGGATGTGCTGTCCCTGGGCGGGTGACTGTGGAGTTTCTGGTGGTGTGGAGGCAACTCATAAACCCAGTAATTGACGGGCACATTTCTGGTGTTGAGGATCACCACAAATCTCTTCCCAGAGAAAAACAAATCGCTGGTTGGACACAGCTTTCAGTCCTGCCAGCTGGGGTTTGATTTCCTGAAGCTATTCTTGATTTCTATTTTTCTTGTTCATACAAGCATGTAGCAATAAAAGACCAACTTTGTAAGTGTCTTCCTCCACGTGAAAGTGCTGCTGCAAACCTGGTATTGATTACCTGTGGTTATGATTGCTTTTATTTGACTACTTTACTTCCCAGGGCTTTTCTAAACTTGCCTCTGGTGAACTTGGGGCTGGATTAAAACCACCTACTTTGTATGGAGGATTTCCTCCTTCCATGATAATTTTATTTCTCATAAACACACCCTGTTGTGGAGTTTATTTTCATCTCAGGATTTATCATGAAACTGTGGGTTGCTGAGAATGTGCTTGGGATGCTGCAGGCTGGGAAGGTCCCCTCTGCTTTGCTGATGGGGAACATGAGGGTGTCCATGTACCAAGCCACAAGCACTCGCTCCCTGAACTGCAGAGGGGTCGGACCTTCTCCCACCCACCCTGGGCTCCCAGTCTTGGCACTGCAGCTCTCACTGATGATTTATGGTAAGTCAATTCCTGCTGGTGGTGACAGGTGAGTCTGGGTGATCTGTGTGCTTAATATAACAACCAGAACCCATAGGGAATGTTATTTATCTTGCGTTATAGATTGGTTGGTGACTCCTGTGTCATGCGGTGAACAACTGGTATACAGATTGGAGCAAAAGCACATACACATGTATTGTCAGGAACCCATTTCTAAGAATTTGGTCATGTTATCTTTTCCCTGTGCGGAATTCCATACAGATGAAGCAATCAATATGGCAAAAAATAAAAAATTGAACCACTTATTGAGGGTTTTCTGTTTTTTTCTGGGATCCTTAGAAGAAACTAAAAGATAGTTTATTGGAAGGTGTCAATTGCAGACTCCTACTATAGGATGACTGTTCAATCAGAGCAGTGTGGCAGATGATGCCCCCGTGCATCTCCAGCCCAGGACAAGCTGCACTGTCCCTGCTGGCCCCATCCTCCTGTGGTCCAGGGCTGAACCTTGGCCACTGCGTTACAGAGGTGCAGCATTAGTCTTTCCCAGCGAACATCTGGTCCTGCTTGCTGTTCCTATCCCCCATCCAAACGTTGCAAATGGCCCGGAGTACTTTGGAGTGCTCGTGGCTGTGCAGAAGGACCAGCACCTTGATGAATAGCATCACGTGCAGTGGAGCAGCGGAAATGGCCGGGGGATGAGGCGAGTTTCAGTGGGGAAGACAGAAGCAATGCGGATGGGAACTCGGAGGAGTGGGATTCCTGCAGATGCACACCGGCCCCTGCCGAGCCCCAGGACAGCCTATCGCCCCTGGAAGAGCTGGGAGAGGTTTCTAGGGCAACTGATGGGTTTGGGGAACAGGGAAAGAATGGAGCCAAATCTTAAAGTCAGATGAGGAGAAAATGAGTAACATCTGCTGAGACGTGTGAAAGAGCCATTTGTGCTCACTGCAACCCGAAGCCTTTCTCCAGCAGCCACGGTGGCGTGGGCCAGCCTGCTGTCCCCCACACATGCTGGCCAGGGGAGGGGTCATTAGGGATGATTTATGTGCTCATTACAGCCACAGCTCTGGACACTGCCCTGTGCTTCACTGCTGTGTCCCCCATGGCCTCGGCACCCTCGCTGGGGCTTCGCTTCACCTCCGGCTACTCGTAGAGAAAAGCCTCTGTCGTGCCCTGAGGCTGCAGAGAGGTGAGGTCCTGGGAATGCTGCTGCTGTGCAGTTATTAGTTATATTAATGGGTCATAAATAACAGGTTTCTGCCATTCTTTCCCTCCTGACACCGTGGGTGCACCGAGCTGCACATCCTCTGCATCTCCCTGCTGATGGAAGGGTACATTACCCCTCCACTCTGATGGGGCAAGGAACTCTCCCTGCATCTCTAGCTGGTCCCTCTGCTGTTTGAACAGATCAGCTTTTTTTTGTGCCTCTAATTAGGCTATTTCTGCCATGCAGAATGTTGCTGGAAGTGCTGGGGTTGGAGGTAGGGAAGAGTCCAGAAGGATTGCACCTGTGGTAGCTAATCAGCGGCCGCTTCAGCGAGCTGAAATTAGGAAAGCACACAAAAGAGGGAGCAATTTTGAAAATGAGGATGAGCAGCCCGAAATTTTTAAGAATAATTATGTTTTCACAGCTGTGCTGGTTGCCCCAAATGCATAGAAATCAAGTCAAACCCGAAATCCTTTAACTCAATGAAAATTAACCTTCGTAGTTAAGCTCAATGAAAAGTAAACTTACTGTCTCTTCAATGAATAATATGGTCTTGAAAAAAACTAACAGCAAGTTATGCTGTAATTACATTCTTTGAATTAATGTTTGTCAGTCCAAACAAAATAAATAGAAACACAGGCAGGGTAATAGATATATTATACTTGGAATAAAATTCGACCCTGGTATATTGGTTTCATGCTAAAGCTATGCCAAAGTTAATCTACTGTAATTGTGTCTATTGCCAGCTTCTAGTATAAATACAGGAGACAACCTGGGAACTGTTGATATAATTCTTTCATTAACATCTTGTTGCCACCATGGCAGAGCTTGGCCAGACCTCATTTCTCAGGGATCAGGCCAAGAGTTACTGAATTACCCAATAACTGAGCATTTTGCTTTGAAGGCACTCAGGGAATGTTTCACTGGGGCTCCTGCTCTGCCACTGCTGATAAAGATTTGTGGGGAGGGCAATGCAAGAGCCATTCCCTTTTTATGTGTGAGAAGGATTTGACCTGGGCAGTGGATGCTGGTGGGCCACAGCTGGATGGGATGGGGGTGAAGCTCTGGGTTTGCCCTGAGGGTACTCTGGGGGGCTGGAGGAGTGTTCCCCAGGATTTAGGCTGAGCAGTGGATGCAGCTCCTCTGCACCCAGGCTTGGCTTAGACAGGAGCAGTACACAAGACTTTTTGGGGGTGTCTCAAGACAAAGCTTGCCTAAATTTCATGCAGTTTAAAAAGATGCTGGGGAATGGGGCAAATGGAGCTCTCTGCAATCGACATGTGTCACTAATGTAAGAGAAGCAGAGAAAGGAATAGTTTAACCCATATTCCTAAAGTTATTAAGCAGCAGAAGTGAAAAAAGTAATAGTCACTTAGGGAAAAATGTATCAAACATTTCTTTGCATCCAAAATAGGAAATTATCAAGATTATGAAATCCAAAAGAAATAAGAGCAAGTCAGTAGGTAGGGCAGGGTACTGAAGAAAGGTGAAATCCTTCAGCAAACCTTGTCTCCTGACACATCATGTTAAATATTCCAGGGTTGATCATCTGCAGTTTATTTCATGTTCTTTACAGTTCATTGTTTGCTCCAGTGGAAAAAGGTTTAATTTTTTTAGCCAGTCCCTGGGTGAGATCAGATGTTCATCAGTGTTCTCCCCTCTCTTTCCAAGGGCTGAGTTCCTTTGGCTGTTTCCTGGGAACAGGATTCAGGGGAGACCCTGTTCATTAAAAGGGACTCTGTGCTTATGAAGGAAGGGTTAAAAAATATTTCCCCCTTATTTTTGCATGCATTAAGATCTAGTTTCTTGATTCAGCTCATTCTCCAGGGCATTGCCCAGGTCACCCTGGCACATCCCTGTCCCCCAAGGACAGGCTGCCTCAGCCCTCATCCCATGCAGCCATTCCCTTTGCTCAGGAAGTAAAGCTGGGATCTGCCAAAGCATCACATTGCACAAAAGATCCTAAAAATGACAATAAAAATGTTGATGGTTCAAGGAACAATTCCCCACCTGTAGGTTGGCCTCTAATCCTGGTTGATGGATGGCAAGCAGATTATATCTCTTCCTTCTCATGGATCCATGGAAAAAACCCAACACAAATTTGCAAAATTCTCTGCCTCACCAACAGACTGAGAAAAAGGAAGGGAAACCAACAGAGCCCACAGACATGGGTGAGGATTTAGTCTTGACTCTGCATCACTGGGGAAGTGTCCATCTCCTGCCATCCCACTGACTGCTCTCCAGTTCCTTTGCCAAGCTGGAATCAGGAGCTGGATCCTCAGGCTTTTCCCTCCTGCCCTGCAGCAAGGGGAGGGAGGCTCCTTCACCCAAAATTCCTGGGGCAAGTGCAGGGGCCCTGCCTGAGAGAGAACTCATGGCACAGAGCAGAGGGAACAGGATCCTGGGGAGCTGTGTTGGACCTCAGGAGCTCACTCCAGCAAGCAGGCACATGGAAAATATGCAGGCTGGGAAGTGTCTGCTGGCTCTGGCTCCCTTTATGTTCTGGATCATTATTTTGTGCATAAGCACCTCATGAAAATACAAAAGGATATGGTGCTGCCAGTGAAGACCTTTTGGTCTGCTGAGAAGTGTGATGTGAATGGAATGGAAAGCTGAGGAATGAGGTTGGTCCAGCTGGAGCTGCACAGCCACACCTCGACTCAATGTATGGACTGGAGCCTTCAGTGGACTGACAATGGCCACAACTGGGAATGGTCCATGGGAGCTTCTTTTTGCTGCCAGTAAAGATGTGGAGTCGTTGAATTCACTTCAGGAGAATCAATCTGTCTGATGTAACCAAACCCAGGATTCCTCGCTTCAAGTACAGATTTTCAGCTAACAAATGCTACATGTGCACTTAAAAATGCCTTAATTTTGTGTGCTTTTCTGGGCAGTAAACAAAGATTTTGTGCCTTTTTTTCCTACCTAAATATTTATAACAAAGTTGGTGGCTACTGGGTGAATGTGAATGTTTGTTGTTCCCAGCATTTTTGGACACAGTCTACCAAAGATTTACATGTGGTTCTAATACACAGTAACTTTCTACTGCTGGAAGGTCTTGGATTAAGATCAACTACAGGAATTGCTTCTAGAAGAAGAGAGTTTGACATTTTTATGTGCAGAGGGTTCTATGTTGATGAGAGGCTGTTTTGATAAAGAGGTTTGGGAATAGAATCCTAGAATGGTTTGGATTGGAAGGGACCTAAAAGATCATCTAGTTCCAACCTCCTGCCAGGTTGCACATGGGGACATGACTTTAATGATTTCAGATTGGCTTGTGCCTGTTCCCTTACTGGATATAGCAGGGATATTTATAAATACATCACATTTTCAGTAGGTTTTGAAAAGGTTTGTGTGTCTCAGTGTCTCCCCTGCCCTGCCTGCCAAAGCTTTGTGCATCCCTGTTTTTCCTTCATGCAAACTGGATGACCAGAAGTTCTATTTGGAATGAATCAAAGCCAGCAGTAACCAGCAATGTGTGTGGGCAGAGCTACATGGCAAAATGCTGGACACCAGATGAGGTGACACAGAGACTCCCCAGATAATTCTCCTCAAGCCACAGGGAAAAGGAGGGAAGATGCCACTACCCTTCAGGAACATGAGTAACCTCTCCCCATAAAACCAGTTTACTTGAAACGCAAACAATTACAAATTGACAATCCATGTTCTGCCAGGAAAAAAAAAAAAAAAGAAAAAGAGTTTTCCTGGATTTGCTAGTGAGAAAATGGACGGAATTTATTTTAATCTGAACCAGATTTCCCAAATTCTGGAAGAAGTGGGCGGACCCTGTTGGAGACAGGCTGGTGGGGGGCTTGGGGACGTGATGGCACATTGGCATCTTGCTGCTTGTGTGGTGCCACTGTGTGCAGACTGTGGTGCCCCTGGCCCAGCCTGGACAGTCCCTCTGCCACTGCATGAAGGGGAGGAGATAAAGTGGGATGAGCAGCTCAAGCCAGGCTCGAGCACTGGCAGCAAACATAAAATTCAACTCTCTTTTTTCCTCCATTTAGTGGGAAAGTTCCAGTCTCCACTTTCTCACAGCATTAACCCTCCCCAGGCATTCTGAGGGATGGCAATGCTTGGCAATGCTGGACAACTTGTGTTTTAAAGCTGTGTGGCCTCACTTGAGGCGTTTGAAGTCCTGGGAGCCTGGCAAAGCTGCCTGGTTATGTCCTGAGCATTCAGCTTCTGACAGAGCCTTGAGAAGGGCAGAAGCCTGCAACATATGGAAGCACAGTATTTGTATTGCTGTCCAAAAAGAGGGGGGAAAGGGGCTATAACTCAGGGTAAAACATGGCCTTGGTCTCAGTGCTGTCACAGACAAAAACCCCGCTGCTGTTCAAAGCAAACCAACTCATCCCTGCTGCATTTGTCCCTCTTTCCCCACACCTATGCTCGGGACAAGTTGCTTTTTACAACTGCAGCTTTAGGACACTCAGTCATGTGTGTGATCCTACTCGTGAGGCACCTCCTAGTCCTCCTTTCAGGCTGTGACAGACATAATCCTGCCACCAGCAGAATGCAGCAGGTAATAAATTACACTGGCTATAGAAGCAGTTCTCTTGGTTTCCATGACTTGTTTGGGCTTGTTAAGATTGCCCACAGCCTCTGCACTACACTGACACGCCTGCAAAATACCTGTTGTGTTTTAAAAGGAGTGTCTGGAGACAAGAAACGAGCAGAGTGGAGATGGGAATTAATGCATCACGTGTAAATGGGCCTTTTTTGCTTTCTTTGTTTAGCTATTTGTTAATGGACCAAGAAGGTACCCTTGACAACAGATGGAAAATGAGTCCCAGTATTGACCAGGGGCTCCGGTGGAGATCATGGCCCATTGCACAGGAAGGATGTATCCACTTCCAGAAGATCTTACAGTCTAATTTAAGCCAGGAAACAGAAGGAAGGTAGATGAGGAGGAGGAGTGTGGGGGGAGAAGACCTATAGCCTCCAGGAAAGTCATTAAGGAGCACATGCCTTCCTAACTTCATGTCTTTTAAAAGTGTATTTTCTCTCTCTCTGTTGGGCTTTGAACCTTTCCAAGTTTGTTTAAGCTATTGCAGACTTGCTGACTTAGGGAGTAAATAAGCCTTTGGGATCAAAGCAGCTGGTATTGTCGGAGGTATTGAGGGTGAAATAACACATTAGCAGAAGGAGAGCTGAGAATAAAAAGGGAAAGAAAATCCAACTTGATATTTCATTCCCTTTTGCTTTTAGCCTCCATCCCAGCTTGATCCCTTTCATTTGAACAGGTATTAATTTTCTTTGTGTTTATTCCAACAGTATAAATATTTAATGGTCCTAGATTACAGAGCTGAAATATGAGATTAGTTCCAACCTAAAAGATTTGTGCAGGATCTCTTCCCCACATTTGGATGGCTCCCACATTGCAGGGAGGAATATCTCCCATCTCAGCAGGAGGAGCATCTCAAGCTCTATTTTGAGTTCATTTTCTTTTTTTGGTCTTGTTTGAGGCTCAGAAGACATAAACACCTCGCCCACTCCCAGTCATTCCATCAGTATTTCCCGGTGACATGCTGTGACAGAACGATGGCTCCAGGTTACTGAGGGGCCCAGGGCATGCAGGTTCATGAGCCTGGATGCTCTTTCCTACCTGCAGCAAGCAGGCTCTGGGCTTGGGGACTCTGCAGAGCATGAGGCATGGAAAAATCCATGCAAATAAGGGTGAATGTAGGTAATGTGTGCAATATGGCAAGGTCAGTGAAGTTACTTGCACCAGTTTTCCTTATGCAAGTAGGCAGATATTTCCCTTCTCAACTGCTGTCACTCCTCAATAAGACAGAAGAGAAATATACAGTAAAGGAGAATCAGGCACTGATTTTTAGAGTGCTAATGTGGAAAGCAATGGGGATTGCAGCACTCAGGTCTCTAAGGCCACGCCTTTACAAGCCTATATATCAATTTTAGGTGCCTACTTTCAAACCCAGCAAGTGGAAAAAAAAGAGAGAATTTAATTATTATCGTGTAAAATGATGTAACAGTTGGCAAAAGTTTGGGTTTGAAGCCAAAGCCTGTGGGATAGCAGATACAGCCTCTCTTTTGGGGACAGTGGAGGTTTACCAAGGCAATCAGCAATGCTGTGGGAGAGGCCACCTCCAAGGTCCACATGAAACTCTCCGACCTCTTGGGACACCAGTGGACCAAGGGAATAATGGAAAGCAGTCAAAATTGGGACCCCCAGACACCCTCACCCACTGGCCATGGGCAGAGCAGCACGGCTCAGCCACATCTCCCAGCAGCAGAGCTCTGAGCGATGGGGAGCTGGCAGCTCTTAAGGTGATGAATTAATTAAATACCTCAAACAGCAGAACAACACAAAGCACCTCAGACAAAATGCAAAGTGAGAGATGATCTAAAGAAGAGGCTTGTGTTAACTCCTAAGCTCCAGCCCGTGGAAACAGCAGGTTCTGCAGGACCTTGGCACTCGTGGAATCAGGTGGTTTTGCTGAGCGTGGCAGCTCAGACCCCGTCAGGATGCTCAGCTTGTCTTCTAAATCCAGTTCTGCCCTGGGAACGAGTGCTGCAAATGTCAAAGGAGCTTAAAATATTCATTACCAAAACTCATCATTCCAGCCCCAAAAATGAGCATGGTGATTTTCTCTGCTGGTTTCGCTGGGGCTTGAGGAGCTGCCAGCCGGGTTATGGGATAAGCCACAGCCAGTCTGTATTGACAGAGGAGTCACAAATGAAAGTGTGAAGGACTGCCCATTTTCCTAATCCTTCAGCCAAATAACAAGCCTTCAAAACTTATGTGCTCTGTTCTAAAATCCTTTTACCCAAATAACATTTAAATCTGCCTCTCACAAGTGTGATTTCACAGTATTAATAGGACACTGCCATTTGCATGTGGAAGTGTATGTGACATTCCAGTGCACGTATTTATAGCAAAAATGGGACAGATTCACAGCTCCTGTAAACCATCAAGCTCCTTTTTGTGGGCCGTCTTTGATTTATGCAAGCTGAGATTTTGAGGCAAACTCAATAGTCTGGTCTTGAGCCCCTTTTGTAAATTAATGATATCAGAGCACATTCTCTAGAGAGCCAGAGTGAAGATACAGCTACTTCTTTTAGCTGAAAGGTCTGAAACATTGCTGGAAAAATTGTTTCCAGGCATTTCGACTGAAAGGGCTAAGTTTGTTTTGCCTTTCAAAAAGGAAAGAAAAAGAAGTATTTATTTATTTCATTTGAAAACTCAATCTATTTCTTCTGGAAAATGCAAAAAAAATAATAGAAGAAAAATATTTTTACTTCTTTTTAGCAATATTGCTAACTAAGCATCAATGTGTTATTTGAACATATTAATCTATTTTTGAGTGCCATTTTAGAAGAGTCCATGAAAAAACCTCCCTTCCCACTGCTAATGAGAAGCTATTTACTGGCTGTTTTCAGATCACTTTGGGCTGAATTCTGTATATGTTTGTTGTTTGGATTTACTCAATGTTTTAATTAATCCAGCTCACCTCAAATAGGCTTAAAGTGCAATTCTCAGCAAATTCATTTTGTTGCGTCTCAGCAGACAAGGCATTAATTACTTTTGTAATTAAGAAAAGAAGTGTGTGTGGAGTAAATATGCCTTCAGCTCTTCTGGATGCTTTAAAAGCAGGTTTTAAGAGGTTTTGGCACAGCTCAGGCCTGGGAGGGACATGACTGAGGAGGTCCCTGCAGCCCTGGGATGCTGGTGCAGGTGTGATGCTGCTGCTCTGCATCCCCCAGGGTGCAGCCTCAGCATGTGGGAATTGTTATCTCAAAAAAACAGGTATTTCTGGCAATATTAAGAAATCCTTTAAGGGCAATGTAGTGTAGTGCATTGATTAACTACATCAGTGTGTTCTGCAAATATGTATTGGCCTTGGTGTGTAAATGAAAGCAGTAGGAGCCAGTGATCCATGAGCTTCTCCTTCTCTCTTGTGCTGGTAGCAAAACAAACCATAAATACTAGAAATTGAGGAATCTTGTCCAAATTGTCATGAGATAGACTTAAGAACTGTGAAAACAAATGGAGAGGTTGGTTGTTTTTTGATTTTGAGCCATCAGGCTAATGAAATCTAGATTTCTACTGTTCAGCTAAGAGGGTTTGAGAACACAGGTTCCAATATAATCTCATTACTTCAAATTGAGAAAGCAAAGACAACTATAATTGATTGCAAAGGGTCCAGTGAAGCAATGACACTTCCTAAGAGTGAGGAGCATCCTCTGGGGTTGCTCCAAGTGCTCATGGTCAGACTCCTTTCCACCTAGGAAGGAGGAAGCCTAAAGGGGCAAATGTGAGAAGCAAACAGGTATTTTTGTTTCTGTAGTTTAAGATATAACCATTACAGGCACTTGCCATGGCTTTGGTTGCATCTCAGAACACCATGGCCCTTCCAGGACAGTCCATGTAGGAGCTATCAGGGGTGATGGAACAAAGGAGGGCTCGAACTTCTGCATTTGGACTCAATACTTTTCTAGATAAATGTGTTAGAAATGTCACTTTTAATCAGTCCCACTCTCTATCCCATGAGAGGGAAAGAGCTTGCCTGACTCCTGGCTCCCTCCTGTCTCAGAGCATGGCCTATGCTTGACTAGAGGATCTATTGGCAATTTCTATTCTGGTCATTTACTCCTTTTTCCAGAGTCTGACTCTATAGTACAGATGTTAAGGCACAGCTGTTTACCATTTTTAACTGGTCAGTCATGTGAATTGTCCCCTGGTAGGCTGGTTTTTTTCTTCTTTTTTTTTTTCTTTTTTTAAGTCTGACATCTTCTGCCAAAATCTGTGATTATTTTTTGTTGCTTTTTCCCCAAATTCTCATAATTAGTCACAGTGCCTGAGAAAAGAAATTAAATGCTCCAGCAAAAAGCTGTATATGTCAGCTGTGGATTCCTCCCTGTCACCTTCACAGCGAGGAGGTGTCTCAGCAGCTGTGCATGAAACTTGGGCTTCTGGGCTGTGTGGCCTCACTTGGATCTGCATCCTCATTTTTAACACAGCCTGGTTCCTCCCCTGGGCTCATCCTGGTCCTGCAAAGAGGTGCTGGAGCTCAGCATCCCGTGCTGCCCGTGCTGAAGCCAGAGAACACTATCAGAACATGAAAGGTGGGAGTGAGAGTTCCTCCAGGCATCTGAGGCCATTTGGGAATCATCATTTGCCAGGAAATATGTTTTGAATGTAGTCCTTCTGCTGATGTGTGTCCTCTGACAGCCTGTGCTGCCAGCTCTCCAGCCCCGTGGGGAGAGCCTGGTGCCATGGAGATGGGACAGGGATGCTCTGCTGGGTTATGGACCAAGCCAATTAACCCTGTCCATTTAGGAGACATCACAGTCCTGGCAGGGGCTCCTGTGCTGGGGCTCCACTTGTTTTGTAGATCCCTTTGGTACGGGCAGGCTGCAGTGTTCTCCCTCCCCTCAGCTTCCCTGGCCAGCTTTTGGGATGCCTCTCCTAGAAATGGAGCTGCAGGAGCAGCACTGCCTCTCCCCTACCCCCAGCACAGCTGGGTCCCACCACCTGCACACCACTCCGAGCAGAAAGTAGCAAAGGGCTTCAAAACTTGTCCTGTAAATTCCTGAAAACCCCTTATGCTCCTGCAGGCGGAAAACCACACGGATCTGAACAGCTCCCCTGGTTCCCAGAGCATCACTCAGGGCTTTTGGAAGCATTTGGGTTTGAGATGACTGGCCTGTACCCTTACAGGCTCCCAGCAGGGCTGCAATAACTGAGGGATTTTGGCAACTCGGTAGGAAAAATATACCCCCAAATGGGTTTGCTTTGGTATATTTCAAGTTGTTAAGAAAACATCAAGTATTTCCACTCTGATAGTTTGGCTGCCTATTAACAGTGACTGATGGAGTTCCTTGCACAGTTCTACCAGCTCGACCAGAGAAGCCTTTGCAGTGCTGTCCCTCAGTCACAGATAGAACACACTCTGTGTTTAAACTTTGCTCCAACATCGAGTCTCAGGCTACTGGAGTGCAGGCAGCTCCTTCCCTCCAGGTCTGGGAATAAATCATAGAATCACAGGATAGTTTGGGTTGGAAGGAACATTAAAGAACATCCTATTCCACCCATCTGCCATGGGCAGGAACACCTTCCACCAGCCCAGGGTGCTCCAAGCCCTGTCCAAACTGGCCTTGGACACTTCCAGGGCTGGGGCAGCCACAGCTTCTCTGCCTGTGCCAGGGCCTGCCCACCCTCATAGGGAAGACATTCCTCCTAATATCCAATCTAAATCTCCTCTCTTTTAGTTTAAAACTGTTCCCCTTGTCCTAACACTATTGGCCCGTGTAAATAAAGATCATTCATGCAAAGAATTTTTCTTTCTCCTACAGTTTAGTTGCAGAAAATCAGATTTACTTCAGCTTGACAGAGAGTAGAAATTTGGCTGCGGGTCTCCTTAACATATCTACATAAGATCATGTGTCTCTGAGACTTCTGTGCAGGCTGACACAGTTTTAGATAAGCCTCTGATAGTAGCCACACCAAAAAAGAGAAAGGTTTAAAAAGACTTTTTTTTGGTGTCCTCTTCCCTTGCACCTCCAAAGTGAAAACAAGCAGCTAAAATCAAACAGATGATGTTTGCACGCTCTCCCTGAAGCCAGGAGTGTGTCTGGGCAGGGAAGATTATCTCCAGATCCCCAGTGCTCTAATGGCTTGCAGGGATGCTGGCCATGGGAGCTGCCGACTTCAAAGCCGGGCTGGGAGTTTGTTCCTCTCCCATCTAAATTCCTCTCTCCCTCCACGGTGGGGCTGTGTGCGAGCACAGAAAGGTTCAGCCCACGGGGAGGCTTCACTGAGACACGTGAAAGGAGGCTCAGAACAAATTTCTGGATTCTAGTGGGGCATTTCTTCACAATTTCTTCTTTCCTACCGTTTTAACAGCTTCCCAAGCATTTGTTCATCCTTTATAGAGTGTTAATCTTCTGCTGCCTGTTTTCCAAGTGTTTGCAACTGCATTGTGTTTGTCAACTGCCCCTCTAAAGCAATGACAGCCTTGACTAAAAAAGTGACTTAAAAATAACTCATTAAAAAAATATTGTCAGACAGATGATAAACAGGTGGCAACTAGAGTTTCTCAAGACTTTGGTAAACCAAAGTCTGGTTTACCAATAAGAAACAAAATAGTTCCAGCAACCCAAAGAAATCCTGTGACAATGTTGGGGTTGATCAGGGCACCAAGATAAGGGTAAAGATACTTGATTATTTTTTAAAGAATAAATGAGACTGTCCTTTCTGTTCCAGGAGATGGGTGAGGATGTGATTTAGGAGAGTTAATGACTTCATTTAAATGAGGGGAAACAAGAGACCTTGGCTGTTATATCAGGCTTCCCATATCTGCCTGTGCTTTTGCTTTGAGTTGTGGGGCTGAAGTAAATTTGTGCATCCTTATGGTGCCTAAATATGGCACTACTGACCTGTGCATTGCAGTCACAGGGGCCAAACCCATCTGGGGTTGCCCAAGACCTTTATCTTACATTTTATAACTTCTGTTTAAGGCAGCTGAAAGTTTCTGTCCCTGCCCAGCTCAGTGTGCTTTGACCATGTCAGGTCCCTGCTGAGGGCAGAGCCAGCAGCACAGCCTGTGTGTCCTTCCCCCTGACTGAGCCATCCTGGGTGGTGCTGAGCCCCTCTGTGTGTCCCCACGGCTACAGATGAGCCTCTTTGTTCAGCCTTGGGTAATTTTCCACTTCCCAGACCTCCTCCATGCAATAAATTAAGTCAATCTGGCTTCCCAGCTCAGCCCCTTGTTGGTGCAGGGACTGTGTTACTGCATCCTGCTCCCACCCAGGACCTAAAGTCTTCTCCAATGTGTGGGATCTGCATGCCCACACCAGGAACATGCCACGTTTCCAAGCAGTTCTGCTAAAAAACACAAACATAATAAGAAATCATAAGTTGTGTGTCACCTCTGTCCACAGATTGTCACAACAGTTTACTTTTCAAAAAAGACAACCCAGATGTGGCACCTCCAAACTGGCAAGACTTAAATCAGAAAGTCATGCTCTGTTATGTGCAAAGAAATAGCTAATAATATCAAACATTTAGCTTTTATTCCTTTGGTTTTCACTCTATTTTAGTTCAAATCTCCAGCCTAAAATCCCTGCCTAAGTTTTCTGCTCTGACCTGGGAGGAAATTTCAGGTGCTGCTGAAACCATCAAGTTGTTTGTCCCACTGAATACAGGGCACGTTCCTGTGAATACTGTACAGAGCAAACCAGGAGAACCCTGTGGACACACAAAGGAAAAAAAAAAAACCCTGGGAAAAATTATGTTAATGAACAAAGCTGGTACCCATTAAAAGGTAATAATTCTAACCAAAGGAAGGGGGATTTTCCCCGATGTGAAATGAAATAAACATTCAGAAATGATTTGTGTGTGTGCTTAAATTTAAATTTAGACTTTTATGAAGCACGCTGCTCAAAAGCCCTTTTCTTCCCTGGATGGTTTGGCTAGGATCTTCTCTTGAGAGAGAAAACCCCTGCAAAGAGCACGTTCTCTGAGCTTGCTTTGCTCAGCCTTCACCACGCAAACACCACCATAAAGGCTGGCAGCAGATCTTCCCCTTTCTTAATTGCTGTTGTGTTCCTGGTAGATGCACAACATCTCAGAGCTGAGTTGGGGGGTTTCTGTGCTAGGTTTGTGCTGAAAATAAAACCGAATATTCGTGGTGCAGGTGAGGGGTGAGGGAGATCCCTGCCCGATGCCCTGCCAGGGGCTGGGGAATTTCTAGGCTGGAGAATGCTCAGTATCCAACTCTCAGACCATTTTCCTTTAGAAATGATGCTTCAGCTCTCCTGGCTTTATCATTTTAAGTCATCAGAGAGTGTGTAAGTCCTGTGTAAGTGCCTGCCCTGCACCACAGCAGCATCAGAGCAGGGCTGGCACCAGCTCACCCTGCCCTGGCTCAGGATGCCCCAGCTGTGCCCATGCTTTGCTGGGGTTTTACCCTGTCTAAACCACATTGTTACACATTATGTACCCAAGAGCTCTTCATGTAAGTCTAAATCCAAAACCTTCCATGACCTGTTCCTCTTAGGAGGCCAGGTTTCCCACAAAGCTCTCTCTATGGCAGCACTTTAGGTCGGATACAGGTTTTTGAAATTGCTGCAGCATTTCTTTTTTCTGCAATTATATTCAAGAAACCATTACAAAGCAGTTATTTATGGAAGGCAACCTGGCTCATAGCTGTGGCCTTTCATCTTGCTCGCTCCTTGATTAAAAAAGGGGCTTTTGTGCATCTTGAAATACTTTCCTGAGCAGAGAGGAACTTACACTGAAACATGTGTATGCTGTGCTCCAAGGTACTAAGGCTGAGGGCCCTGCAATTAAAGAAAAGGTATCGTTTGTTAAAATGTTTGTGTTTGCTGAGCACAATGAAGACTCTGTGCTCTTATTGGAGCCACAAAAATAACGATTAATTCTATCCTGGCCCCGCTCCAAGAATAAAAATCAGCTCAGGTCTGTGTCATTAACTCAATATGTTATCTGAGTAATCGCTAGGATTTCAGGGTTTTTCCTTCCTATCCTGCATGAATGTCTGAGTTTTAATATTTCCATACTGTTCAATGTTCCTGTCTGTGGCCCCATCCTATGGTGTGTCCATTGGAGACCTCTTTCACTGAGCAACGGAGCATTTTAATTGTGCACGTGCCTTCACCCTATCATTTAACTCCATTAATAATTCAGTTTCTCTCTTTAGTTCTTCCATGGACTCCCTGAGCTGACAGGGAAGAGCCTTGAGTTGCCTTTGCCCATAAAGCCCTTTGGCACGTGGGCATGCATTGAGTTCACCCATGGGATTCCCCTGGAAATTCCAGCTGGGGGGGCTGGCAGTGTCACCGTGTCCCAACCCTCTGCAGACAACCACCCTGGACTGTCTGAAATGCAACATCACCTCAGAAAGAAAAATTTGGCCCCACTGCTCAGGATCCAGATGGATAAATTCAAGCTGGGGGCCCAGTTTTGACCCATAGCTGATTTAAATGCAAAGTATCATAAATCATTTTAAGCCTTTCCTGCATGTGTTTAAGCTCACCCATGCGAGCAGTCTCGGTGAAGTCAATTATGAACAATGGCATTTCTTTCTTCTTTATTCACTGTTGATTTCTGGTACAGGGTGTAAATGACTCTTTTATTGCCTTTGACACCAAAGTCCCTTAGCCTTACAGGGACATCACACTAATTGATAAATGCTGCTTGATTGGGGAGGCTTTTAATTTTATAATCCTATTAAGAATGATAGATATGTCAAATATTTGTGCCTACTGGACAGAATATATTATTCTGTTCTAAGGTTTCCAGTTTAATTTTTTTTGAGCAATTGGGCAGAACCACTGCTGTAAGACAAACAGACGCTCTTCAGCTGTACTTTTCCATAAATGAGTTTGTTCTGTGGGGTTTTGTTGGTTTTTTTTGTTCCCCTACCAGGCATATCAAGTTCAAAAGAAAACGTTGCCTCTCGCTAATGAGAAGATTAATCTCATTCACATATGCAGCAGACTTTGTCAACTCTGTTGAAAGTTTGATGACCTTTAAGAGACAAAGTTTTAGTGTGCCCAAAATAAATAATTCATCCTTCACAGATTTGCCCTCTGTATCCATCTGCTTGAATCTGCAGCATGCTGATTAAAACCTCTGAGTGCAATTATCTTCCTACTTCATCGAGATAAAAATCTCTATTTTCTTATTATGCTTCAAAGAGCAATTTCTCATTTAAGAATATTAACAGTCCAATATACGTGGGGCCCATTTGTGCTCCGACTTATTCGCTCCACAGCATTCTTCAAAATCACACAAAAAGCCATGAATTCTTCTCTTCCATTCCTCTTCTCCAGCCCTGAAAGCTGAAATGTGTAACTAATCCTCTTGCAAAATCTTTGAAATCATCATTTTCAAACACAACCAGAAAATTCATCTCCGTTCTCACGTTCAGGGGGGAAAATGTCATGTAGACAAGTGGTGAGATGTGATTTACTTTGATTACTGCAATTATTGTCCCTGCTGGGCTCCTTCCATCTCTGAAGGCTGCAGAGAGCTCATTGCCAGGAGGACCCACTGCCCCCTCCTGCCCCCCCTGCAATGCCCACTTGGCTGAGTTCTTGTCCCACCTGTTGCCCTTTTGGCTCCCAGCCCGACTTCTGCAAATAGTGATGAGTGTGAGTAACAGCAGCTCAGGGTGCAGCCAGAGGGGCTGCTCTTGGTGGGGACACTCAGGGCAAACCACAGAATAAACACTGAATATTCTGGGCTGGAAGGGACCCTTGAGGATCACTGAAGTCCAGGACACCCCAAGAATCCCACCCTGTGCCTGGCCCCTGTCCCATCACGGCTCCTCTCCAGCCATCGGCCTCAGGGGGCAGGTTTGAAACCTCCTGCAGTGCCCACATGCCGATAAATAAGCTGATTAGAAAATAGCCAAGCAGATGGTCTCTTTTGTTGCTACCTGTGAAAATAAGTCCAGCTCTCCTATTTCCCTGGGAGGAAGGAAACAGCTCAGTGGACACCACGCAGCTCTTGGTTTATTTAGGACACCCTTGGAAAGAAATGCTGAATGAATATTGCAGCCATTTCAGTGAATCCTTCCTGGCCCCACGTGAATTTAGACTGAACTGGCACCATGTCACCTTGTTACTAGAGAGAACAAATATTCCCTCTGGCAAAAATCCTACTTCAGGCTTGAAAAACTATTGGGATTTTTTTGTTTTGTCATGCAGAAATTGAAGTTGGTCTTAAATGCTCTCTGGATTTAATGTTGCTTGTTATAGATGAAACAACGAAACTGAAAGAGGAAATAATAAGGGATTGTTGGGCTTTTAAAGGTGATTTACAGAAGAAAGGAAATCCTAGAGATTAGGAAGTTGTTTAAATACCAGCGACAGTCAAATATGGAAACATTCCACAGTCAGAGATTAAGGGGGAAAAAAATAAAACAACAAGAAAGAAAAAATATAAATTGCAAAGAACAAAGCAACGAGGAAGGAAAGGTGTATTCAAAAAGAAAAGAGTATCCAGGGAAAGCAAAACAAAAAGCCACTCAAACCCAGAAATGAGACACCTGCCTTTCTGGCAGTTGCCACAGCAAGGACGACTCCCCCTGCCAACCCAAATTTTTAACATCAGTAAATCACCATGTGGGTAAAATAACAGGATGTTGGAAAGGAAACAATTGTCACTAATTAGCGTATCAGATACGGCTCCCACGCACAGCTCTGAGCACAGCTCAGGGTTTGCTCCCTCTTGGGGGGATAAACCCTCTTCCATCCATGTGGGCACATGTCTCTGCCTGCAGGGTACGAGCTGGGGTTGGCTCCACGGGGAGGGACTGGGATGTCCCTGGGATGTCCATGAGCCAACATGATCCTCCACCCAGGAGGAAACTGTGAAAGAGACAAAGTTGGATGATAAGAAGGATCTTAAGATGCTGAAGCCAATCCCTTCTTGGCAGTGCAAAGGAAATTTTAAATATTGGAGAAGGAGTAATCAAATCCGCTGAAAAAAAAGGAAGAGCAGCTTGGTTGTAAGATCATCCCTATCTGCTTGTCACATGTGCTCATACCCCAAAATGTTCAACAGCTCGCCCCAGAGTGAGCATGAAACAGGAAAACAGCAGTATATGAAGGGGGAAATAGACCATAAAATAAAGCACCTACATTGAAAGCTGGATTTTGAGCCTCTGGACCGACACAAAGTCTGTGCTGTATGTGGAGGGTCAGACTTGTGGCTTTTCTTAAATATAATGGGAGTGTTAGAGCTGAAATGCCTTACCTTGCCTTGGGAAGGCACCACGTGGTGGCAAGGTTGCCTTTGGTGAAACTACTGATGGCCAGAGACTTTGATTTTAGCTTCTATTATAGTGACCTCAGAGTTTCACAAACCCTTCTGGCCTGTGGTGTTTGCTTGGCATGAAGTGAACTGAGCTGTGGGCAAACTGATGTGGAGAAATACCCCAGGGACTGTGACCATCTCAGGATTTCAGGACAGTAGGAGACCACTTCAGTTTTGCAATGTTGGAGTATCTGAATTGTTTGCCAGCACTGAGTCCAAGTTTACTGGTGAAAAGCAAGACAAGATCAAATAGTTACCTAATCACAGCTATATACTAATGTTGATGCAAATTTGGTGAAGGTGCCTGGTGAGAATCATAAGTGAAAATCTCTGGCTAAGATATCCTTCAAATAAGTGCATAAAAAATGATGTAGATGTCAAAGGTGTGTGGTATTTCTGGACAAGGTACTGCCCTTCTCTGCCAGTCCCTACTGGGATGAGCCAGGCAGACAGCCCAGCTCTTTTGTTTTTAGTGGTAAGCAGTGTTAACCTCACCACACAGTTCCTGCTCCAGGGAACTCATGGCTTTATGTTTTAATTGCCTGGTCAGAAACAGGACTAGCAAAGGCATGAAGACCCCTCTGTCTCTTTGATCAATGATCAGAATCCCCCCAATGTATCTCATTCCTGAATATCATCAAAGTTAAACACCATATGAATGCATATTAAATAGTGGTTCTTTAACAGATGGGAAACCATAAACAGTTTCCAAAGATACATAAACAAATTAAAGAGAACTTCCAGCTTTGACATCTTAATAGGCTGTGATGGATACTTTGGCATCACGACAATATCTCTGTCATGACAGGGAGCCTTGGGATGAAAATGCTCTTTGAAAGAGTTGTTTAGTAGCTTTCCCATCTGAGGTCAGATTATCTGGTTTATGGAGGGCACTGAAAGGTCTTGCTGGATAAGTTTGCCTCACTTGGCTCTTGGGGGTTTTGTCCTGTCATCAAGGTCATTACCAAGATACCTTCCATGGGATTCAGCTCTGTCCCTGTATTTTTCATTAAAAAAAACAATGTCTGACTCATGTCTCACAAATAACATTGGTACAACAGGAGAAGGGCTTAGTTTTGTGTTGAAAGAAAAAATTATTATGGTTTGGTTGTTTTCTGTGATAACAATTTTTCCTAAAGCAAAGTGTAACTACCTGGGGAAAAAAAAACCCAAAACTAAGCAGTTGTAACTGACTATTAATCACCATTAATTCATTAAAATCAATGGCAAGAATAAAATCCTTGAAAATGAGGCTCCCTTCACATACGTACACAATTCAGTTGCAGGCTGCAACTGACATAAGCAGTGATTCATGGCACATGAAGTTGGAATTAATTAGAGAATCCCTGCTCTGACAGCCACCCTGTTTTCTCTAGACATTTGATGGCTTTGGGAAGATAATGGCTATTGGCACATACAGTGGTGCAACAGACCCATAACCAGGATTTTCCACTTTCTCCAGAGACTAACCCTGTGTTGCAACAGTGCAGAGCATTGCGATACAGCGAAGCCCCAGGATGGGATGGGATGTTTTTCATAATGCAGTTTCCATCCTGCCATCCCTTCGTTATTAATTGCAATTTTCAGTGCAAAGAGGGATATATCTGGACCAAGGCTTGGCTGCTCACATCTTGTATCCCAGCAGATTAAAAACACTCCAAGCCCAGGAAGCTCCAAAGGGTAGAAAGGGGAGTCCTACCAGAGGACATGTAATGTCAATGTGTGGATGTGGCACTTGGGGACATGGCTCAGTGGTGCATTTGGCAGTGCTGGGTTGAGGGTTGGACTTGGTGACCTTTGAGGTCTTTTCCAAACACAGTTAAGCACAGAGAGGTCAGTGGCTTCTTTCAAGTGTGATCAGGGCTCAGACCCTGCCCATACTCTGCTCCTCCAGGTAACATCAGGCAGCTCAAGTCCCTCGTGGGAAAGGCAGAGCAGCAAACCACAAACAGTTGTGCAGCTCAGCCTTTGGGTCCCATTCCCCTGTGCACCCCTAATAACCCCTGAAGATGCTGTCTTGGTAATAATCTAGCAATTAAAAGAAAGTACTGGTATTTAATTAAATTTGTCAATCAACCAGAAAGGAGTTTTCCTTATCAAGTGGAGCTGGATTTGATTTTCCCACTTGGAAATGAAGGTTAAAGACTCTTGTAGAATAAAACTTTAATTAAGAAAGGAGATTTGGATTAACATGTGAGGCAGAGAGAGAATGAAAGGTCCTCGAAAATCATCTGAGTATGATTCACAGGAAGAGAGGAACCTAAATATGGGAACAGATTTATTAAATTATTTTTTTAAAGAAAAGAAAAGCTGTATGGTGCTAAAACTCATAGGTAGAAGAAGCCCAGGAGGGATTTTTATGAGGCCAGGATGTCTCTCTTCAATCCACTTTCCTGTTCTTGATATTTAGTCATTTCAGATATTCAAAGTCTGGTCAGAAAGTGCAAACATACACTGTGGGGCATTAACAAATCCTCAGGACTTGAATGCTTGACTCTCATAAATTTAGATAGCAGAGGAACAAATGGCTTTTTTGAGAGATTTGAACAAAACTCTTTCTGGTTGTGTTGGTGACACACCAAGGTTGGTGTCCCCATGATGCACAGAGGTCCAGGGTTACACCTGGGCTGGTTTTTAGCTCCAGAGCTGGTGTTTGTCAGGAGCAGGGCTGGGTGCAGGGAGGTGTTGGCTGCAGGATGGCACTGCTGCCTGCTGTGTAGACTGTTGTCACTCCAAAATTCTTCCCACTGGGAGATGTTGAAATTTATGGTCTGAATTCTTGGGTATTTCTACAGTGAGCCCAAAAATACAGCTTTCCCTGGAGCAAACTGGCAAGTATCACAAGGCAACGTGAAACCTCGTAAGAATGTACTGAATGGCCAATGTCAATGGAAAAGTACTTCGTATGTTGCCAGAGATATTTTGAGGCAGAAATGCAAATAAACCCCAACAAATCCCACACTCCCAAACAAATAATTTCCTGACCACTTACAGTTCCTTCCCTCTGAAAAAAAATGGCAGGAATCAGACACAACAGATATAATTAATCCCACATTAGCAATATGGGAGGATGGTGCCAGAGAGGGCAGGGGCAGGTGTGCCACCAGCACCTTGGTGACACTGGACTCAAAGGTTTCTGCCACACTGAGGACTTGCTTTTAAACTTTCTTCTTGTTGTATCATTCTGCTCAATCCTTGGTTTCTCTACTGAGTACATTGCCACCCCAAAAATAATTTTTCCCCCTAATTTGTCTGCCTGGATGTGTTTCTGGGTATTTGTATTGTATCACCTGTGATCAGGATAAAATTTGCCTGTCAAAAAGCTACGGGAAATAGTCAGTTTTATAGCTGACAAAACTGTTTGTCATTTGTTGTGGTCTAACCTGGCAGAAGGAATTTTTCCCTGCAGTATTTATGCTTTGAAGTCTGTCAAAATAGTTTCATGGTGTCAGTGCAGGCTTTATTCCAGGGCTGCCTCAGCCCTCACAGTGGGAGAAACAGGCTCCTTAAATCCCTCCAGACAGAGAGCTCTGGTTTCAGGAATGGAGGCTTGTGTGTTTTCCCCTCATTTCGATTGTGGCCAGTCATACATTCAGCTTGTAGAATCACAGGATCCTAAAGGGTGGGAAAGACCTCAGAGATCTTTGAGTCCAACCATTAAGCCAGCACTGCCAAGCCCACCACTAAACCAGGTCTCTAAGTGCCATATTTATGTGTTTTTTTGAACACTTCCACGTGCAGGGATTCCAGCACTTCCCTGGTCAGCACATTCCAGTGCTTGGCCATCCTTTCCAGGAAGAAATTTTCCCTAATATCCCATCTTGGTTCCCTGAGGCAACTGGAGTGTGTTTTATCTTGTCCTATCTGTCAATACCTGGGAGAAGAGCCTGACCCACCCTGGCTCCCCTTTCCTGTCAGGGAGTTGCAGAGAGCCAGAAGGTCCCCCCTGAGCCTTCTTTTCCCCAGCCTGAGCCCCTCCAGCTCCCTCAGCCTCTCCTGGTGCTCCAGACCCTTCTCCATCTCCATTCCCTTCACTGGACACGCTCCCATTCCTCTTGCTAATTGTTGCTTCTTCCTCTGTAAAACCTGGACTTTAATCCCAGAGCCTGGACGAGACAGCCATTAATCTGCAGGCACATCCAGACTTTCCTCCTTGACTCACATTTGTTTTCCTTTGATGGTTGTTTTAGATGCATCTGTGTTTGTTTTAGGACCCAGACCAGAGCTCTGTGCTCTTAGCAGACACTGGGGCTCATCCTGAGGTCTTCCATGTGTTGTTTTCGTTAGAATCCTGGTTGCATCCTGCAGAAAAAAAAAAAGTTCAGTATTGGAAATACCATGTGGCCAGCAGGATCATACATTTGTATTATACAACCCAGCAGTGGGGTTCCCTTTTTCTGGGAATTCTTTGTTCTGGAAAAGCAGTGCCAAGGCAGTGAGATTGATTTATGTCACCAATAGAAACCAAACAGTCGTCGCAACATTTCACAAACAGCAAACAGCTCCAAGGGCCTTGGTATGGAGGTGACTAATGCTGCTGTCCCTGAGCCCCCACAGCTCCCTCCCTCTGGGAACAGACACAGGGAACAAAGTCTGGACACACCATGCTGCCTGTGTGGGATTGGGGACCAGGCTGGGCTGGTTATCCCACCTGCAAGTCTCCCTTTGGAGCGTGGTGGTGAATGAAGGGACCCAAGGTATTTTTAGGAAGCACGGGAACACAACAGATGAAAGGATGTAGAGTTTTTAAATAAAATAACTAAAAAAAAAAATAAACCCCCCAAACAACAACAAAAGAATCACAAAGGTGTCTGTAACCTGGGAAAGTAGAACAGGGGGCACACACTCACCTTGTTCCTGCAGCCAGGTCTCTGTGACCCTCACACGTGTGGTGTTGGCTGCAGCTCACCACAGGCTGCCAGGGTAGTGAAACCTCAGTGTCCCACAGAAGCCTTTTGTGCATTTTTACATTAATCCATTTGTCTTACTGCCAGGAGGATAGACATTTTCCCCATCCTGATTTTCCTCGTCCTGGCTGTTCCACCCTGAGTTCTGCTGTTTTAATCCCACTGTTAGTCCCCACGTTCTTTGTCTATATGAGTGGACTCATACAAAGCTTTTAAGTGTTTCTGCCTCCTACTGCAGATGCCAATCCAGATGCCTGGGAAAAAACCTCTGGAAGCGCAGTGTGTCTGGACTTGCATGGCAGTGACTGGCTCTGCACCTCCAGAGAGGGTCAGACCAAAGTGCCCATCCCAGTCCAGGGCTCCTTCCCAATTTGCTACCTGTGAATGAATGCACCATGTGCAGACACTGAGCTCTACCTCACACAGTCAAGCTGTGGTGTCTGCATCCTGCATCTCTGAGAACACCACATGTGCTCCTTGTATTTATTAGAGTCACATCTTAGCTTATAATATGTGGGGATCAAACTCTTCCAGGTGACTGCAGAGCAGCAACAAGAAGCAGTTTGGTCAGGGGTTTCCATTCCCTGTGCCGAGCTGTGTCTGTTGTGCAGCCAGGGCTGACATCCATGGTCCCCAGAGCCTCAGCTCTGCAGATGGAAGGGCTGGGCAGGGCTGTCTCCTCCTGGTCAGATCAAAGCCCTGGGAACATCTGCTGGGGGGTCAGTGCAGCCCTTCTCCCCCAGTATCTGGGGGCTGCCTGCCCTCAGCCTCAGCACGAGCTCCATGTGCACCCACAATCCCAGCCACACATCTCAGCCTTCAGGAAGATGTTCTTGAGATGGAAAACATAAGGATTTAAGCAACAGGTGTTGACTGGGGAAGCATTATACAACCAAAACTTCAGGACACAGAGAAGCACCTTTCTTCTCTTGGCACTTGTATTTGATCTTCTCTTTGTGAGATCTGAAATTCCTGCAGGATTTTCTACTTGTGACACAAAGGTAAAAGGACAGCACCGAAACAATCCCTTTGTTTGCTATGCTTGTGCTGGTGTAGAGATCAAGGACGTGTCATAACATGATCTAATTCACTGGATGGTGTGACTTCCACAGCTATAATAAGTATCATATAATTCCAGAAGGGGATGTAAGCTATTAACCATGCCGAGGTAGGAAATCCAGGGATCAGGAGTTAAGTGACTGTACTAAACATTTTACTTGAGGGTCAGAAGTCACATGGAAGGACAAAGAGCCATGAAATGAGATCCAGACCAGCTGATGGTTTGGAAGGGGCCAGGTTGGATGGCCCTGGGCAATCTGATCTCGTGGGTAGCATCCCTACCCAAGGCAGGGGGTTGGACCTAGGGAGCTTTAATGTCCCTTCCAACCCAAACCATTCTGTGATTCTATGATTCTGTGAAGACACCAGTTTGCACATCGCTGGAGCCACGTTGATTGCTCCAACAGGGAATGTGGCACTTGCAGGTGTTGCAGGAAAGGAAAATAGCTGCTGCAGGAGATGCACATTCAGCATTTCTGTTTAGAACAGTGTGAACAGAACATATTTCCTCTCACACACCAGCCTGAAGAGAACTAAGTGGCTTTTGCAAAATGCTCACCAAGAAGCCTGCAGAGATAAATGCACAGAGGAAAATCATGACCCAGTAAAGGCAAAGGGACAGCAAAAGGAAGGTGTATTTGAGCAGTGTTGAACACTCATGTGCTAGAGGCTTTTCTTCACTTCTGAGGCAGCAGAAACGTGGTTTTAGCATTTTCTGACATTAATTGAAAATGCATTAGTGGCTGAGAGCAAACATTAGCTCTTGGTCTTGAGAAATTTCCTTTGCCACAAACATAATTGTAATAAAAACTGAAACACCAAAATAAATGTTAGAACATTTAAAAATCATGAAGCCTTCCCTGTTTCCGCTTTTCTTCTGCAATAAATTAAAAGCAGGAGAAATTTCCCCTGAAGGCTCAAACGTTAAGAAATCATTCAGCAAATGAGCTTTTTCAAGCCTGGCGTGTCTAGCCTGGGGAGAGCTTTGGAAAGGTCACAGGAATTTGTCCCATGAATGGCCTCTCTTCAAGTCTGGGGGCTAGATCTGTGGATCTGGGATTGTGGGCTGGCAAGGACGAGACAGCAGATTGTAGGAATGCTGCCTGTTCTTTGCCAGGTGAGTTGTGCCACCTCCTCCTCTTTATCCCATGCATAGATCCCTTTGCTCCAGGGGGCACTTGAGAGTGTGTTTAGCTCTCATTTCACAGGGATGTAACTTCTTTCCTAGAGATCTCTCCTGAACAGTGGCCAGGAGAGATGACATAAGCTTGTTGTGCTGACTTGGGCAGAGACAAGAGCACAGTCTGAGTGCCAGGAAGGCTGGCAGTGCCAGCCAGTCTGGGCCCTCAGGCTCCTGTGCTCCCAGGATGGACAGACCCTGCCCAGCAGGTCAGGAGGAGGCAGCAGGTTTCACACACTGCCTTCTCAGCATACAGCCCACAGATCACAGCACCAGCCTTGGCACGTTCCCCTTCAGCAGGAGAGAATGGGCTATGCAGGACAGGCAAGAAGTGAGGTGGTCAAAGCTCACATTTGGCATGCTGTGTGCAGGTCATGGAGCTCATCTTTAGGTGCCTGAGTTTTAAAAAACCATCATCTCTGTGTGTGCAGTAATTTCTTCTGAGTACAATGATTTCTTCTGAGCAGCAGAAGGTCCCTCCAGTTGCAGTCTGTGTGCTCTGTGTCAGAGGGACCTGCACAGATTCTGCATCTCTGTGCTTCTAAATTCTCTCTCTCTCACAATAAACGAGGGGATGTGCAGACACAGTTTTATCTTTACTTCTCCTGGGTGCTAAGCTAAGAACCCCAGAGTGCTGTGTTTCATGCAAGCTCAAGTGTTGCAGTGTGAGAAATACAATACCCAGCCCTGAGACATTGCTCATTGTCCCCTTCTTGGTGGTTGGCTCTTTGTTGCTGTTGCCAGTCATTAAAATGCTGCTGTGTTGCTACTCTATTCAGGGTTGGTGTCCCTCAGAGTCCTAAATGCATGTGGAGTTCCCTGTGTTAAGTGTGTTTTCTGTAAGGGAAGTAGTTAGAAGAAGCATTATGTGTCCAGCCACCAGAAAGAATATTCTATGCCCAGAAGAAAAAGGAAGGGCCATTTCAAAGAAATGATTGCCAGGCTTTGTATCATCCATAAACCCACACATTCTCCATGGGACAGGGGTGGAAATGTAGTCCCCCTGAGAGTGCCAAGTGTGGTCTTCCCATGGCAGGCAGATGTGGGCCCAAGTTTCCTAAAAGTCTTCTCTTTTGGCATTTATGATTTAGTGTGAGCTAGAAAAACTGCTGCAACTGTTTACATCCCTGTGGACCGTGCCTTGCTCTACCACAGGCTTAGGGAGGATGACCCAAGTGAGGCTGAGAGCCAGGGACTGCCAGAGATGGCCACACAGCAAAGGAGCAAGGTGGGATACCTTCCCACCACCCCCAAACTTTGGGATTCTTTCTCATTCACCCTCCAGGCAGGAGCTGAAATCTCAGCGTGTCACACTGGGTGTAACCTACAGAAACCTCCTCCCCAGCAGACAAGGTGCAGGGTGATTCAGTGGGGGTGTGATGTGGACTTTGAAGCCTCCTGGTTTAGGGGGACCCCCCTTCTTGCCTAAACAGAAGAACAAAATGAACTAGAATCCAAACCCCCCTGGTCCTCACTGCAGGCAGAAGGGAAGTGTCACAGACCCATGAGATCTTACAGAAAACAGGTAAATAAATAAAAGGCCCAAAGCTGCCTTTTATTTTCTGGTGGAGGAAGACAGAATCAAGTGTCTGTGGAAGCAAAGAGTAAAATGAGCAAAAACTAGTTTTTTATCCATTTACACCAAAGAAAGTATTTAAGTTCAGCCAAGGTCTTCTTCTGGCTCTCTAACAGTGAAGGGTTCCACTCAGGGAGAACAAATACAGCTTTGCTCACACAGTAATAATGTCTCAGTCTTTTCTTGAGCAACTTTGCCACACATTAGCCAGAGGGAGAGAGCTAAAGCCAGTGATGGAAATAACTCTCATCAAGAACAAGTGCTTGAGGGGCTTAGAAATGTGATTTTATTAACTTTGTGTCATTTTTCAGTGCAGGATAAATGTCCTTTTAAGAGCATTAGTGATGCATTCTCTCAGAAGAGACATTTGCAGGACTTTGCTCTTCCCAATCTTCTCCCCAGGTGCTCAGTGGAAAAACAGGCAGTTGGAAGGGTTGTGAAAGGATGGAAGGGGAGGCAACATGCACCAAACCTGTCCAGGGCTGTATTTCAGCTCCATTTGCACCAAGCCTTCAGCAGCTGATGCTCAGAACAGGAAGGGAACAGAACTTGCTTGGCAGTTCAAATTGTTTGTCTGAGAAGGAATCAGGAGCCTTGTTTGCACTTCAGGGATGCAACATCTCACAAGCAGGAGCACAGGGTTTGGCACAGCAAGGACAGAGGTGGATCCCACCTGCAGAACAAGAGTCAGGGGTGATGAAAAAAGGGGTTTAACAGACTAAGCTTATCAGTTAGACCATGACTCAAAGCTCCCTGAGAGCCTGAACACTGGGAGATGGGGAGAGACTGTTCATTCATTATGCACTAATTGATTCATCTGCTGGCTGAAGACACAAGAAAATGGGACCTGAACCCCACTTGAGTTCTGAGTTTTAGGACTGTCAGCTTGAAGACTGGGACATCAGTCTGTAAAATTTACATTTAATTAATGCTTAATGCTCCCCACCATGGCCAGCCAAAAGGACAGGGTGGTGCCTCAGGAGCAAGGGTGAAATGTCTCCTCACAGCATCTTTGGAAGCAAGATCTGGAAGATCACCCATCTATCCACCTGTCCCACAGTCAGGAGATCTTCTCTTGGTACCAACAACTCTCAACAGCAGAGGTTTTGTATTCCCAGATGCCCATCTAGAAAATCATCTTTGCTAAATTTCCAGAGGACCCAGCAGACAACGAGGAAGATTGCTGGTCCTCAGTGCCAGAGCACAGAGAAATATGGGAACATGCTGTGCCATGCCACGAAATGTGTTAAGACCCCTTCAGAGATTTCCAAAAAATAGAGCAGAAATGCATGTCCATGAGCTCACTGTGATGGGAGCACCAGGGCTGTGAGGAGAGAACAACCCATGGTCTGTCCCCACACAGGGACCACAGAGGGAAGGGAGACCTGTAACCCCCCCAAATTCCCTTCTGCCCTAGTAAAAGACCCTGCTTTTGAAATACTCTTCTGACATTCCAACCCCTTCATCTGTTTGTTTTTAACAGCTAACATTTTCTGAACTTAAATGTCATCTCAGCTGGATTCTCAGAGCTTAAATCATTCTGGTCCCATAACTGCTTTTTTGTGCTTATAGCATATATTTTGAATTAGCTAAATTAGATTTCACTGGGTTGTCAGTGACTGTCAGTTGTGATGCTTTTGAGTTCCAGTTGCAAAATATGTGCAGGTTCAAAAGGCAACAGAGTAAGTGGATATTTTAAAGCATGAATTAGACTTTTAAAAGACAAAAAATACTCAGAAGATGGGACTCATAAATGACTTCAGATATGCAACCATAATTACTACATGCATTTGATTTCAGTATACATATATAGGGATTTTTAGGAGGCTGGTTGCCATGGTAACTTCTTTACTGAATGGTCCATATGTTGCTTCTGAAATTCTTTTTCCTTAATGGAAAATTACACCCATGGACATGGATGGCATTTGTAAATCTCCTAAAACAGCAGTAATTTTCCTTTTCTTCCTAAATGTCATCGGCTGTGTAATGGAAGTCTTTGAAGTTTGATTCTCTCCCTTGTCAGTTCACCGAGCAAGAGACGTGAACTGCATCCAAACCTTCCCTCTCTGCCTCCAGACCTTTGCCTTGCCTTGCTGGAATCCTGCCTGACAGCAAATGCCCTGATTTTGTCATGGGTGAGTGTAAACTCACTTCTCTGGAGGTGAATGCATTTGGACTGGAATTGCTTCCCAGTGCCAGAGGGCAGGGTTAGATGGGATATTGGGAAGAAACTCTTCCCTGTGAGGGTGGGCAGGCTCTGGCACAGGGTGCCCAGAGAAGCTGTGGCTGCCCCATCCCTGGAAGTGTCCAAGGCCAGGTTGGACGAGGCTTGGAGCAACCTGGGCTGGTGAAAGGTGTCCCTGCCCATGGCAGGAGGGCTGGAACGAGATGGTCTTTAAGGTCCCTTCCAACACAAATCATTCTAGGATTCTGTAATTCCAAGTGCACACCTATTCCTAGGGAGGCCAATAAAAGCCCTGAGAGTTCAGAGATGGGCAGCATGGTAGGAATTAATATTATCTGCAAGTAGTTACTGAGAGAGGAGTGTAATAGCTGCATATGTCTCTGCACTGCTCCATGAATCGACATAGGGTGTGAGACCTGTTCCTAAACCTTTTATTTCTTGCTATGAGAAAAATATGCCCAAATTGTGCCCGAAAGGGTAACTTCATCCCTTTGGCATGCTGGCAAGTTTACAGCTCCCTCAGTTTTTCATGCCACTGATTCAATGGAGACCTAGATAGAGGCTACTTTTTATAAGGCTCTTTTGGTGAAAGGAAGGGCTTTTATAAATGAAAAGTTCCCTGTTTGTAGCTCCCCTCCCACCCTCCTTTTGGCTGGGAATCTGGTGAGGGTGTTGACACACAACATACTTTGGCAGATGTTAGCACAGGCTTCAATTAGGAGGCCAACGTACACAACTGTCCTTCTTCTGTTTTGAAATTGCAGCTGTGGCGATATATATCAGCTAAACATTTTCCATTTGGGAGGCTTGCTGCCATCCACAGTTTAAAATCACTCTGTGAGCCAGCCTGCCAAGCCCTGCCACATCTTGCTAGGGATTTTTTTTGCTCCCTCTCATGAGTATAATGCTGAGGAGTGTAGAAATCCAGTGAGTTTGTGCAACTTAGGAACAAGCTAGGAAAGGCCATTTCTGTTTCAGTGCACAAATAGGAGTTTCCCTCTTGAATACAGGGAGTCCAGTTTAAATCTTGGATGGGATATTCTTGAGGAGCAGGGATGAATCAGTCAGTTAAAACTGCTCTGCAGCTAAAGTTGCACCAGAATAAATTAATTGTTCTGTTAAACACTGGCCTTTGATGGATGCACCCCAGATTCTGCTTGCCCTGTTCACAAGGATGACATTTTTGTTAAGCTGTGACAATATGAGCATGTCACACGCCTGCACTGGTGTGGAACTGAAAGAAAGCACTGCCCCCTGAGCTTCGATTCTTCAGCGAAGGAAGCTGGCAGTGTGCAAAAGCCCTGTTCTGCTTGGAAACCTCAAATGCTTCATTCCACCCGCAGCAATTAAATGAGAACTTTTGGATGCAGAGAGCTGGGCTTCTAAGAAAGGGCAGCAGCCTTGGCCTGGAGACTTTAAAATGTATTCACCATGCAAAAAGCAGTGCTTGGTGTAAATTGCCTGGAGACTACAGAGATTGGCACAAGTCTGGTATTCAGTGGGTCTTCAAGCCTTCAGATGCTGGGAAGTCTTAACATGGGGAAGAGGGTGGTAGTAAGGGAAAGAGTCCACCAGCAAGTCCTGCAGCTCCCCACATGTCCTTCCTAGCATGGTCAGGCACCTGCACTCGGGTGGAAACTCCCACTGCTTATTCTTCCCTCTGTCAGTTTGGGAGGTACCTGGAACTGCCTTCACCAGGGGCCTAGCCTGGAAGCTGCAGTAGAACACAGTGAGGAGTTGCTCCTGGGGTCTGCCAGTCTGGCAGAGACGCTGTATTATTCCCAGAGATGAGGGAGCTCTTGGTTCAGCTGCAGAAAGTCACCAGAATCCTCTGACAGTCATCTCACAGAACCATGGAATGGTTTGGGTTGGAAGGGACCTTAAAGATCATCTAGTTCCAACCCCCTGCCACAAGCAGGGAGTCCCTTGGCTTCCACTTTTCCCTCCATGATCCAGCCTGAGAAATTCATGTAGAAGACAGCAGGAAATGACCTCACATCTGGGAGAGAGATTCTGCTGCACTCATGGTAGTTTAAGATATTAGTGACCCACTGCTGCTCCAGCTTCTGCTGGAGGTGACCACTCTGTAGCAAGTCAGCAGTCAACGTCCCCACAGCAGTTCACAAACAGTTCACAGTCCAATTTAGCCCAGCCCCAACACCAGGCTTTGCACTGAAACAGGTGAGGAGCAAGCACAGGTTTCTGCCACCCAGCTCTGCTGCAGATCAGCAGAATTGCTCAGCAAAGAGCAAGTGTTGGGAAAGGTCTTAAACTGCAGCTACACGGTTCTCCAGAGCTTGTCTGTTAAATCATTCAGTGCAAGTACAACAGATTGACCCCAGGAACACTTCTCTTTCCTGGAAAGCAGGCTCAGCACAGCCATCAGACTGTCAGTGCTTGAGGAGACTGATGTCTGGGGAAAGACGAGGAGCAGTGGGGGAGCCTGTGCCCGCTGCCGTCACGGCCAGTGATCCGTGTGGGAGCTCTTGCTGCATGACATCTCGGCAGTGATTCAGCAGGAGCTCACTGGCCGTGCTGTGCTCGCAGTGACTGACAGTAAATTGCGTAGCCTGTATTCATGGCTTACAATGGTCACTGGGTTTGGCCATGACAGCTTTTCCTGGCACACCAGCCTGTTGTTTATGGCATGACTCAGTCTCAGCTGGCTTAGCAAGAAGGAGTGCAAATGTGTTACCCTGCCCGCTGCCCTCTTTACTGCTGTCACTGACTCTCTGCCTTAAATTCCTGCTGGAGACCAGACCTTGCTTCATGTTTTGTGGAAAATACTCATCCTCAGGTGCATCTGCTGATATTTGTAAATACTCAAATGGGAAAAGTGCAGACAAGATAAATTCATTTACTCCTTGTTTGTAGAGAACTTGGGGGTCTCAGGTACTGTACAGAGCTGCAGTGACAGGCAGGACTGAGACCAACTCTCGCAGCTCCTTCCTGCCTTGTCTCACCATCCACTGGATTTGCATTTGATGGCAAAGGGTTGCATGCCAGAGGGACATCTCAGCTTCTCATTAACGATGAGCCACCCCCCTCCCTGAGGTTCGCTCTGCCCTGCCACAGAGTTGCTGACACCAGCGCTTAGTCACAGTCTGGGAGTCTTTATTTGGAATGAGGCACAGAAAGTGGCATTGGAAGAGGAAGCTTGAAGAGAGGCAGGAATCCTTCCCTTGAACAACATGTACGGGGATTTGTAAACCCTGGTGCAGGCTGCCAGGTCTTTGCCAGGCAGTGCAGCAGCTCAGCTGCTCACAAGTAGAGCTTTCTCATAAGCTTTTATAATCACAAAGCTTTGGGGCAAAATCGTTTCCAAACAAAAAAAGTTTTTAAGCACATACAAAACCAGGCCAGCTTGGACTAAAACAAAATCTGGCCGTCACTCCATTTTGGAGCCTTGCCTTCCCCTAGGTTCCCTGCTTAGTGTGGCCCTTCTGCACCCCAGACAAAGGGCCCTTTTTCCAGAGGGCTGTGGGTCAGGCCCTAACCTCTGCTCTGAGCTCTCAGGAAGGGATGTGGTCCTGTTACCTTCTGTGCAAACTGCTCAAATAATCTTTCCCCAAATTGCTCCTTAACTCCCTGCGTGTCATGCTCATGAGGGTCTGGCACTTTGTGGCTGTGCAGATGTAAATCCGTGGCATTGACATGAGGAATAAATACAGTAAGGAAGAACAGTTGGTTTCTAACAGCAGGGGTGGGTGTAAGGATATCAGGCTTTAGTTCTGCAGAATTCTGATGGTCCCTTCAGAAGTTGCTGAGACCCAGAACAGTTGCTGCTTTGTTGTGCCATGAACAGGGAGTTGCTAAGAGCCTTTGACTGTCAGTCACCATTAGCTTTGTCCCCCTCATTTAATATAGTCCCTGTTTTATATAGACACTGCTGCAATTTTGGAATGTGGGGCCTCATTGACAAAAAGGCCGAGACTACAACTGCTGTTGAAGGCAGTGGGAAGGTGCAGAATACCTATAGGATGTTAAATACCCAAAAACACCTATTTCAAATAAGACCCCACCAGTATGTTTTGAATGAGCCTCTGTGTAGCTCATTTCCACCTGTAAGAGGTGGATAATTTCAGTTGTTCTGAAAAGGAATTTGCGAAGGCCCCAGATATTTTAGTGATAAGCAGGAAAGAGAAAAGACTGACAGGGGAATCAGTAATCGTGTTCTCAGGGTAGGGCTGGAGCAGAGTGCAATCAATAAGATATATTGACCCACGAGGAGAAAACACACAATGGGATAACTCAGTAAGAAATGCCACCCTGTTGTTAGGGACCATGCTAGGAAGAGGAACTCACACAGCAGGCTGACAATCCCTACAGCCCCAGAAACACTGGGAGTGTCTCACTTTTAAGTGCTTGATTTTGCAATGTTGCTGGTGTGCTTTAGCACAGGAGTATTCCTGTGTGCCTGTGCAGTGTGGATAAGGCACCACATGGAGCTGTTTGGATCCCAGCTGGTCTGCCATGGAGCCACCTGTAGCGTGAAGATGGTATGTCCCTCACCTGAAGTGTCCTCTGGAGCAAAGCTACATAATACTGGTGAGGTGCTCAGAGTAAACAGCAGTGAAGTAAATAAATAACACCCTACCTATTGTCCCTGCTGTGGTCAAGAAGAGACTGTAAACACTGAGCAAAGCCACGGGGCTGCCCTGGAGGAAGGGAAGAGCTGGCTGGCTGGAGGACGGGCCATGCAATCATGGATCCTCCCCCCTTATTTGTGATCCATACTTCTTGCCTGCTTCCTCTTGTATGGCCAGCTCTTCCCTTCTCCTTAGGACAGCTCCGCAGACCCCAGAGTGCTCATTTCTGTAGTGCTGGACTTCATTTGCAAACAGAAAAAGATACTGTGAATTTTTTCACTTACATGGCCCTCATCGTGTCTGTGCTCAGCTGAGCTGGGGTTTGTGCAGCCAAGGTCAGTGCCCCGGATTCCTGTATCAGTTCTGTCCTGCAGAGCCACAGGAACAGGGAAGCAGGCAGAGCCCGCTGCATGCAGCCTTCCCGTTCCTTGCAGTCTGGGGGAAGTGGGAGATAAAGTATTTTATTCCATCTGAACCAGCCCAAGATGACTGGGACTTTCAGTCTGACTCTGTGCACAGTGTACCCATTTGCTGTGCAAGTGCTACTGCTCTGAGAGATATTCCAAGTGTTTTGCAGCAGGAAGAAACTTACTTTCTTACTACTTTAGTTACTAGTTACCAAAATAAAACTACATCAACAAGCTGTTCAGCATAACAAAATCCTGTTCGTGGGAGCTATGCCAAAGCACAAAGGAATCTGTAGTTTAAACACAGGCTGGAATTGGATGTTATATAGAAACTGAAGTGATTCAGAGCTGCCTCTGGTCCTGAGAAGGAATGCTCAGACAAAAATTGTCTCTCTGCTCTTGCAGGTTCATGATATCAAATTTCAAGCTTCAACTTTGGAAGAAAAGGAATCGTGGATAAAAGCTCTTAATGAAGGGATCAACAGAGGCAAAAACAAAATATTTGATGAGGTAAGAGAAGTAGTTTTCAAACTCCTGTGTTTCTGTGTCAGTTCTCATCCATGGCTCCTTTAACTAAAAGTAGATCTTGCTCAAGCCCCAGTTCCCCCCTGCCCTTCCTGCATGCCAGCCGTGGTCCAAGGAAAGACAGTGTGCAAAGCAGGGCAAGTTCCTTCCTTTCAGGCTGAGAGCTCTTAGCCTGTTCAGTTCCCAGCTCAAGAAGGTAGAACATGTAGAGAGCCATTTGCACCCTCCTACATTTTGCTGCCTTTGCCTCTCTGCTGGCAGGGCTAGATGCAGGGAGGCAGAGCAGCTGGATGAATAGATGGTGTGCCAGAGAGATGGACCATGCTGCTAAGAGCTGACATCAAGAGGCCCACAGGACACAAGAGCTCACTAAAGTCAGTGGGAGATGGTTTGGTGGCTTCAGTGGGTTTGTGATCAAAGAATTCATGGGAGTTCCCCTGTCTCAATGGAAGCAGCTGGTGCAGAGAAGCAGCTGCAATGCTGAGTTGTGTAGAGCTGGGATGCAGCCTGGAGAGACACATCTTCCCCATGCTGCCATGATTCTCAGCACCAAGCAGCCTGGAAATGGAGGTATTTGGTTAGGACAGTCTTCTAGACTGGAAAAATTTGAAGTGACTCAGTCCACCAGCTATTCCGCCTGCAGTCTGAAGAGAAGTCTGGTGGAAAGTTACTTCATGGCCCCAGCCAAAACCTGCCTGCCTCTCAGCTGGCCCCAGCACACCTGCATTCCCTAACTCTCCTCCCACCCTGCTACACAGAGGGAGGGATGAAGATTGCACATCCTAGAGCCTGTTTAACCTTGCCCTGCTCTCTGTTAGCCTGTAAATCGGCCCTGAGCTAAACCAAAGGAGCAGCATCTCTTCTGCAGTTGTTTCAGTAACTGAAAGGAAGTGCACAAAACCACCACCACGGGAATGACACAAGAATAAACCAAGCAGGGTAAGGAGGGACGAAGCAATCAGCAACATCTGTTTAGCAAAGAAAAACAAAGCAATGAGTAAAAGTTTTGAGGAAAGGGCTGCTGTATATATAGTGCTAGAGGTGTGAACTCTGAGAGCATGGGCTTTGCTTTTATTCAGCAGAGGGCAAAAGCAGGTTGGTACAGGAGCCAGTGAACTCTGTATATCGCTCAGCAGCACAGCAAGGTGGGATCTCAGGTCACCTCCTTGCCCTGGGGCATGGGGTTATCCTCTCTACAGAGGGAGCCAGCCTCTAATTCTCATTCATTCCAGTAAGGATCAAACCTCAGATTTAAAGTGTTCCCACACAGGCCAGGCACAGGCTAACGGGTCAAGCTCTCAGCTGGCTTGGATTAGCTGTTCTGTGCTAAAAGAACTGTAAAACCACTCTGCCATATCAGCCAGGGATTGGGACCCATTTTCCCCTTTCAATTCCTATTTCACTCTTGCCAGCTTTCCCATTGTACAAACTTGTGGTACCAAGAACACGCAAACTTTTCACCATCCCCAGTCATTGCCTGGAGCAGATTCCAGCCCTTGGCCATCACAGTGTGGGTGGGTGGGTGGTCACAGAGCCAGCCCAGAGAAATACCTGTCAGGGTGCTGGGACCTCTCTCCCTACATGTGTGAGGCAGTGGATTTCTGGTCTGATTCCAGGAAATAAATTTGTTAATTCAGCTAGAGTTGCAATTAATCCAGGTCACTGCTCACACCTTCTCCTCAGCATCCTGCAGTCATTAGAGCTGGGGAAGAGAAGGGCTGCTACAAAGCGCTGCTGATACAGTTCACCGTCAGGTCATGCTTATTAATGAGCTTTCACCTCTAAGATGGCAACAGCAGTTTTGGTGCTGTGCTCTGCCACATGCAGGAGCCAGTCCAAGCACGGGGTGCAGTAAGGACAACAAAGCTTCTTGTGTCCTTCCTCCCCTGCCCCTTAGGTGGAGGGCAGTTTAGCCATTGGAAACCTCTGAGACCTTAAATATCCATCATGCACATGGCAGGGCTCTGCCGGCAGGCTGTAAGTGACCTCTGAGGCAAAGACAAGTGGTGAAATACTCACCCACATCCCTTCATGTGTGACAGTGAGTATAGACATGTCTTGAGAAATTAATGACCCTCTTTCTTTTTACTTTCCCTGTTAAAGGTGAAAGTAGATGAGAGCCTTTCCTTGGACCATGTGACTCGGGACAGGGTGAAGGTGTCCCACGGGCGCAGACCACCCACGAGAAGTCACCTAAAGGAGGTAAGTGCAGCTGGGATCACCAAAAGCTGCTGCTTCCACTTAGGTAGAACACCCCAGGGAAAACCCCCAGGTACAGACAGCCCATAGAGAGAGCTGATGAGGGAAACAAGTTCCTCTGGGAAAGACTGCACCAGCACCTCTCTAACGAAGCTCCAGGTTCCCATAGATCTGTATCTGCTGCTACATGTTACCATATATTTAGCTTTCTGTAACTCATAAGCTGCTTCACCATCTGTTGAGAGCCATTATAGTTTCATTTTCATCAGAAGAGGCTGAAGCTCCTATATTTATTTTCTAAGATGTGATGGTTTTGTAGCCACAGTGGTCTAAAGGTAGAAGAACTGCACAGTCTGTGGAGAGAAGTTGTATTTTTATTAAGCTAACTGGAGAAAGCAGACAAGCTTTCAAGCTTACAAGCCCTTCCTTAGGTCTGAAACAGAATACATTATTCTCCCAGGCAGTTTTATGGACTAGCCTGTCTACTCTTAACTGATTTTCTGGATCTGGCACTTAAAAAAAAAAAAAGAAAGAAAAAACACAAAATAAACCTGCAGTTCATTTCAATGGGAGAGGTTCTTACTAATGTTTGATTCCTGTGATTTATGAAAAAGTTTCCACAGACAGATTGATAATTTAGCAGAGCATTAATCTCAACCAAGGAAGGTTTTTAAATCAAACCTTCTTTCTTCAAACTTCCAAGACTCTGACTTATGTGCCTGCACAGCACTCGGATGACCCTTGTGCAGAAAATGAGATGCCTTGAGACTTTTTGCTTTGCATAGAAATGGAGGGAGGGCATCTCTTCAGAGAAATGCATGGGAATGAATCATAGATTCTCATCCCCTCCTCCATAAAACTACAGAAGAAAACATGACAAAAGTTACAGGAACATTGAAGTGTGGATTCTCTGTTGCCTAATATGGGTTGGGTAAGGTGTGAAGGCCTTCCCTAGGCACTAAAGGCATCTCTCTCCCCTGCTCAGATCATTATGTTCACAAGGTATCTCTGAGGTTAATACCTGTGAGACCTCTCACTTTCAGCCAAATTTAGGGGAGACTGGTTTACAAATTCAGAAGCAGGAATGAGGGGAAAGGGAGGGGATAGAGCCTGCAGAAAGATGTGTATCACAGCTGCTGGCTGCAGAACGGTGAAGGAAATGGGATGAAAGATGATTTTCAGTGTCAAAGCAGGCCAGGTGAGGATGGATCAGGGCCAAGCCACCAGGATGCAGCTTGTCTCTGTCTCTCTGATGGGCTGGAAATGCAAAGAGAGACTTTAACTAAACTCTGCACTGCAGGAGCCTGGCCCTGGCTGCAGCTATGCCTTTGTATGGTTTTGGGTTCCCTCACACAGGAACCGCCACTGCGTTTCTCCCTCTGGGGCACTGAGCTTACACACTTCAGTGTCTTTGCTAAGTCCATCCTTTTTAGGAGAGTGATTTGCACACAGCCTGTGATCTGAAGGAGGTTTAACTAGCTGAAGTTTGGCCCTGGTAAAACAGGGATGACATCAGGTTGGAGGAAACAAGCAGGAGGCAACAGGATTACAATATTATCCCATGTCAAGCCATCTAAAGAACAACTTGGTTTATCTGTTCAAGTAAAAATATGACAGTCTCAAAAGCAGAAAGCAGATGAGCCTTTGGGTAGGCACATTGTAAATGAAGGGGGCAGTGGGATCCAACCACCCCAGGACAAAGGATAAAAATATGGCAGAGCTTAACATTAGCACTGACAGGAAAACCAAGAAATAAGGTTATTGTGGAACAGGCTTTGAGATGTTCTTCTCAAAGGAAGTAGTAAAATAAGTTCTGTGCTTTTCATAAAGGGCTGGTTTGCATTGGAAGGGGCCTTAAAGTTCATCTTGTTCCCCTGCCATGACAAGGAATCTTCCACTAGACCTGGTCACTCAGAGCCCCATCTAGCCTGGCCTTGAATGCTTCCAAGGATGGGGAGCCCACAGCCTCTCTGGGCAAACTGTGCCAGTGTCTCACATCCCTAATAGTAAAGAATTTCTTCCTAATATCTAATCCTTATAAGCTGCCCTCCTTCAGCTTAAGGCCATTCCCTTTTGTCCTATCACTATACGTGCAGAGTCCAGCTCTCTTGGAAGCCCCGCTTTGGCACTGGAAAGGGCTCTAAGGTCTTCCCGAAGCCTCCTCTTCTCCAGGCGGAATAACCCCAACTCTCTCCATTTGAAGCAGCAACACTCGCTTGCCATGCTGGTTGTGAGAGTTTTGCACCTTAGCTTGGAGTTAAAGGGTGGAGCACAGGATTGATGATGGGAGAGATGTTGAAAACTTTCTCTCCTGTATTTCAGGCTGCCAAGTGTACATCAGATGGTATCCTGCGGCTGGATCTGGATATAGTAGACAATGGACCACCAACCTTTGATTCCACTATCAGCGAAAGTGACAATGAGCCACCTCAAAAAGAAACTCCAAAGCCACCTATGCCACCTAAAAAACCCACTGGAACAAAAGAAAATCAAGATGCAGAGAACAATCTTCCTGACCAGGAACATAAAAAACCTCTGTGTCCTCCGTTGCCTCCAGATAAGAAGCTTAAAGAAGGCATCACATCAAAGGACAATGTAAATGCCAAGGAAGAGGACTCTGTAAGCCCAGAGGAGAGCGTAGAAACATCCCAAGCATCAAGTGAGGAGAACAAGGAGAACCAAATTGAGCTCAGCAACAGGGTTATAACAAAAGCTCCAGTTCCACTGCCTAAGAATGTGCCGGACAAGCTAAAAGTAGCTTGGGACCAACCAACCATTGAACCTAAAAAGGCAGAAGACTTGGAATCATCAGGAGATGATAGCAAAGAGAACTTGGCTGAGATTGCTGCTGCAGATGTTACAAAGTCTCCTGTTTCTCCTATGGTTCTGTCAGAGAAAATGCTTGCCACAGTGAACTCCAGCCATGGTGACCTGGAAGCTGGGGAGGAGCTGGAGTCTGGCAGCTCGAAGCCCCCAGTGAACGGGATCGCAGCCAGCGAGGTAGCAGAGTTCACATCCCCAGCAACTGAAACAGAAGAAGGAAATGGGAGAACTGCTGCCGAGAAGGAACAGCAAACTTCAGCAGAGACAGAGACTTCCTTAGCTACAGAAACAGGCCATGAGAGTGTGAAAGCAACTATTGAGAAGAAAAATTCTACAGAAAGCACTTTGGGTCTCAAGCTTCGCAGTTCTTCTCTGGGAGACTTGCTGTCTGATTCCAAAAATAAACAGAGAGCACTTCCAGGCCAAGGTTTCCTGAAGGATTCCCATCAATGCTTAGCTAAAATGGAGGAGAAAGTTGCTAATGAAAGGGAAAAGGCAGAAAAACTTCTGCAGAAGGTTTTACGTGAAGGGTTGGAACAGGCTCAGGAGGGGAACGGACCCCCAGTGATGGCAGAGACGTTGCTCAATGAGGCAGTAGAACAACTTCGTCAAGCTACACAAGTTTTGCAAGAAATTAAAGGTCTTGGAGAACTGAAAAAAGAAGCAACACAGAAACAGAAAGAAAAGCAAAAGGATCTAGTGACTCTTTATAGGAGAAGTGCTCCCTGACATACTCTGCAGAAACTTCTTTCTCACAATCAAAGCTAAACATTTGCCATTTATGATTTGTACCATTGCTAGGCCAGTGTTTAAAGATGGTTTTTTGCTGTGCACACACCATGTTTGTGGGGCAGAATTGAGCTTTCAGTTATAGCATCTTTCTTTCTTCATGTTGTACATACCAGTCTGGTTCTAATCCTCTTAGCACAGCAGAAGGTTACAGGACAGTGAACAGTTTCAAAAATGTGAATGTTCTTTAAGGATTCTGTCCAAAATCCTTTCAATGGATCAGGCCTTAAAAATTAGTGGTAATCAGACCAAGCCAGATATTTTGAAAGGAGCAGGAAGACTATTCTAGCAAAAGCCCCTGTCTCTCTGTATTTACAGACAAGCAGATACCAGATTACACTGGCACCTATCTGGTTTGCCCAGTTAAATCATTTAAGGATAAACATAGTCAGTGTTTGTTCCCTTGCTGGCAAGGTTTCCCAGACCACCTGGCCCAGTGACATCCAGGAACGCAAAGATAAACGGTTTAATCTTCTCCAAAGATACTCATAAAACCACATCCACAGTTAAAAAGTGACCTCACACAGAGGCAAACCAAACTGGCCAATTCCTGACTCCAAGCAGTGTCCCCGATCTGGAGCAGCTGTATGAAGGCACTCTGAGTCTGGTTCTGCAGAGCTTTAGGTGTGTTAAGCACTGCATGAGTGAACACAAGTCTCAAAGTGTCATTGCCAGGCAAGTATTGATTGTTCCTTTTTCAATAATTTGGAAATTGAGGTTATACTTGGCCTGTGAAGGTGTCTCCTAGCAACACAACACGTTTGTTATTGAGGACCATACCTATCTGGTAACTCTGAATGCCCTTAGCATTGTTGGAAAGAATTAGCCAGGCATTTGGAGAACTGGTGTCCAGGAGGTCCCTAGGAGAGCTGTCACTAAGGAGCTTTGGGGATGTGTGTTCCCTTAGTGTTGTCTTGGGATGTAACTGACAGGAGCAGGAACAGCAGGCAGCGGGTCTGGATGAGATCCCTCTTCCCATGCAACATATCTCTACCTGCTGTGTCCTGGCCAGCCTGAGAGCCAGGCTTTGGCCCTGAGCTCTGTAACTGGCAGACATGGAGGGAAAGGGATTTTGCACACACGGCTTTGGGGCTGGTCCCAGTGGTCTAAGCATATTAAAATAAAAAAGCATTGCTACAGAAGGGTCTGAGGAAGGCATTGCAGAAGGCTCTGCCACAATTCTCACAGCTTCCCTGTCCACCTGCTGAAAGCAACCACAATTCCCATGGTCTTTGGTGATTACAGCGGTGACAAAATCACGTCCTTGCACTACTGCTGTAGAACCCTCTACCTGGGCTTGGTCCCCTCCCCTATTGCCTGGAGTTGTTCTGAGGAGAATGTGACAGCCCAAAGGGCTTCTCCTTTGCTTGAGCCAGACTCTGAAGGCAAAGAAAAGGCTGATCTTCCTGGTCTGGTTCTAAGGAGTTACATGCTACCTAAACTCTTTTCTCTCTTTTGCCAGCACTTCCCTCTTAGTTCACCCATTTCTTCTTCCCATTTCCCAGGTCTCACAAGGCTGCTGTGGGCTGCAGACAACCCCACAGCAGCAGGAAAGCTTCATATGAGCCTCCTCTTAGGCTGGGCAGTGGGCACTTCAGGTCTGAGCACAGAAATGTTGGCTTTGGGATTCCAAATATCCTATTTTTCACCATCTGGAGCCAGTAAGTCGGGTAGTGACTATAACTGATGCTTTTGCCTCTTTTGATTGGAAGAGCCTTGGTTTTGGCGGCCTCTCCCCCTCTCAAAACAGCCATAGATGTCACATGGGTTTTCACTTGTTACTCTATCTCGTGGAAAGTTCTACACAGTCAAACACTCAGGGCTCAGATGCCAAAAAGCTTTGCTTTGAGACAGAAAGTTTCCTATGTCCTAAGCCCGCCCCCAGGCACACAGCCTGGAGCAAACTCTGGATCTGTGTCATTTGCTGCTGTAGATTCAGTGTGAACCATGGGTCATGTTCACCTTTCCAGACACACCTGGGACAAGGGCTAAGAACACAGACAGTAATTCAGTGCCTATCTGCTATCTAAATGTATTTTTCTGCATGTGCACTTTCGTTTACCGAACACTGTGTGGTATGAATGTGAGCTGTCAGAACCTGGTGTGCACTGGAAGTCGAGGGACATCAGCTCCAGAGAGTGGGCAGGCTTTTGCAGGATGCAGTTTCGTAACAAGAGATAAATTACATGGGGAAAAAAACAGTTCACACTAACAGGAATATACACAAACCCGGGCAAACTCTGGGCACAGGTTCCTATCCGAAAGCTGAAGCCAGTCCTAAATTCCAGGACTGGCAAATCAAAGCCTGGAACTGAAATTCAGGAGAATGACAACAGCTTACGGGATAACTCAGTCCCCTAATTTATATGCAAATGCTTTTCCTCTCACGAGTGTTTTCTTGTGGCAGTGTGTTCTGTGGATACTCGTCTGGCAAAGTGCTGTTGAAAATACCCAGACATCCCTATCTGTTACAGCCAAGCCTACAGGATGTGCTTATATTTACTGTATATTTTTATATTATAGCGAATATTCTAATGAATAAATGTCTGACATTTTACTGAATACTCATCAGTAGGAATCCTAACAGATAAATACCTTATATCTATTAGGAAATGGGCAAGTTAAATCATTTTACAAACTACAGTATATGCTGTACTAACAGAACATACTAGATTTGTATTATGTCTTGTAAATAGTTATAACTTAAGTGGAATCTCTGTAGCACCCAGTAACTCTCCTTCTGCAAACGCTGTATTAGCAACTCTTGGTTTTAACTATTTTTTCTAATAGGTTTAGCAGTTTCATCTTAAAACATCCAGTCTCCTATGGCAACGCCCATCTTCAGCAAATATCCTGCCACCATGCACTTTTTTTTTTAATCTTCCCTTAAACTTACATTTAAACTTGCATCTAATTCCTGGCTGCACTAAGGCTGGGGTTTTGTGCCTGAAAACCCTCTGGGCATGGAGTGCTGGGGTGTGAGTCTGTGTTTCGGGCTGTGCCACCAGGTTACATGTCTGTGACAGGAAGGAAGTGAGTTTGCAAGTGAGCAAGTGTGGATGACGATCTGAAAAGCAGCTGCTGCAGCCCGTGAAAAGGCAGCACTTTGTCTCCTGCTTGTAAAGAGCTTTGAGATTTGGCAATAAAACCTCCTTTTAAAAATCTGCTGTTTCAGAGCTATTTGTCCTAAAGAGGAGCAAGGAAGAGCCACCAGAAGCAGTAGATTAAGGCTTTGCTCTGGAGGAGGGAACGTTGCACAGGCTGTGGTCAGACTGGGGTGATGCTGTGCTAACCACAAGATGGGAGGAAGGAGAAGCGCTGGGGGCTGCAGCTGGCACAGAGCTGGAGCTGCTGCTGCACCACAGAGCAGTGCCTGATTCATCCCTGCCTGCCAGCTTAGCTGCCCTGGCCAGAAAACACAGCCAAGGCCAGGATCTCCCTCTGGAAAGCAGTGGGAAGCATCACCTCACCAAGTGCAGTCTCCAGCAGTGCTGGCTGGGCTGCCCTTAACATCTTCATATGGACTCTCGGGTGTCTACAGAAGGTGGAGCTCACTCAGCAGTCACCCCCTTGGTGGTGAGCAACACCAGAGCCTTGTTCCTCTGCCTGGATGCCAGGAAGCTGCAGGAGGACAAGGAGCTGGTATCATAAGGACTGTTTCCCTTCTGTGAAAGCTGGGCACAAACTGGTCAGTAGGTTCAAAAGTTACAAAGAAGCAGGGAAAAGAGTGCAAGTGCCATTCTATTGCATAATAAGAACGTTCATTTGGGTAAAAAATGTGGTTAGCAAACCCTCTAACCCTTTGCTGGGAAGGGGGCTGTTCCTCAAAGGAATCCCCAAGACATGGGGTGATTTCTCCAGATATGCTGCAGAGGAAGGCACTCTCTTCTCACACTAAGAAAACACACAACACATCACGTTCTGGCCTGAAATTGATGTTGGTAAGGAAAGGAATTGCCCAGCACAGTGTGAAACAATGTAAAAAATTGCAAAAGGAATCACACATAGTATTGGCATATCAATCATTTGCCTGACTTGCTTTTAATTCAATGGATAGGTTAGTGGTTTGAAGAGTCTGTCTTGTGTAATCTGAAATAGAAGATGTGGGTCCTAGATTCCTTACAGTGATCCTACAGAACTCAGTAATTTGCAACTGAAAAGGAGCAGAAAGAGCTCTTCCAGTCCCAGGGGGCCAAAAGATTTACTACAGCCTTGGCTAGCCTACACTGATGACTAATTATTCTTGCTATTAAAAAACGCATGTTTTATCTTAAATATGAGTCATCAGCAGTGAAGTTCTCCAAGATTTCCCCTTTCCAGTTTAAGAGTCAGAAAATCTGTAGACACAGAAGGTACCTGCTGTGTTTAGAGAACGGAGATCCCTGTTTTGTTATGCTTATAAAAGTTTATATACTTCAAAAAGCCAGTGCTTAATTTATTCCAGGAAACTTAGTCAGTGTGTTCTTCTAGCCCTTACCTCACATCTAAGCAACCCACAATATTCCTGTGACAACCACAGGTAGGTGATGCTACAAAGCATTAACAATTTCGTTCTCAGCAGCAATCCTCATGTCTGAGATCAACATGAGGAACTTTAAGCCATGTATTTTCTGTCCCCTCCTGAGTATGAGGGATCCAGTCCCACCAGCTTGCCTTCAGATGTGCAGTGTTAGTTCCTTCTTCCTGAACTAACCCAGCCTGGCAGTTTAGAGGTTGCAAACACCACATATGAAGAAATAGTGAAGGAATCCTACCTTAGTGCATCTTTACTAAAGATGATACACAAAGCACATATCTTCACACCTATAGGGGAAAAAAAAGGAAAACTGGAATGTTTTAAGAAGTTATTACAGGAGGAATGACTGTCAACAGCTCATCAGTGACTAGGTAAAGGAAAAAAAAAAGCTGGCTTAATTTGCTGCAAAAAAAAAAAGATTGGGGACTTCTAATTAGAACAGTCTTCCAGGTCCAAGGTAGATGTATGGGATCCACAGAGGGACCTCCATCACTGGGATTTCTTAGGAGCAGATGCCCAGGGAAGGTGGGTATCTCTCACCTTCTCTCACACAGAAAGGTGGATGAAACTGCTGCCCAAGGTCCTTCTCAGCCATATGGTTTCCACAGAACACTGGCAGAAGGCTCAGGGGATGATAAACCTCACAGGCTGTTCAGGTCTTTAACCCTCGTTTCCTTCTTACTGAGGAGCTGTGAGATGATAAATGTGGTGCCCTAGAAATCCCCCACAGACCATGCTCATACCTCTGCAGCATGGACTGCTTGCCTGAAATTTATCTTCTGCTCCAGATTTCAGTTCTCATCTCTGCCCACTTTCTCATCTCATGCCCCTTCTCTGCCAGAGCAATTGATCTTTAGAAAGCTCAGTGCTGTGTTGATAGAAACTTTCCATAAGTTTCAGTTGTGCTGCTGCCAAGAAAATCCTTACTCCTCGCCCCTCATCGGATTCACAAGCCATTTTCTACCATCCCTACATCTACAATCCCCACTTTTACATTCCCCATATCTTCCCTCCCATGAGAGGTAAGTTTATGCTTTGGAACATGGGCGTTTTTCAGAGGCAGGAAATGGATTTTAAAATTATTAATCCAAAACAAATAAATGAAAGAAGTCAAAATGCGGGGAACCCCTTTTTTTTGCCTAACAACACTACTGACTGTATTTTCTAGCACCTTCGAGTACAAGAGTACTGGCTTTCCTTTACCCTTTACTGAAACATTTAATTCCCTCTTGGTCTCTAAATAGTTTCAGATGCTTGGTGAATGTTTTAACTATATTCATATTTTTCCCTCCCTTCCACAAAAAACTCAAGCAGTTTTGGAGCAGAGTTATTTTTTTCCTTCCAGAAAAACCTACCTTGCACAGAAAAAAATTGCTTCTTACAGGAGAAATGCTTTAAGATAAAAGTTACCTAGTACACCACCCCACACTGGGATATTTATCACCAAAATTGATAAATCATGAGAAGATCTCCAAAAGTCCAGCAGATATGCAAAGCCAGCATGACTAACTGGGCAAGGATCTGTGCAAAACAAAACTGCAAGTTTCTCTGCTATTTCATTCTTGACAAGAAGTCAGTTTTGAAACACTGGCAAAATCCTCCAACTTTGTTTAGACCACATCACCATGACAGCAAAGCACTGCCCAGCTCTTCTTGTATTGTACAGCTTTGCAAGAAACCGTGGTGAAGGGGAAATGAAGCTCAAGGGAAAAAACATGGCCAGATGTCACATGGGAGATCACAGGAGGTAGAGATTTGCACCCACCTTCTCTGGTGCCAGTCCACAGCCCGGGGATGACCTGCCTGTCCAACCACACAGCTTCTGATCAGCTCTTTCTCTGGAGCAACACTGAATTTTCAACAGCATGGGTTGAATTTCCTGAGCGAGACAAATAAATTCCACTTGTTTTTGACTGCCAAGATCTAATGAATTTCTGAAAGGTCATCAGTGCAAACAACAGTTATATATTCAAATGGCAGGGCTGCTCTCAGCTTAGCCACGCTTCTGCTGTTCTATCCAGGTGGATTCAAAACCACCCACCTCAAAGGGTGGAATCAGGGCCTCACGAGAATTGATGGCAAAAAATCTTCTGGCTAAACATTTTCAGGTCAGAACAACAACACAAAGCTGTTAGCAGAGGACTGCAGATGTGGAAAAGTGTGATGGTTAAAAAAAAAAATGTACCGAAAATAGTTTTGAAAAGTTGACATTTCAAAAGGGGACAGTTTTGCTCTGCAGCTCGAAAACACGATTTCAACACTTCAGTTAATTTACATTTTTTAAAGTAATTAACCCAAAGGGTTTTTAAAAGTATGAAATTACATATTTTGATGGAGCTCATGTGATTGCTTCCCGTTTGCTCATGGCGGTTTTAAAATTTAATTTTTTTTATTCCTTGCTCTAGATAAAGGGAAGAGAAATTGAAGTCCTTGGGAAGGCTGAGAAGATGTGAAAGCTCATCTGCACAGGATTCCTGAGCATTTATTCAAAATATGGCACAGGGTTCCAGCCTGGCTCCTCTGCTTCTCCAAGAAGCTTTGTTTCATTCTCAGATGAGTCAATCAGCCCATGAGCTGTGGTCCATTCATTCTGGCTCAACACAACAGTAGCTGCACAGGTACAAAGTTGTTTTATATAAATGAAAGAAAATGCCATTTTCTCACACAATCCCAGTAAATTTGCAGTCATCAAAAGAAGGAGTCCTTAGAACATCTGTAAGGAGTTTGGTCTCATTCCTGTGACAAGTTTGCATTCAGGAGTGTCATGTTCTGGTAAGCTGCTTGTTTGGAATTAGAGTATTTTCAGTGCTAAACACAGGAGATGTAAATTTGGGGACTTAGAGCCAAGGTCACTGTTCCTATAGAACAGAGAGATCACAGGCTTTTCTCTATAGCTTCTGTTCTGCTCATTGCAACAGGGGCAGAGGGCAACCTCCACAGCAGCCCCAGCCTGGTCAGGCATTGCTCCCATGGACTATGAGGCACGTCAGCAGAATAGAAGGAATTTTTCAGCCCTTGGAGGACCCTTCCCATTCACCACAGTGAATAACAGCAAAGTGAAATGCAGCCACTGCCTATCTCAGTTTCCTGGCATTTCACAGCCACTTGCATTGGCTAATTGTTACTGGTTCTGTCCTACCCAGAGCTCCCAAATACTGCAACAAACTGCTTTAGGGAAGAACATGCACATAAGGGTCTGTACACACCATAAATACCGTGGGAATAGCATCTGGGTTTGAAGATGTAATGTTCACAGATTGGTTCTGCACAAATGCACTGATGAAGGGAGTTAACCATTGGGTTTTGACCCCAATTTCTAGATTCAGCAAACAACAGAGGCCAAGAGAGTTTAATTATTATTTTTTTTCCAAGCAGTTGGGCACTCGACTGAGTTCTCGTGGCTGTAACTCAGCTGTGTTACAAGCCATCTCCAGCAAAAAGGCACTGGAGCAGGAGGTAATTGAGGGTTGGCTCCCAGAGGGAATTTTCCCTTAAAAGGATAACTACATTGTCATGATGAAACCAGCTCGCTTCCACTGCCCGCAGAGCTTTTTGCAAACACGGCTGCCAGAGCTGGGGGCGGTGGCGGGTATTAACAGCAGACAGGCAGGAGCAGCAGGGCAGTGCCTGCTCCTTAAATGCTACAGAGCCACTCCAGCCTCTCTCAGCCACGCTCTGCCATGAAGGACAGCAGGACACGCAGGCAGCCCCAGGAGGTCACTTCAGTGCCACGTAACAAGGGGCCAACTCCTACCATCTGCTCGAGGTAAAAAGAAACCCAAGTGAGGGATTGCAACCAAAGAAACCAGCCTCATAAGGAGCATTTGCACTCAAAATCAGCAATATTTTCAGAGAGGAGCATGCAGCATGCCAGCTGGAAGCATGCCAAGACCGTGCAGGAATTTTTCCAATTAAATATTTTTTCCACCAGAAAATAACCGAAACCCTGGCTTTTCATTTGAGAGTCAGTGGAACTATTCGTATCAAAGCTCTTTAGATGGGATCAAGGAGAATGATGAGAAGACAGAGCCCTAAGGTGGCCTCTTGCCCAGCAGCAGGCTGTCGAGAAGGCAGAGCCAGGTCTAAGGCCAAGCTCCTCTCTGGAAGACAGCCCTGTGACTTGAACCTCAGCCTCCTGTAACCAAGAGGAAACTGCCTCGGCTTTAACACAGCCCTGCTCCAGACCCAAGATACCTCCTTGTCCTCTGGAGACAGCCCACCCACCTGGAGCTTTGCACTGTGCTCTCCTGTGCAGTGCAGGAAGGGCTGCACTGTGGTTTTGACATGAAATGAGGCTGAAACGGGAAAGGCTGGGTTTGGCCTAGCTGTGGTGGCAGGCACCAGTTCCCACCTCACAGCAAAAGCCTCCTTATCCAGATCTTGGGTGAGGTTTTCGCCTCTGACTCACGCTCCTCTAGCACAGAATAAACCACCCATCACGCTGCAGGAGAAGGAACCAGGGCCTGGTGTTTCCCTGTACTCTGATGAGCAGACAAACTATGTGCGAGTGAGCAACAGCCAGGTCTGAAGGGAGCAGAGACTCCCGAGCTGCCAGTGCAACAAAAGCTCACACAAAGCAAAACACCATCCCTTCCTCTGAGGACTGGCAGCCCACAAAACCCCAAACAGATCAAGTCCTTCTATTCCAGTGGGGAGAGAAGTGGTGAGACAGATTTCTGGTCACCAACAAGACAGTGTCACTGGAAGCAGGACCTCCTAACACCGAGCACCTTTAAGAAACAGACCACCAGCTCCCTCCTCCACACCACAGGTCAGCTCAGGAGCTGCAGAAACTCTGCAGCCATTCCCAGTTCTGCCTGGTGGTTGTCCCAGCCTGGTGCTACCCCTGTGAAGTGGCCTCTTGAAAGAGTCCCATTTCAGGAACTCCACAAGCAGCTATGGAGATTCAGCACGCTTCCTCTTAGCTTTAGGGCTAGAAAACTTTATTTTCTAATCAATTTCTCTGTAGAGAGAAGTATTAAAAGTTTCAGCAGGATAAGTCTGTTAGTGCCAATAAACTCGTCCAAAGATTAACAGCAGAAACCTGGAGAATTACAGGTGGCTACAGGCACAGACTGGTTTCCATTTGGTTTTCCATTTCTGTGAGTAACAGCAAGAAAATGAGTCAGACTCTAGCTGAGTCACAGTGAGTGAATATAAACTTGCTCTTCAGACCAGGAGAACCTGGCCAGGTGGAGGAAGAGCTCCCCATATCCTTCCGCCCTGGATAAACACAGCATGGTGTGTCCATGGAGCTGTGCAAGTCCTGCTCCAGGGCTTGGGATCTGCAAGCCTGTCCCAAAGGACGACCCCATGGTGGAAACACATGATAAACATATGACAGTATCTGCCTTCTGTTTCCTGAACTGTGTACAGATTATCTCTCCCCACACATAACCCTGTCCTGCTCAAAGAGAAAGCTGGGGTTGTGCTTTTAGAAGGCTGCTGAGACCAGCGATGCTTTGAATAAGCTCCTTCTATACCTGTTCTCAGGCCACGTGCATCACCACATTTCAGCACCATCTGCTCAACACTCGAGTGGTGTGATTATACATCTGCCTGGGGTTGTTTGTTCTCTCATCCCTCCTGAGCACTGAAGTCAGAGGCAGGACAGGCAAAGTGCTTTCTACATTCACGTGTGCTCCCTCCACACACAGAGCAGAGCTGATGCCCCGCTGAGCTCCCCCACCTCCTCTCCACTGATGTAATTCTTTTCCTTGTTGCTTGTTGTGCCCAGCAGTGAGGAAGCCCCTGGAATGCAGCAGCCCGTGCTGGAGCTGTTCCTGCACTGATCCCCAGCAACCCTAACAGCGGACTTTAAAGGGAAGCCTGGTGGGCTGCAATAAAATAAAAGTCATCAGGCTGCAATTTGACATCAGCAGAACTCCTTACAGAGCACAACACTCTGTCTGCTGTCCCAGCCCCCTCCCCCTGCCTCCAATTCCAAGACCATAAAATTACTCATTAGGCTTGGAACAAAACGCTCTCGGTACACTTGCATGTGGCTGGAGGCAGAGACAGATGTTTTGGGCTCTGGAAGAAAATTGCTGAGAGAGAGAAATGAAACACTTCCAAAGCTGCACTGCTGCTTCCTAACAGTGTGCTTGCCCGCTCCTTTTGCACTCCATGGTTTTCCATGGGGTCAGAGAATAAAGGAGTGATGGCATCACAGCTGAGCAACCCTTTGCTTCCACTTTGCTTTTATTAAATCCTCAAACACAATTTGCTGTTTCGCTTCAAGTTTTGCATTGAGTCCTGCAGTGTGGCATAAGAGTAGCTCAGGGCTGTGCCTCTGGCAGCAGGTTTCGGCACTTTGGGTTTATGGTTGTAAGATCCTACATTTCAGCTGCACTTTTGTCTTGAAAAGAGCAGGGAAGAGACTGCCTTTAGGAGCCAGACAGTCCTCAGAGGCCCAGCAAGCAGAGGATTCTCCCTCTTTTCACACATGCAGGAAAGTGAGAATAAAAACATTGCCTGCAGGCATGTCAGCAAAAGGATTAGGGTTCAGTGTCCAATTATTGCTTGGTTTTTATGAGGCAGCCGTTCCCACCTCCCATAACAAAACACTTGCTCAGTTAACCATCACATTCGAATCAGGGAGGGCCAAGACCCCAGCTCCATCACACCATTTCTCTTCTTAAATTCAAGAAAGAATATTCTGCCCTTTAGATCTTTCCCTGCTACATTTGCTTGTGTTCACATAATAGACTTTTAAGAGCATACTGGTGGTGTATTTCCAGCTTTGAAAGACCAGCCTCCATGATTTCAGTAAAGCAAACAGTTCAAAACACAGCCAGAATGACCCCTGTGACCTGATCATCACCATGAGACAGAGGCTGTCACACCAGTAACCTCCCAACTACTGGTCAAACCTGGGACTCAGGCACTAAGAAAGTTTGAACACAATGGGCTAATATTGACCTCCTTCAGCAAAGCATCACAGAAATAACAAATTGCCCCCCCCACAGTATTTTTTCTAAGATACCATTCAGGCACAAATGGTTCTGGGCAGGTATTTTTTGCTTCTCATGTATTCCTGCAGGACAGATGTGAGCTCAGTTCTCCACAGCTGGAAGGAGAATATACTGAGTTGGAAGATATAGTGGACTCGTGTCAGTAAGCTCTATGTGGAGGTCAGGGACCAACAGGAGTGAACTGACCACGAGGGACAACCCCGGCCACAGTGCTAATTACATGTAAGCTTCACTTTCAAAGCTACATAGAAGCTTAAGCCCATTTATCTTTTCAAGGGATTTAAAGGCCTATCGGCTTTGGGAAGTGAGAGTGAGCAGAGAGGGAAGTGCAAAATCACCAGCTGAAACGTCCAGTTGCTGTTAACACGGAGTGAATGATCTGTGTCAACACCATGCAGTAGAATCTCCCAGGGCAGGGCTCACTCACCAACCCTCTCTGATATCTTTGCCTTCCTCCAGACTTTTTCTTACAAACAAACAAACCAACCCTTCAATTTCTCCAATGTGATTTCCTCCCAACCCCATAATAGTGAATTACTCCTAAGCCTAAAGCAGAGAACATCACTTTGTGATTCAGGCTGCCTTCTGAGCTAGGAGCAACAGCTCTGCTGAAATACCTCACTCTGAGCTGCCTGACACTACTCAGGATGAGCAGTCTGGGAAGACAAGAAAAATGGAATTGCAGGCTCATGAAATGGACACTGACAAAAACCTGAAGTGTCAAGCTCACTCAGATGCAGTCTGTGTTTAATCCAGTCATCAGACAGTCTCTGTTTAGCTAAATATTTGACTTCAGAAATGGGCCTGAATTATTACTGGCAAAGCTTCCAAGCTCCACAGGTCCCTCTAACAAGCTGTTCTTCTGTGGAAGCCTTGCAAGGAAATGAATGCATCCTTTGAGGAAAGTGCTGGATCCCTTCTCAGGCTTCCAGAGTGGGTTTGTGGAGTCCCGTTAGGTGTCCAGGCCTTTTGAAAGCTCCATATGTTGACGGTTAGAAGCTACAGGGCTGATGTTTGTGTGCATTGCTGGTATGTTCCCAGAGGAGTTCTGGCTCCACAGCATGTCACAGGAACAGAGTTATCAAAGAAAGCACCAAAAATAACCTAGTCTACAGAACAACTAAAAGCCTAGCCCAGACAAAAATAAATAAGCTGGAGCCACACATGAAGCCATGTAGCCAGAGCTGTAACGTGTATTCCATTCTAATGGGACATATCTGAAAGCACAGTCTGCAAGCCAGAACACAGAACTGGTATGGTTAGTCCCTTTCATACCCACGGCAGGGACATAAAGCAGCATAAACATACAATTCCCCATGGCATCAATGGCAGCTGTGTAACACAGAGCCCAAAGATAGGGTTTAGGTGCTGCCAGGCAGAGCCCATGGTTGCTGCCTCAGCATGCTGGGCTGTTTGACACCCTGTCATGTAAAAACAGACCATCAGCAGTGAAAGAGGAGCGTGGTCACCCCCTCTGCCATGTAATATTCAATTCCCTGACTGTGGCAGCGTATGCCCGAAAAGACAATCCTCCAGGGATGGAGGCTGTTCCCCAGCCAGACTCCCCTGCTGTGGGCAGATGCAGGGAAGCAGAGGCTTGGCTTCCCAAACTACAGGCAGCTGCAGGCAGGAGGAGTCACCTTCCAGATTTGCTTCCAAAGGAAAATTATAAATTAAAGTCCAGTTTGCTAAACCTTTAGGTAAGCAACTGTTTCTGCATAAACACATACTGGTTTGTGGGCTGCATTACATGGCAAACTGCAAATCTGACTGACTTTAAAATCACAGTGTACACAACTAAACCAGAGAACTAACAGAGGCTCATTTTAAAATGACATGGATTTAAGAAGCCTGGCTCGTGATTTTTGAATGCAATTGAAAATAATGATTGCCCTAAACTAGTATATAAAAATTGTGCATGCAAGGTAAGAGCACAGAATACTGTTGGAGAGCTTCACTTCTAAGCAAGAAAGAGCACGTAGCTGGCTCAGCTAAAATTATTCTTCAAGTGAAATAAAGTCAGAGATTTTAACACCATCCTGAAGATGGGGTCAATGTCTGGAATATATTGCAAAAAGAGCTCAAATTACCACCTCCCCCTGTCATTCGTTATGCTACAACCTTAGTGGAAAAATCCAACAGCTCTCTTAGGTCTGTTAGCTAATAAATGGATTGCCAGGCAAGTGTTCAGTGTCGTTAATAAATTGTCACAGCATTCTGTACTTAGTATCAGCAGAAAGTCTTGGTCCCTTCCACCCCTGAACACATACCTCTTTAGGAAGGACAGAAGGAACTGCCTACACTGCTTTTTTTTCTGCCTGCTGGAAACACCCAAGCTCACAAACAGATGCGAACTTTCAGTACATCTGCACTACTTCTCTTCCAAGGTCAGCATTAAGCAGCTGGAGAGCCTGGGTGATCAGTCCTGGCTGCTTCAGGCTCTGGAAGACAATGACAGTGACATTAACAGTGGCAGGTTAAATCCAGACAGCTTTCCATCCAAGGATCTCTTACAGCGTAACAAAAGACTAGCAAGAGCCAGAGGTCCTACTTAAGGCTGGGATGCATGGTACCCCCATAGTCCCTACAACAGGGATTATTCCCAGCCCTATTCAGGGCTGTTTCCCCAGCCCCCAGGCATTAGGATACCCAGTGGGAAGGGCTCAGTCCTTCTCAGCCGTTCCTGCTGGCACCGCTCCAGTTTGTCTGAAGACACTTAAATATTCATCGAGAAAGAGCAAGTCTCGCCGGGTGCACAGACTGCTCTCCAGGGAGATAGGACACCTGCCTACTCCACTCCCTGATCCATCAAATCATTAATTATTTAAAATAACAGGAAAGAGCAAGGAAAACTCTCCGCACCAGACATGCTCACAGCCTGCTGTTTACGGTGCTCTCTGGGGTCTTGTATGGCCCAGGGTTTGTATCTCCCCTCTGGCAGATCAAGCCCGGCTTTCCCCCTTCCTCAGGGAGGATGCCCGACCCGCTGAGCTATTGTACAAAAGAAGGGCTTCCCCTTTATCCAGACAGACCTTATGTTCGCTTCTCCTACTGGAGAGGGGGGTCTTCTTTTTTTTTAATTCAATTTGAATCAAAGGCAAACAAAATACAAATCCAAAGCTCTGAGAGCTACCCATACCCCCACACACACATTCTGTGTTTGCTCAAGAGCTTGTGTTCCACCTCCTCGTTTCACAGCCAGGAGGGCTCGTGGTGCCAGGGCATCAGTGTAAGTGCTTGGCTACCAAAGCCCTCAGTGCTGGGCTTTGATGAGCTGGAAAGCACCATCATCCCTGCCCTACAGACTGCTCTGGTGTAGCTGTGCCCACAGAGGGACTTGTCTGGAGTAGCAAAGCATCTCTGCATCCTTCCAGGACATCGCTTGCCTCCCCACATTTCCCACTGCACCAAATGCCCCATGTTCTGTTGCAGGAGCATCACACAGCCTCACAAGGGATCCCAGGACAGGGGTGTCCTCCCAAACTGGCCTGAGCCCAAGGAGCAGCCCCATCTGCACCCTGGAGTTCACTGCTCGAGCAGCAAATCGTGGCAGGTGAACAGCACTGGCACCCTCATGTGGTGACTGGGATCAGCGTGTGCTCCCAGCCAAAACTAGCGGTACAGAGAGGAGGGAGGGCTGGCTGGGGGACACTCCTCCAAGGAGTCCTGACAAGGGCCAGGCCTGTGGGCCAGCATGGGACAGGGAGAGAATACAAACCTGATGTCACTTCTCCTAACCTGAGGCCAGCGGCAAAGAATCACAGAGTGGTTTGGGCTGGAAAGGACCTCAAAGCTCGTCTTGTTCCACCCCTCTGCTATGGACACTTTTCACCAGCCCAGGTTGCTCCAAGCCCTGTCCAACCTGGCCTTGGACACTCCAGGGATCCAGGGGAAGCCACAGCTTCTCTGGGCACCCTGTGCCAGGACCTGCCCACCCTCAGAGGGAAAAAATCCTTCCTAATAGCCCATCTAACCTTGCCTTCTGTCAGTTTGAAGCTACTGTCACTCTAGGCCTGTATCAAGTCTCTCTCCAGCTCTCCTGAAACCTCTTTAGGAATGGGAAAGCTGCAATAAGGTCTCCCAGGAGCCTTCTCTACCCCAGGCTGAACACCAACTCTCTGTCTCCACAGCAGAGGTGCTCCAGAGCTTGGAACATCTCCGTGGCCTCCTCTGAGTTCACTCCAGCAGTTCCACATCCTCCTTGTGCTGGGGAGCTCCGGAGCTGGATGCAGTATTCCAGGGGGGATCAGCCTGGGGGACACACAGAAACAGACCTGATTCTCCCCCCAGCCTCAGCTCAGCCTGGTTCCTTCCTCATCATGCTACCAAAATGGGGAAGAAAAAAAAAGACAAAACCAATCCCAGAGGCTGAAACTGGGGAATTCACTAAAACTCTGAGGGAAAAGCCCTTTTGGCCCTCTCCTGCTGCCAGACCTGTGGTAACCAGAGCACCTCATTCCCTGAAAACACCAAACCCGCTCAGGGAGAAAGCCAACAACCCGCCCCCTGTTTCCCACAGAATAGGAATCCCTCTCCTCCCAAACTGCTTTGGAGAGAGAATCGGGTTAATTCCGAATTAAACCGCAGCAGCAGCGCCGCGCAGGCCGCGCTGAGGCGAAGGGCAGCACCTGGCCGAGACGGCGGCAGCGCCACGTTCGCCCCTCAGGTCATCCCCAAACAGCCCGGAAACACCGCCTTTGGCGGAAAGAGGGCTTTTTTATACCATTTTGATTTAAAGAGGAGCTGGAGAGAGGCGCTCTGCGGCGGCCGGCGGGCCCGTGAGGTGTCGGGGACGCGCCTCCCTCACAGCCCTCCCTCAGGTGTCGGGGACGCGCCTCCCTCAGAGCCCTCCCGGAGGTGTCGGGGACGCGCCTCCCTCACAGACTCTCTCTGAGGTGTCGGGGACGCGCCTCCCTCACAGCCGGTCGGGGACGCGCCTCCCTCACAGCCGGTCGGGGACGCGCCTCCCTCCCAGGCCGTGTCGCGACATGGGGGACGACTTGGCGTCGGAGGGCGACACCCGTGAGTGGGGCCGAGGCGGGGCCGTGAGGGGGGTTCGTGTGGCGGGCCCGGGCAGGGGGCTGAGGGGCGGAGCGGGGGTGCCCCAGCGCTTAACCAAACGCGTGAAAACCCGCCCGGGAACAAAGCAGGGGTGTAAAACCCCAGCGTGAATCAAGGGTGGGGTTGCCCCAGAGCACCCCGTACCCCTGAGGTGCTGCATACACCCCCAGTGCCCCCACTGTGGGGGTTTGGCCCCCTTTATCTCCCAGGCCCCATCCTGGGTTGTCTTTGTGTCCTGCAGCCCCAGGTAGAGCCCAGCGGGGGGTTTTAGCACGGTTTTTTGGCATGTCTTTCATCTCCTTTGCTGCTTTTTTACATCTCTTGCATAATAAACTGCCTGTGAGTTGGTGTGTTGGGCTGAGGGTAAATAATTTGAAATGGTTTCTACGCAGTTTGGGATAACTGAGTTCATGTTCTGTAACACAAGCTATGAAATGCCCTGGAATCTGAGCTTGAAAGAGAAGGAAAGCTGCTAAATATCCTGAAATGCTGCTGTTGGATGAATTTATGCCATGATGAGGAGTGCATTTATATTTACAGAGTGAAAGCAGGCTGTGAGGCTCCTGAACAGGAAACTCAGACCATCAAATTGTTTTCCTTGTGTTGCTGAAAATAGATAAATTGCAGCTTCTACAGCCTTAGTGATGCTGGGTTTGTTACGGCGTCTTCACAGGTAGAGGAAGGAATAAATAAGGCAAGGAATGGTTTGGCATCTCTTGGCAACGATGCTTTGTGTGACCATAAAATGTAAGAACACGTTTGTGTCACCTGGAGAGCAGGGACAACAGCATTTGCCTTACTGAAATATGGGATTTACTCCACTGAACGACATAAGCACTTACAAGGAGGTGTTATGCATGTCACTGTTGGTGTTAATAATTAACAAAATCTTCACGTGTTTTCCACAAGTTCTGATATTTCCTCTCAAATCAGGGGTCCAATCCTGATAACACACCTGACCAGGTGATAACAGAGTCTTAATATACACTACAGGAAATCCTGTTTCTGCAGAAATCAGCATCCAAATCCTACTGCCTTATTTGTAGCAGCAGATCCAATGCTGTGGAATACACACTCTTGGATGTATGGTGTTAAGTGGATAAACACATTATTGAATGATCCTGTTCGTTATTTGTGTTTTTCTTGAGCTGAGGTTTTTTATTTAAAGGTAAGGGGAATGGAAATTGGAGGATGAGATTATACCTCTGTTGCTCTAAGAGTCCACAGTAGGGATGCCTTTCTTCTGTGCCCTCTGAAAACAAAAATGGGGTAGTGCTGTTTAGGCAGCAAGTCTTCTGTTTATCTCTTCAGTGTGGTGGAATGGGAACAATAATATGTTTTGATGCCTCTTGTATGGCATGTGGTTAATGTCTAGTTGACATGCTGAAAGAAACTGAAGTTGCATTGAGCCCCTCAAACTGCAGCCTGAGCTCTGCAGATGCTCAGAAGAGAGCAAAGCCTCTGGGCCAGCTCTCCAGGGGGATGTTACAGGGTGAGGGTCTGAGTTAAGCACTTCCTGAAAGAGTTTCCCAAAAGCAGTAGGGCAGAGACTGAGTCCAACAGAGACTGACACCAGCCTTGCCAAAAACCTTCAGAGCCTCTCTGTCAGGCTGTGGCAGCCCCAGAGTCACAGCTTTACTCTCATTTCTTGGCAGGAAGGTTTGTTCGATCGAGGAGAAGATTGCTGAGGCAAGGCCCAGCATGGAGAGTAAACACTCTTAAATCATGCCTAACTGTGCAAGACAAATGGTAAATTATGTGCAGAACTGCCATGGTTTATTAAGAGATGCAACACTGATCACAGGCCAGGCAGGCAGTTCTTTGCTGCTTGGCTGGTTCAGGTTGCCCAGAGGGGGAGAGCAGGGCCATGTGTGAAGGCCTCTGTGTAGAGTGGTGGGATGGAAGTGGAAGGATGGAGAAAAGGGTCATCTGTCAGAACTTTTACACTGGCTCTGGGCCTAATAGGGTGCCCAGAGGACATGGACCTCATGGATGGTTTTGCAGAGGATTCATGCTGGAAAAATCTTTCTGCAGTCATCCTTCCCTGAGCCGGTGAGATGAAGGGGAGGTTTGTTGGGGCATGCTGCCCTGTGCTCCTTGCCAGCACTGTTTCAATGCTCACTCTTCTGCTCTTCTGCAGTGCTTCAGTCAGAGAAGGAGTTCCATGATGCGGCAAAACGGAATGACACTGCCAGGATGGAGGAGCTCATCAGGAGAGGGGTTGACATCAAAGCCAAAAACAATGTAAGTCCTGGGTTTTTCCACCTCTAAGCTGCAGGAAGTGCTGAGGCTGTGTTTCAGAACTGCAGCTCCTTAACACTACTCTTCTCATTAGCTGCTTAATTGGTCAAAGCTTTAAAATACACCACCCCATCTAAATAGAGCCTGTGGCAACCAAGCAGTTCCACAACACACTCAGACCCCCAGCACTACCATCCCGACCACAATGGAAAGCTGCAAGTGCTGAGGGAGGGTGATAATTTACAGTTCCCCTTGTAACTTCTGTGCCAGTTAAACACACACTTGCCATGAAAGACTTTGATTTTGCTATCTCTGCATGCCAAGGCTGTGGGACAAACTCAATCCCCGATATAAGTCTCTCCTTGTTGACCAGTAGGTTCATGGAAATACAGGATTGCAATCATGCCTACTGTTTCAGCCTGTCCGTTGATGGGCAGTAATGTTCTTCACTCCTGTGCTGTTGTTATAGTCCAGACCTGCAGTTCCTGAGTGGAAGGTGACTAACTAACACCTGTCTGCCTGATAGGAGAGGAAAGAGGCAGAGGGTTGTGCCCAAAGAAAACCCTGCACAGTGTGAGATGTTCTGGCTCCATGGATGGCCAAGGAGATTTTGGCCTTCAGGAAGACGGGTGGATACACACACTCTCTGCACACATGAGCCTTCCCTCTCTCTGTCCTTGCCTTCCAGACAGACCGGACTGCCCTGCACTGGGCCGCGGGAGCAGGGAACGTGGATGCCGTGCGACTGCTCCTGGATCATGATGTCCCTGTGGATGACGAAGACAGTGTACAAAGGCGACTCTCCCTTGCATGCCCTGCAAATGTGTTCGGTGTTGGGGGAGTGCCAGGGACTGGGTGCTGGGCCAGCGGTTACAGATCTCACCTTAGCCCTGGGTGGGTGACACACGGCACCTGCTGGGCAAGGGGCTTGTTTGCAGATGTGTCTGTGCTTTGTGTTTTGTTTTTTTTTCTTGAATGCACAGTGACTGGGAGTAGGCTGGTAGAATCTGTGAGGTTTTCTGTAGGGCATGGGGATGCTTGGCTGCTTCTGGTTGTGTTGTTGGGGCTTGGGGGATGACAGGGAGAGCCAGCAAATTCTCTCTCCTCCATAACAACCAGGTTAATACACACCATTAACTAGGAAATGGCAGTCTAGAGGCAGGTCTCTGTTCAGCTGGTGTGAATATCTGTGGTAGAATAGTAATAACTGGAGAAAGTGACGCTAAACAAAATACCAGTGAGAAACAAATAGATTAGGGAAACTTCATGAAGCTAAGGGGACAGCTTTCCTCCAGGGTGGGGATAGTGGTGGCTGCAGTTTAAGTGCCTCTCTTCTCTTCTGCCCAGTTTGGAATGAATGCTCTTCTCCTGTCTGCCTGGTTTGGCCATCTCCGTGTCCTGCAGATCCTCGTCAACGCTGGGGCCAAGATTAACCGTGTCAACAGGGTGAGAGTCTCCCTATGTTTCCATCACACAGCTCTAGACAGCACTGGGGGACAGAGAGAGACTTACCTGTGGAAAGGCAGTCGTGTGTGACAGCATTTACTCTGGGGACTGCCATCTGCCCTCTGCCTTATCCCTAAAACAGGTGCAATCCCTAAACCAGATGTAATAATTGTAGCTATAGAGATGCACATGGCACCCTCAACTCATGTTTGTGCAGTGCTGAGGGGGAAGGTGTTACAGAAATGGGAAATGGGCTCAGTGAATCAGCAGTCTGTGTGTTCTATAACAGTCTTTGGTTGGGAAAAAGAGCATTAATACTCCAGTCATAACTTGCTGTCTGCAGCACAAGGAAGTGTAGTCCTAGAGGTGCAGGGAGGCATGGAGTGGGTCTTTGCTAACAGGAATAGGTTGTCAAAAGAGACTGTCCCACAGGGTTGGACTTGTTAAATGAGCGGTCCTTTATCTCCTCTTCAGAATGGCAGGAACTTACTCCACTGTGCTGCTCAGAGGGGACATGTCCAGATCTTAGAGTTCATCATGGAGGACCTGGAGGATGTGTGTGTGGATGAGACAGACAAGGTAGGAAAGCTCACCACTGCCTTGTTTGCTGAGCTCAGCAGGAATCTTATTCTTGAGAAGAGACTTAGAGTGGGATGTTACTCCCAGAAGTCTTCCTGCAGAGTGGGCTGAGGGATCATGGGGATTTTGGCTCTAGTCAAGCTTCTAGAAGCCAGGACTTCTCAATGTAGCCTTTTGCAGAATAAATCCAGAAATTTCAGTGTCATCCTCTCTTGCAGGTCCTGAGTGTACTGTAGGTAAGTAATAACCAAGGGTCACCCTCTTCCAGCATGTTCCAGCATTGGCCGATCTGTTCCTGGAGATGGCACAAGAACACAGAGGAGTTAGTGCACATTCTTTTCATGTTTCCAAAAGTGATCCCCACTCTGATGCTTGGGAGTTAAATGAAGCAATGAGAGGGATCCTCACTCACTCAATAACTAGGGGCTTAGATACTGAGTAAACTTTTTAATCCTTAGTTGCTTTTAGCAAATTATTTATTATCCTATATTTATAGGAAATAACCACTGAAAAGACCTCTTTCCCAGTGTTTGGTGAGACCAATATGACTGTTAGCCCCAGTGGTTAGTTCTGTTCACCTTGTTTTATCAGGGTCATACGAAATATAAAGCAGAATAAAAAAATAACTATTTCTGAAGTGCAGTACTTCTCCCCTTTGTGGAATGGGTTATTACCCAAGGCATTATTGTATTTCTTGCAGCAGATGGTCTGATCTTGTGCTTTCTGAGCCTTTTTTGGACTGTGTTTCTTTGTTTCCTTTCCCAGATGGACAGGACAGCGTTTCACCTGGCCGCAGAGTATGGGAGGCTGGAGGTGGTGGAGTTCCTCATCCAGCTGGGTTGTTCTCACAGTGCCAAAGACAAGGTATGGATATAAAACCACACACAAGGGAGGTGAAGGCCAATGATATGGGGATGTGAAAAGCAGGGAACAGGATACCCAAAGGCTGATGCAGATGAGTTGTCCACAGTTTTTACTATGGTTGTGGTATGTCAGGGGTTTTCTCCCTTATCCACTTGCAAGGCATTTGCACCTCAGTCCATGGTGGATTTCTCTCCAGGACTTTTCAAACAAGATATACAGCAAGCCTGGTGTACCATGCTCATTTTAGGTAGCCTGCTGCAACTATTAGAAGATTGCTTCAGTCTTGTGTTACTGGTTACAGCCTCCTTTTCAGACACACTGGATGTATTCTGTGCAAGGTTGTGGTGCAACACGCAGTCCTGTGATACATATATTTATGAAGGAATATTTACTTTCAGGAAGAAAATACAGCATTGCATTTAGCTGCTAAAAACGGACATCTCTTTGTGCTGCAGAAGATTATAGATGTTGGAGTGGACCTTGATGAAAAAAACTCAGTAAGTACATTTAAATGAAATAAACCCCACATCAGTTTCACCCTTCTTCTCCCTAGAAATACATTCCTGCCACAGTCACCAGGCTAAATAGTCAGTATTGAAAGGAGAGGTCTAGAAAATAGCTGATTTTATCTAAAGCCTACGTGGGTAAATCCAGGTCCCCCTTTAAGAGCATCAATGAAAGGCAACATCCGTCTTGGACCAATTTCCAGCTCTCAAGTGTTGCCTTCTCTTCCTGCTGTATCTGCTAACCTACCTTATCACTCCATTTAATCTCCCTTTTTCTCCCTGATCCTTGTACATTCAAGTGTCTAAATGGTTATTGAATGTGTTTTAAACTAAACTTTACTGTGCTTTATAGTATTGACTTAGGCACTGAACATATGGACCTTCTGTTTGAGATCTCTTTGACAGATCTGCTCTGGAAAATAACGTGGCTGGAACACAGTTAATGATTTAGATAGCAAATATTGGCTTAGTATTGCTGTTCCAGGGCACACTCCAAATTAAGCTTATCAGCTTTTAATTTATTTTTAGTCTTGTTTGGTTACTGTCTTTGAAAGGTGTATTTGATTGTGATTAAGATCTGAAACAAAGGAGAAGCCACCTTCTGTGGTACCTGGTAGCATTTGTCTCCTCCCAGATGAGCTGCCCTCTGTGCAAAGAGCAATAATAAAGCCACTTAGGAATTCAATCACTTAGGAATTCTGCTTTTTTCTGTTTTCTTGTAAAGAAATGAGCTGCAGCCCTCAGAAGGGAGAATCAGTGTGGGGGGTCACAGGTTTCTAGTTCCAGATCCCTGACCCTCAGAACTGGTACTTTAACACGTCATGGATTCATTCAGAAGGTGGCGTAGTCTTCTGCAGTCAGCTCATTCTGCTCTGTCTTGGCCTTGTCTACAGAAATACTGCCTGTGTCCTCTTTTTCCTTTTCCAGGAAGGACTTACAGCTCTGCACTTGGCTGCTGAGGGGGGTCACAGTGACTGTGTGAAGCTGCTCGTGGAAGCAGGTGCTGATGTCAATGCCCAAACCCAGGTTAGCTCTGTGGAGGTGATTCCATTTCCAAACACTACTTCGTGGATTTATGCCTAACTTCCCTGGTGGAGCCCAGCACTCAGGAACAGCACAGGGAGTTCAGAGGAAGGTACACAGGGTTTTGTACTAAAAGGCGGGGGAAGCTCCCTGGGACTGGTTTGGCAGTGACTGGTGGAGACAATCCCCATGAATTTGTCAGTGTGGGGCCACGGGGCTCTTGTAGGAGGGAAGCAGGGAGCTCTCTGTGGATAGTCTGTAACAATTTCAGCCTCTGAGAAGGAGCCCTGACTAACACCCCTCTCCCCTGACATGCCTCTCAGAAGAAGATGAACTGCCTTCATTACGCAGCACTGCATGGCTACGAGGACATAGCCAGGATGCTCATGGATGCAGGAGTCCACACAGATGCTGTTAATCATGTAAGTCCTTCTCAATGCTCTCACTACTTAAAAAAGGGGAAAGTCTGTTTGTGGAGCTGCTCAAGAGCACAAAGCAACTCTGCAAGGACCAGTGCTGCAGTGTCTCCATTCAGCCCCCAGGCCTGGCTGGCAGCTGTGATAGAGTAAGATATGCTGGGCACAGCATGGTCCTTTCAGTGCCATGAGCTAAGCTCTTCCTAAGCACAGGGTCTTCTTTCAACAGCAAAATGCATCAGCGACACACATTGCAGTCCTGCAGAACTTCCCAGCCATGGTGAAGCTCTTCATCGAGGCAGAGTGTGACCTTGACATTCCAGATAATGTAAGACTGCAACTCCTATTCTTTATCTTTGAAATGTCAACCAGTTTCGTGGGGGCTTTCATGACACTGGGGACAGAATTAAAGAGGAGTGCTTTAAATGTAGGAAAATCTGGAAGTGCAGCTTAGGAAATGTGAAACTTGTGAAGTGATTCTGAGTGTTGCAGTGATGTAATTGCTTGATGACATTGAATGTGTGGGCTGTGCCAGGTCCCCAGGAATTGTGCACAGCAGCATTGCAGTCAGGCTCTATCCTCCTTGGAAGCAAGGGGGAGAAACTTCAAGTTGGAAGATATTCTGCAAAACACTTGGAGGGCTGAGAATGGGAGGCAAGCCTGGAGTTAGCTAGTTGTCTCACCAAATTGTAATTTTCTGAATGAAGGGCTTTGTGTAGCTTGTTTCAGTTAATGTACATTCTTGTAGCGATGTTCCCTCTTGATAACACCATAAAATTCCCACATTTAGTGTTTGATTTTACTTGTTTCCACTAAACAGTCCCAGGGTGGAACATTAACCCAGCCCTGTGTCCCAGGAACAAAGAACTGGCATAGGTCCTGCCTTCCCATGGCCAAACTACCTACTCACAGAAACTGCTTAAATAAAAGCAAATAATATAGTCCTATAAGTGACCCTAAAGAGCCTTATGTAGTTGAAGAGGTTCTTTATGTAGACTGAAATGTTATCAGGGAGGCTTCTTAAAGTTGGTGCTGGGACAGGGATGGACCAGTTCTGCTCAGCCAGAGAATCCCAGCTCTAGTTGGAGATGAGGTTGTTTGGCCCTCAGGTTGAAAAGGGATAGAGGGGAAAGGCGGGCAGAGCTGACAGCATTCTTACAGCATTTCCTCCTGGTAATGTTCTGTCTTGTCCTTCCAGCCTCACACTTGGCCTTCTCTGAAATGTAATCCTTTCTCCCTCCTTCTGCAGAGGCAGCAGACCTCACTGCACATCGCTGCAGAGCACGGCAGGCAGGACATCGCCGAGATGATTCTCATTGCAGGGGTCAACCTGAAGCTGACAGACAAGGTAAATGTCTCCATGGGTTGAATAGGTCCTGTGGGAGTAAGGAGGGAAAATATAGATAGATGGTCTCTGTCACTGTCCTTCATCATTTTCAAGGAAATATTAAAATCTGGACATTTCCAGGGATAAGGTCTTTAAACACTGCTGAGCAGGTTATTTTGATATGTTTTCAGGAAAGAAGTGACTGGCTCTTAGGCAGGTAGACAATAGTTTACACAATGAGAAACCTTTTCCTTCTTAAAGTTGTTCTAGTTCCTTCTGGTTCTATTTGTGCTATCATACATATTAATATCAAAGATCTCAAATAATAAGTAATACACACCAAGAATCACAGCACACGTTTTAGTAGGTTAAAGTACCTGGATATAGATCTGGCTCCATTTCTGGAGGGTTTGCCCTATAGTTAATGGAATTCTAGAGGAATCAGGCAAATTGCATGTGGCCTGAAAGTGTGGTATGTGCCCAGAAAATGCTGAAGAGGCTTGGGCAGAGAACAAAACAGTGTTTTGTTTTAACCTCAGTGGGTTAAACACCTTCAGACCTGAAGACGTGTGGCTGAACTGGCCTTCAGGTGGGTTGAACCTTTGCCACCTTCCAGCACTCCATGAAACCACAGTGACACAGCTCAGGTGACACAATCCCACTTCTCTGTGTGAAATTTGGTTTCTGCTCACATCTGAGGCAAGAACCATTCTCCTTGGCATGCCTGGTGGCCGGGCTGGCTTGCTTCATGTAACTTCAAATCTCATTCCTTTCTGTGCTGTGATTTGAGATAGAAATACAAATCCCCCCTGCGCTATCCAAAATCACATTCAGGTAAGGAGCATAGTTACATTTCATGGTCCCATCAGCCTGTGCTTTTCCTAGGAGATGGGTTCTAATCGTGTGCATGTGGAGCCTATAAAATTGTTGAAGTTGTATAAATCACTTCAGTTTCATGTGACAGCAAACCTGAAGTGCAAAAGGCTATAAAATGCCTTGGATTGCAGTGCTGAGCTGGTCCTCTGACAGCTGCACCTATGTTGGGAGCCAGAAAGCAGCCTGCCATGCACTGGGGGTTACAGGAAGCTTTTCCAACTCCTCCTGCCAAATGGGCCAATCCCTTGTGACAACAGAGGAGATGCTGCAGAGCCTGGAAAACCACTCCCCGTGCCCTGCATGCAGTAGATCAAAGCCAGCTCACACCCAACGTGTTTATAGGTGGAGAATAGGTCCTGGCAGGGTACATTATTCCACACTCCTGCTGCTGCAAGGGAGGTTGTACCTCCAAAGGCAGAAAGTCTTTTCCAACTCATTTTCCCACTGTGATTTCAGCAAGGGAAAACATCTCTGGATGTCGCTGCCCGAGGCAATCACATCAACTTGGTGGACATGATTATCAAAGCCGATCGGTTTTACAAATGGGAAAAGGTGAGCAGCTTACACACCACCCCCTGCCCTTTGTAGTGCAGGTGTAGCTTTACTGACTCCATTGAGACTCCACATACCAGCTGTCAAAGGACAAGAAACACAGGACATGACCTCTGCTTTCATCTCCTTACTTAAGAAACACAGAAGTCCTCACCATGCCAACAGCATCTGCTTAAGGCTTTCCTTATTTAAAAAGGCCTCTGTGGTTAGAAATCCCAGGCTGTGAGGCTGGGAACAGAGGTTTTCCTTGTGTCTTCTTAAGATTTTGGGCATCTTCCCATAGTAGGGGGAAGAAAAGGAAGGAAAGGAGGGCACGTGCCTGTGGCCTAGATGCAGCTTCAGGAGTAATGCTGTGTAGGTCAGGCCCTTGCATGGGCTTATTCAGCCTCTTTGCAGCCGGGCACCTAAAGGCTGTGAGCACGAGCCTCTGTTGCAGGGAAGCAGGAGATTTAATTAAACGATTCTGCACCAAGCCCAGATAAAAGGCAGTATAGAAATGGAAATCACATCCACATGGGCTTCTATAGCAAAGCAGCTTTTAACGGTTTTTGTTAACATGCCTGGTTAGCACAGAGTGAAACGAGAATAAAGAGAATAAAAAAAATGTGCTGTGCCAGAATGAACTTGCAGTGACCTGCAGAGCTGAGGGTGTGGGAGGCTGCAGAACAACGTTGCAGCACCCCGAGTGAAACCCCTGCTCTGGCTTTGCAGGACAACCTGAACAGCAACTCCGACTCGTGGGTGGCAAAGCACTTGACCTTTAAGCAGGATCACAGGCTGGAAACACAGCACATTCGCTCAGTCATGTGGAGATTAGCCACGAAGTACCTCAAACCTGGGGAATGGAAGAAGCTGGCACATTACTGGAAATTCACAGATGCTCACATTAGGGCCATTGAGCAACAATGGACAGGTATAAAAACCTTCCCAGGTATTTTTCCTTCCTTGCTCGCACCATGTTTCTAGGAGGTGAAGCTGGAGTAGGAGCAAAGCGTGTTGGTGTATTTGAAACAACCAAAAGATTATGCTTTTAATGAATGTGGAGTTACCTACACACTGGAATTTATCTAGGAGTAAAGCACACAAGCAGGATTAGTGCTTCATTGCTCACTCCTTATGAGGCACTTAACAGGCCAGTGAGTTCTGTGTACAATTCTTGTTCTATAGGACAGGAGAAACTTGCTGGTTTTATTTTTTCTCTTTTAAGGATATGAACCGAGAAGGCAGTGAAGTTCCATTTACAACTCAAGAGATCTATTAGCAGAATTAGGGTCTGAGGCTCAGAAACAGATCACTGCTGGTGTAGCTGCTGTCAAGACTCTGTAGTCTGGGCAGCGTGAGTGAGGGGCCAAGCTGTGCTCTGAAGGCAGAAACTCTGTATTGCCATGAAAGGTTGGCCAACAACTCCAAGCTCATCCACAGCCACTCCTTTAAGTTTCACATGGAAGGAAATTAGCTAAACCATACTTTAGAGCCTCCTAGTAAAACCCAAAGGGAGCAGTGTCCAGACCCACCAGCTCAGAAATCCACTGTGGTCAGGGCCATGCACTCTGATGGTGGGATTTCATTTATGGTTTGATCTTGCCAGGCACTAAAAGCTACAGGGAACATGGCCACAGGATGTTGCTGATCTGGCTCCATGGTGTGAATACTGCAGGAGAAAATCCAATCAAGGGACTCTACGAAGGCCTTGTGGGGATCGGGAGAAGAGATTTAGCAGGTAATACTTTTGTCTTCCTTCACTAAGCATTATTTAAATCAATTTACTTGTACTCTGTGGTTACACAACACAGACGAAAACTTCAGTGAAGCCAGTTCACACAAGCTGAAAGCACCTGCCCTGCCCCCTTGCTTCCATTACATGTAATTTCTTTCCTCTTCATTTTAACAAATGAACACATCCTGCCATGGCTCCATGTGCAGCAGAACATTCTCTCTTACAGAGAGTATCCGGAAAAAAGCCAATGCAGACTCCACCTCTCCACGGAAATGCACAGCAATGTAACCCCGGGAGCATCTTCTGCTGGTCTCAGAGCTACAGGAGAAACACTTCTCTGCTGCTGCTCCAAGGCAGCTGCAACTTAAGGGCTCCTTGTCAGGAACAGCTGGCACTGCTGGATGCTGCTTGCTCTGGAATGACAAGAGTAAAACAAATGCTAATGGTCAAAAATGCCTCTTGACACAGAAGGGAGATTTGTATCCCAACTTCCTATGGTCTGGGTACTGTAAGAGATGTTCAGCGAGTGAGCCTCACTTGTCATACTCTATCAGGAAATATTACAGTTTTACTGTAACTTGTTTACAGCACATTTTTGTACATATATTTTTAACTGTCAATTTTTTAAGTTAATGAGGGGAAAGCCTTTGTTTTCAGGAGTGTTCCTTACTTACTTTGTTGGTGGGATGTCTATCACTTGTGTCTTAAATGTGTCCATAACTTCCCTCTTACAATGGGAACTTAAGAAGCAAAATCAAAAATTGCTTTTGGTCCTTTTGGAACCTTTGGGGGTGTGATTTTTAATGCTTTGACTCCACTGTTTATAAATTTACACTAACATACATGTACTGTTTATAAATCAAATAGGTGACTCATGACTCCACTTACCTTTTCAAACTGTATCTTTTCAAAAGATTAATTATCTACAGAGACACAAGGACATATAGTTTCCTTACATAGCAATTTGTCATGTAATACTTCATATTTATTTTTTACAGCATTTCAAGGGAAAATAATGTCTGTATTTCAATAAATCTAAATCATACCCTCAAATTTGCAAGTTATATCTTGTCATCTTTATTAAAAAAGCACTACAACATTCTTAAGTAGAGATAAACCAGTACAACCTTATAATTAAAGCTTGAAGGGAATTCAAGCAGAACATGCTGGTTTTCTTCATTTCCAGAGGTGTCTGTAGAGGCAAACCAGGACTGTAGTGAGCTCCACTGCTGTTCTCTTGGAGTCAAAGCAAGAGACACTTGCTGAAAATAAAGTTTTATTGAAAACCATTTTTAAGCAGCAAGAAACTTAAAAATTCAAAAGCTTTATTTCAAGTAGAAACTAACAACACAGCTTATGAAGCAAATAAGTGATGGCAACATTGTCACTTAAACATCTTTTAAATCAAACATTCAACAAAAATATATGTCAGCTTATAAGTACACAGTCTGCATGTGGTAATATATACAGCCGAGTGAAAAATATAAAAAGAAATACACTGTTCTTGCTTAAGAACATGACAGTGAAGACTTTGGTAGAAAAAATGTCTTTATTTTTAAAAGTGTAGTCTTCAAAGATGCTTCCTTGAATCCAAAGACTAAAAATGAAACAGACCTATCCCATTAGACTGCTGGAGGTTACTGTCCGTGGGTAGTTCACTGACTGTTGATCCTGTTGGAATCACACAGTGATAGTCGGCTAACACAAGGGAAAAGGCAGAGTGGGAACAGCTGATTGTACACAGGAAGACCACCAAACCGATGCCTCCACTCCACTGGCACTCCCAGGCCTACTGCTCTTCTTGCTCGTTGCTGGTGTGAAGACTGATCTTTTGGACTTCCAGCTCCTCTGCACTGACCATGGAGGGATCGATGGCTGCGTAGCGGGTACCATGGAACTGCAGCAAATGGATCTGTGGGGCACGGGGAACAACACACAAACTGCTGGAGAAGCACAGTGTTTTGGTAAAGGAGACACATTCCTGCTGAGGAATTTTTGTGAGGATGAAACCATGGCTCTGGAGTACAAGAGTTCAGAGACAGGGCACACAAAACCCCCAAAACTGCCCCTCTGTGAACGTGGCTGCTCCCTTTGGTATCCGCAACCTCAGAGCTGGAGCACACAGAGCTCAGGGAAGTCAAGAAACAAAAGCAAGTGCACAACAGGAGTTGCAGTCTGCTGTTGTGGCTGAACACATTTATAAATTGAGTTTGAATTCAGAGACTCACCTGAATATAGAGGTTGACCTCAGCACTCCTGCAGAGATAAGGGAAGTTGCCTCCTGTTTTGAGGTGAGCTCTCCTGGCATTAGGGTAAAGCTTATACATTTCTTCTTTTGCCTCTGTTGAAAGTGCGCTTTGGTCGAACACCTACGGAACAAGTCCCAGCAGTCAGCTCTGAGTCTCACACTTTGTTCTTACAGCAGACTGGCTCTATGCTGCTCCTAGAGTGACTCTCAGCTTCTCTGTGGAACAGTGTTTATGAAATGAAAACAAGCAAACGTGTTGGGCATTGACAGCTAGAAAGCCAGCTCTGTGATAGGGAAACAGATGGCTCAGTTGGATATGCACAGAATATCCAACTCAGTGTAGCACAGAAGAGTCACAGTGTTGCCCAGTCAGCAGAAGGCTTCCCTAAATATGAATTTACATGCTGCAAGTGCTTACTAACTAAGTTGCTGATGGAATATCAAGGCCTCACCTGCCAAAGGGAGGAAACAGCACTTAAGAGAAAAATTAAGCTGAGATGAACTCACATCCATAATGGTTACAGGGATGTCTCGGATTTTGTGAGGTTCTACATAGGAGTTCTGGCAGTTGAGGGTGAGTCTTGAGGCGAGCTCGCTCTGGCCCAGGCTCTCCAGCTTCCAGAAGAGAGAAACACTGATTAACAACGTATTTCACTGCAGGAAGTTAATGTAATATTAACAATACAGCCAAAGAGAAGGTAGTTGTAAACTCAGTATTACTCTGCATGAGACAAATGCTTAAAGCATGTTCCATTAGTTGCTCCTGCCCCCAGGGAATGGCCTACAGATATATCCCAGTATTTTCTCCTCTTCCATCTTAGTTCCTTAACTTCCTCTCTTTTGATCTACATAAATAAACAGAACTCAGGTAAAGTCACCACATCAGTTAAATTGCTGGGACTGTGCCAGCACCTGCTAAGGATCCACTCCTCACTCCTCCCTGCTGGGTAGAAACCTCTACACACCTCCTGCTCAGTAAATCTACAGAGAGTGGCACCACAGCCATGAGAACACAGAGCTACCTACCCTGTCCACCATGAAATCAATCCCATCTGCCATCTCAGGGTCTAGAGGACCAGATGCAAAGTTCCCAAGGACAATTTTTTTCAGCATAAAAGCAGGCATCAGCCAAAAGCTAGAAAAGAAAAAAGATGTAACAATCTTCAGGCACCAAGGGCTGCAGCATCTAGATGTTTTGTTGTAAATGTTCCCTTTTCCTTGCACAGTCTTCGTGCATTAACTTCAAATGAAATCCTGGAAAAGCTTTAAGAGCAGAGAGATGGAAAACATGGCATCCTGGTGCTTGAAATGCTCTGGGAAGCTTTTAGTCTTATATGGCAAAAGTGTATTTTAAACATAGTGAACAACACTTTTCTTGCTCTAAATGGTTTTGCTAGAAAACAGGCAGAGTTCTTAAATCTGACCACACATCCACAGAGGATCATGGAACAACTTGTCTAATTCCACACTCTCAGTTGTGAAAATTTCCATTCTCCTTGTGGTATGCCTTTAAAAGTTGTAAGTATTCCATCCCACACCTCCCTCCCCCAGGCTGGAATCACATTAGATGCATGTCCAACCCAATCAGTGTGACATTTCATTGCAAAAAAACTAATGCCAGAAGTCTGCTTGCTTGTCCCAGCCTTCCTTACCTGTTTGCTGTCCACGTCTGATTGAAGATAGAAGTGTCACTAAAGGCATTGCACAAGATCAGAGACTGAACTCTGGGAGATTTGTGTGTGTATTCAGCAAATTTTTGAGCCAGAAAACCTCCCAGAGAAGCTCCAAAAAGGTGAACCTAATACAAGGGAAAAAACCCAAAACAAACAGATGATGTTACACTTGCAAAATGTGACCTCTGAGCACAATGTTTCATTACAAAAGTAGGTCATTCAAGTTTACTCTGTCCCCATAACCCACTTTTTGAAAGAGTCACTATTCCATTGATCTTCTGGTTTTATGAGTGACAGAAATGTGACAAATACTGGCAGAAGGAAATGTTCCACACAGAATCACAGTGCAAATTTGTGTTCAACAGGCTTAAGAAAAACCACAAACATTTCACATTGTTCTCCACAGCTATTCCAATCCAAGGTACTTGATTGTGGTGTTCTGTGCTATGTGAGTTAGGAATGGTAACTTCCATGGGATCTCATGTAAAACTGAAGTTAACCCATACAATTTAATAAGCACAGAATAACAGCTGAATTGAGGCCAAGCATGACAATTTCTAAGGGTATTCACCTTCAAAACTAGTTTCAAATGTGAAATTGCAACACAGCCTCTTTATTTATAGCCTACATTGTTGTGTCCTGTTTTATCCACTGGCTCCTAAACAAGACTCTTTCAAACATCAGGATTTTACTGCAATGGTATGTCCCCTTCCCCATCTCCAGGCACTCACTTTATCCAGCTGAAGGTGGTCTAACAGTTTCCTGAATCCATCACAGAACTCGAGGTGATCCCAGTACACTGGATACTGCAACTAAAATAATACAAAGTTAGAAAAAGCCAATCTCGGATCAATCTGCTTCAAAGTCATCACAGTTCTCACATTAAAGGTTTCAGGACATCAGCCAGCCTCTCCTGCAGGGTGAGGCTCCTCAGCAAGGCCCCACAGCCCAAGGGTGCAAACACCTCCCCTCCCTTGCACAAAAGCACATAAAGTGCTGCAGAGCAAGTCTGCTGGGGAAAGTGCAGCGTTGCCTCACTCTGTAATCGGCAGGAGGGGAGGCTGGAACTGTTCTTCAGTAATTTTGTAGCATGTAACAGCTACAGAAATCCTTAACTGCTGCAAGACAGACAGCGGTGCTCCTAAAGCCACGCTGTTTAATATTGTACAAATGAACCACTGCAGTTCAGCTCAGAGGCTGAGAAGCCACAAAAAGAGCAGGCTGGTAGGCTTTTAAGGAGTGACATAGCATTTGCAGATATTACATGGGCTAAGAACCACATTATCCACCATCCCCAAGCAAAGCACAGAAACCCTGAAATAAACTCACGTATTTGCCTCAGGGCTAACAAAGACCCATCTGGAGGCAAAAATTACCTGGGTCCAGGACACACAACGGGAAAAATAGGCCAAGAAGTTAATTGTGTGCATGCACAAGGTTTTGGGTAAACGCTGCTGAGAACATAGAGCAGACTCCAGCCTGGATCCACAGGCTACCTACTCCAAAGTGCAACTTAGCATCAGGTTTTTGGTGGATTCCCTTAGTCAAAACTAAGGAGTTCATATCCAACTTCTGATTAGAGCAACCAGCACGAGCACACTGACTGCCACAGGTCTGAGAATACTCACAGCGATAACTCTGTAGCCCCATCCAGTCAGTGCCAAAATTTGCTGGAAAAACACATCTGCAGTTCCACTGACAGGAGGGAGAAATATGAGTGGGCAGCGAATGCTCCTCGGTCCTGCATCATACAGGGACCAGACTTTACTGTCATCATCATCTACTATGATCTGGAAAGAGAGGCATGGGAGGGGGAAGAAACACAAGACAAGTGAAGTTCTTCAGCCAGCTTCCACAATTACTTCTAGAAATTGCCATCATCTAGTACATGTTATAATACTCAAGACCAACTTTTATTCTTCATGACAGCTTTCCTCTCTAAGGCTGTTTTCTAACTGGAAAAATCTAATCTTTGCATGGATACAGTTGGAACAGAACTGTGGCCTTGCACCATCAGAGCAGATGTTTTGTGCATCCTGAGATAAGCTGGGCAGTGAACTGCACCTCGGGAAAGGAACTCCCATGCACAGGAGAGACCCAAGAGGTCAGTTCAGGGTACCAAGAGCAGCAGCTGGAGGCTGGAAGAGCCAGTACTGCCCCAGGGACAGCTTTTTAAACAGCCATCGACATTTGTATCCACACACAGAAGATGTTACAGGTCTGGATCCTTGCAGGCCTTCTGAATTAAGCAGCTAAGAGCACTAATTATTGATCTGAAACACTGAGAGCTGCCTGCCAGAAACAGAGACACACACAACTCCCAGGACAGCACTGCAAAGCTGAGCTGGGAGGAGAAACACTTCCATCATGTGGCATCATCTCAGGGGCATCTGGAGTACCCAGGACACACAGCTGGCTGAGGCAGATTATTCACACACGAGGTGCTGTCATTAATAAGCAGCTCCTCATACTCATCAATATCTTCAGAAGTATAAGAACTGGGTCTTCTTTTCTAGCAGTGCTGAAGCCTGACTTGTTTTGACAGGGCCTGTTCTACCAGCAAACTGTTTTGTATATTAAAATGTCCTTTCAACTCCACAACCCAGCAGAAGCGTGATGCTCGTACCAAATTAACAAGGACAAACCTCTGGGGAAGGCCTGTGTCACACAGTGGGAATTTATCTCCTCTGTAGCAAGATCTTACAGCTTTTTGAACAGTTACATACAAGCACAATTTACTTTTCCAACCCAGCAGTTAAGCTTCTCAGCAATCCGAGAACAGCGTATCACAAATCAGATTTGACTAACAAATCTGTTTCTAATAAAGCCAGTATTTCAGGCTCTGGAAACATGTGAGGAATCACATGATACTGTTGTTTTCTAAAGTCTCTGCGCAAAAAGGAAGATTGCATACCAGAGCTTCCAGACCATTGAAACCATTTAAATATAAACCTTGTACAAAAGATCTCCCAACCCCCCAAAACACTACCCTTTGAACACAAATCCTGGGCTCCTGGGCCTTGCCATTCTCAGCTGTCATCCCATCAGTAATGTTGGATCTGTTCAGGGTGGCTCCCTTGAGTTTTGCAGAGCCAGGGTGCCCCTTACTGAAGACTTTCAGGAACAACTTAGATAAGACAGTGAGCAGTGTATGCAAATGAAGGCTCACAGGCAAAGCTAGAGACTCAGTTAAAAAAATGTTATTTTTTTGCTGTACTTCTCATATCTGAGCAGGGCAGGAAGGGTGCTGGAGCTGTGCATTTCCTGCGCCAGGCAGGAGAAACATCTCAGCCCATTCTCCAACAAACTGCTCTGGCTCTGCTTCCTCAGGTCGATCTGACAGCAGGAACCAAGTCTGGTCATTCCTTCCTCTGCACTTCTTTGGGGGATAATGCAGGCAAATGTATTCCCAAAGACTGCTTCAGAGATTAATTACAACTTCAAACTGGGCTTTTTCCACCCCCCCCTTCTCTCTCCAGTAACCAGGACTTCTTCATACCCCACATTCACCACTGTGGCATCACTGGACTTCAGAGCAGACAGAATCACTCAGGAGGGTAAGGCATTCCCTCGTCTCAAGGCCACCAGGTCACCATCAGCTTCAGTTTACACACATCCCCAGTGAGGAAACCCTGAGCACTCGCAGCAGCTGGAGGCAGTGGCTGCTGGCAGTGAGCTGCAGTGTCACAACGTCCCCACGGCAGCAGCACCTCATTCCATTGTAACCACAACCTCCAGCTCCCTTCATTCACCACAATGCATCCCATAAAACAGAGCCTCGGAGCACCCACACAGCTCTCCACTGAAATACTGTCTCCTGGCCTTGCTGACTTGGTGAGGCACTGCCTGAAGGCAACAGCATGGCACAAACAGACCCAGCGGGTCTGGCACTGCCCAGAAACAGATGGACAGCCAGAGCCGACACAGAGCACGTGTAGTTAACAGCAACAGATCTGTCTTATTTACAGAACACACAAACTGGCAAAAATGAATGAAAATCCTACAGCCTTTCCCTAAGGGTGTTCCTGCAGCCCACACAGCCATCCAGATTAGGGAACCAAACCGACTGGAAGTTGGCTTAGCCCAAAAACAAACTATAACACACCCCAAGCTAAAGAGGCCACTGACTCTGCTCAGTGTGTACAGCAACATCAGTGACTGTGCTTGCAGGAGCAGGCTGGGGGGTAAAGGCAGGGCTGTCCTGCAGTCTGGCAGGAGTCTGGGCTGCTGCTGCAGGTCAGGCTGTCACCACAGCTCAGCAAGCCTGACCTGCAAAAGGCACACATGAGAGCCTGACCAGGTCAGGAGCTCTGCACTAGCACTGCACTCTGTGCCCTTGGTCTGCCACTTGGCACACAGAGGGCAGGAGCTGGAGCACTGCACACCTCAAACACTCTCCTGTGGCTCCATGAAAGGAAGTGGAGAAATCCAAGCAGAGAAGAAAGTCGTTGGACAGTGTGATTAAGCAAAAGACAGCTAAAGGACACGCAGCAGAAGAAACCATTTGGGGTTTTCCACTGTGGTTAAGGATTGTCCCTCTCTGAGGAACCCTGTGTGAAGTCCAACTGCCAAGAAATTGCCTTCAGACACTGCTCCAGCCTGAGGATGATGGGTAGGGACAGTGAAGGTGGCTCTGGTAGCACAGGGTCAGCTGCCCTGCCTCGGTGCAGTCCATACAGGCAGCTCTGAGAGGTCACACTTGTGATCCCCAGCACCCACTCTTTCCTTGGAGTCTCCTCCTCAGGCATGGCTGGAATCAGGGCTGCAGGTACCACTGCCATGGGTCACAGCTGAGTCTCTGCTCCCCACCACTTGCAGAAGTGACCTCTGAGAAGCATGTGAAAATGAAGGCTGTGCTTTCATGCACTCACATGACACGTGGGGCAAAAGTTCAGGAGATAAAGCAGGTCAGTAGCACAGCCACAACTGCACTGCATTAACCACACAGTCTGGTTTTCCCCCTTACAGAACAGTAAGAGACTTAACCCACAAGAAGATTCCAGCTGTACGTACCTTTTTAAGAGGAACTGTGCTTCTGAACCAGTTATAGTCAGGAGAGACTTTAATCTCTCCCATGATGTTTAGAAAACCCTCAGTTTAGGTCAGCCTGAAAAAGAGAGAGAAAGTGAGAAGTCAATACAACAGCTTTCCCGTGGGCAGCACTCGAAAGCTGCGCCGTGTACACAAAGCATCGCGGGGTGATTTGCTCTTATCAGTCAATGGCACTACCTCTGACTCACACCAAGTTGACTTTTGCTCAGTTTTCATCACAAACCATATAATTATTCCCTCAAGAGGCAGCCACCTGACTGCCTTACTGCACCAGCCTAATTATGAAATGATGATGCTTTTGTAACAGCATTCCCCTGTGACAGCCGCAGAGAAAGTCAATTGTGTTGCAGGCTGTAAGTGGCTTAAAACCCTACAGCATGTTTTTGATTTGTTTTAAATTGATCAAGTACTCCAGATTTCTAGCTGATAAATATTCATACAATTCACTCAGCAGCTCCCACCACAGACATTATTTCAGGTCTCAGCATTCAGACCACGTCCTTCCATCTGACCCAAAGGAGTCCCAGAGCACATCGGGAACATCATCTGATCCGAGGCTTAATTTACAGAAGATTCCTGAAATTTCAGTTCTGTCCACACAGAAGCAGACCCTTGTCAGGAGTTACCAATGAAGAGATCTTTGAAGCACAACAATTAAAACAGGAGAAATTGATTCAGAGTTGGAGCCACACAGGAATGCCACTAATTCACTCCCTAGTCAGAATGTCCAAGCACACATAACAAGCATCTTATAATAGTCCATTAATTAGTAATAAACACTGAGGTAACTCCATGATTTAACTTTTTTTAAAAGCAGCTTAAGACAGACCATTAGCATCCATTTATACAACAAATGGCATCGAATAGTTTTGAAGCTTCGAGACTCAATAGCCTCACCCCGAAAGCCAACTGCCTCAGGAGATTATTTTCATGCATTCACACACAGCACTGAGCGTTACAAAACAAAGAAACTTTTGCTCTTGTTACTTAACAGTTGCCAAGTCTAAATCAATAGGGTTTGTTTCTTAATTCTTCATAAAATAAGACCTCCTTGTGTTCTGTGAGTCACTCCAGCTCTTTTCTCCCTGCAGGAGAGCTGCCGGTGGGCAGCTTAACCAGTTTACAGGGTTACAGCTGGATTAACAGTTAGTTACAATTTCCTCATCTTTCAGTCTTCATTCGCCATGTTTTTGGTGCAGAAAACATGGAGTTTAAAAGGGGAAGTACTTTCTAAATTGCAAAACACACACCTTCCCCAGAGCACACACTACACCTCTCATGTCCAAGGGTTTGAGGTAGGGAATTCACCTGCATGGCCACCGTTCCAAACTTGTGTGACTTCCTTTTGGTGCTTGCACCAATTGTTTTACTCTCTATCAGTCTGGCAGCAGGTAAAATTACAGCAAAGGCAAAAAAATGTATCTCTTTCCAAAGCAGAGCAGGTGCAAGGATGTGTTACTGAACTGGGGCCAGCAGATCACTAGAGAAAGGAAGCAGTGGTTCAGACTAATTCCTTCCCACAACCACACATCAGTGGCTTTCTGAAAGCTGCTCAGCAAACAACAGCGTGACAAAGCTGTGGCAGACAGAAATTACAGGAAAAGCCTTCAAACACACGGTATCTTGGAGCCTTATATTGGCAGGGCCAAGAAGCACAAGCCATGGCCTCGCTATGCCAGGGACCTCACGGACACAGAGGCGCCGGAGAGTGAGACCTTCTGCTGGTAATTTTGGTTGCCAGAGAAGATTGGAAACCTCTTCCCTGCTGTGATCACCTTGCTGCTTCTGCCACCTGAGTCTTTCAGCACCACTGAGCTGATTTTTGTGGGCTGGGAGCACAAAGCGGTGTCATTACACCTGGTAAGGGAAGGGTATAATACATCCTGTACCTTGTCTGGCACCACAGCGAGTTTAGAGTCCACCTGAAACCTAAATTCTGAGCTTCCCAGCTCACCTGTTATCACTTGTGAAAGTGAACCACTGGCCAGTAACACCTTGGCTGATTTCCCCCACCTTTCTTCTAAAGGTGCACATGTGACCATCACCCCTAAGGGCTGCCCCTCTTTTCAGGCAAGAGGAAACAGGTTGGCTTTAAGTAAAGAAGTTTTTGATGAAGTTTGGATGTCCTGTTACTGAAATGCCTTTTTTTTTTTTCTTTGACACAGAAATGCAACACCAAATTTGCAGACACAAATACTCATGTCAACAACACCACCACGTGCTTTTCCTGCTGCAGAAAAGCTGAACCATGAATTCAAAACAGGCACTCAGTCCCTAAAGGTAACTCAGATCACAAAGAACCTGATGCTGGCCATGACTGGGCTCTAAATACTCCATTCACATTTTTAGGAAAACCAAACAACCTGAAGAACTCTAATCCCTTGAAAACGATTCCTCTAAAAGAAGGATTCTTCTTAGTGGGTAAAATTCTGGTTGTGAGTTACCCTGTTACACCAGTGACACGTTCCACTCGTTATTGATTTAGAGAGACAACGAGAAAGGAGATTTACAGATAACTGGGCCATGGCAGCAGCACCTTCCCCTCTCCCCAGCAACACTCCCCACTCCGCTGCCCCCCAGCCCCTGCTCCAAACACATTTGCCCCCCAGCTCTGCAGGGAGAAGGGATAAACCCCCTCAGCACCCTCAGCCCAGGCTGGGGGAGCCCTTTCCCTGAGGGACCGCCGGGCTAACACACCCCAGGGTGGGCCCTTGGGCCCCCCGAGGGGCCGACCCCGACCCCAACCCCTCCATACCCTCCCTCGGGGGTCTCTCTGGAGCCCCAAACACCCCGCACAGCCCCGCGGCACAGCCCCCTCCGTGGCTAACCCGGTCCGGAGGGCTCAGAGCCCCTCAGGGACCCTCACAGCCCCTCAGGACCCCCTGAGGCCCCTCAGAGGCCCCTCACGGCCCCCTGCCCGGCGAGCAGGGCCGCGCCCGTCCCCACCTTGCCCGGTCGGTGCTGGGCGCGGGGCCGAGAGCAGGCCGAGGCTGAGGAGCAGGATGATGAGGATGATGATGACGAGGAGAAGGAGGATGCTGAGGATGAAGATGAGGAGGATGAGGATGCCCCGCTCCCTCCCCCGCCCCGCGCGCCCGGCCGGGGGCACGCGCCGGCCGCCACTTCCGGGTGCTGCGCCCGCGCCGCCCACGTGACCCGCCCCCCGGTGGGCGGGGCCTGAGGCGCCGGCGCCGCCATTGCTGCCCGGGCGGAAGTCACGTGCGGCTCATGGAATTAATTACGTTAATTATGAAGCGCTGGCAGGGGGTAAAACTCAGCCCTGCCCACGGCCAGGGCCACCCTCCGCTGTGCCAGGCTGCTCCGAGCCCGCCACAGGTGGCACTGAGTCACTGCTCTAATGGCAGGGGGGATAATTAGCTGCGTTTAATTAGTAACAGGGGGTGAATGTGAGCGGGGCTGGAGATACCTGCACGGAGAGCAGGGGTGTTCTCCGTGAGACGTGCCCAAAGGACACCCTTCCATGGACAGTGTATTTTTATATAAGGTGCTCGAAGATCACCTGGCCCCCCAGGACCGCTCCCTGCTGCCCCGAGATTCTGTCAGCCTCGTCTACAAACGAGGGCCGCGACCCCAGGGAAACGGGAAAGGAGAGCGAAAGGAATTTAGGGAAGAAGAATTAAAAGGAATTTAGGAGAGAAAAACAAGAGGCATTTAGGAGAAAAGAATAAAAGGAATTTAGGAAAGAAGAATCAAAGGAATTCAGGGAAGAAACACAAAGGGACTTTAGGCAAGAAGAATAGCAAAAGCGAGGCATCACCTCCAATAACGCGTGTTTTGGGGAGCCCGGGGCAGTCCCGGGGGCACCGCGGCCCTCAGACTACCCCTCCCATGATGCCCCGCGGCGCGCCCGCGCCCACTCCCCTCCCGGACTACACCTCCCATGGTGCCCCGCGCGGCGCGCCCGTTCCCGCCGGGCGGCGCGGCGCGCGGTGCCCGCTGGGAGCTGTAGTCCCGCGGTGACGCGCGGCGGGGGCGGCGTTGTCGGGGCGGGCGGGGCCGGCAGCGAGGCCTGGTCGGCGGCGGGGCCTGGTCGGCGGCGGGGCCGGAGCGGCCGCTGCACCATGTCCTGCCACAGCTGCGCCGCCGCCGCCCGCCTGCTCGGCTCCACACTGCCCTCCGCTCGCAGAGGTAACCGCGGCCGCCTGCCCTCAGCGCTCAGGAGGGGTCCCCGTGGGCCTCAGGGCTCCCTGAGGGGCGCCCCCCCTCCCCCGGGCCCGCCGTGACAGCGCCGGGCGCCGCGGCCTTTTGCTGCTTTATTTCCAATATCCTGCCTTATATAAGTGTCGGGGGTAAGGGGCACAACCCTGCGGGGTTTGCCGCTCTGTGGGGGGACGGAGTTTGTAGGGACGGGGGTGATGCTCGCGGTGCTGCCGAGGGTGTTTAACTGGCTTAAAAGGGCTTAATTCTCTCCCTTGGGAAACAGCCGGCCCTTCCCGCAGCCGGGCCTTGGAGTGCTGCTCCTGAAGGGTTTGGGGTTTCGGGGAGCCCAGCGTGGTTACCGGGCTCCAGGTTTGCAGGAGGGCGAGGCTGTGCAAAGCAATCCCGGCAGGGTGAACTGAGTGCTTGGGGCTGGAGGGGAGGGGGGGAGGTTGTTGCTTTTTGGGTGGTTTTGCCCTTTTCCTGCTGCTCTGCTGGGTTCTGGGAGTTGGCAAACCCTGGGGTGCTTCTGGGGGTAAAGGCAGAACAGCCCCAAATTGCGTTGAAAAATCTTTCTGTGACACGTTTGTATCGATATTTTGAATGATTGTACCCTTGGCACTAACCTGATGAGTCAGAGATGATTTATTGCCTTTGAGAGGTGAGTTAACTTGTTGTGCTTGACTTCACATTTATATCTCACCTGTGCTGAAAGGTTTAAACCAGGACTTTCAACTCCAGCCAGTTCTTATGCAAACCCACCAAAAATAAACTTTGAAGCAAGTAATGTTCTAATTTCACTTCAGAACAATATTTTTTTAAAAACTTGCATTTCTTTTTGTCAGAACTAAGATTTGAAAGGGTTGCATAAAAGAACAGATGAGGCTAAAACAGACATAGAGTAATACAATTATTTATGCATCAGCTTTCCATGGAAATTGTTTAAAAATAAATAAGCTTTTTTTATAACAAATTATGTCCTCTGCCAGGTGTTTTGTTTGCTGTTGCTGGTTGGGACAAACTTAAGAGTGTTCAGAGTGTGTGGGACAAGTGAGACTTCACTTCTGTTACACTCTTGAGCAATAGATTCTTTCAGGACAGCTGAAGCTTGGCCCCAAAGTCAGTATTTATTTCATTAAGTATCAATTAAAGGTTAATAAGGTGTCAAGGAGCTTCCCATCACTTCTTAAGTCACTAATCCCAACACCCTGGGTTGATTCCAGCTTTAGAGACACATCCTTTAAATTTACTGCTCCAAAAAACCACCTGAGCCACCAGGGAATGTTGCCAGCTGTTACATATTGGAAGATTTATCCGTACCTGGATCATTCAATAGAAGCTGCCAGGTTGGAATGTTGATTTCTTCTGAAAATCTGCCTTGGCTTATTTATGCAAGAGGGTAGTGGTGACAGTTCTCTTACTGCTTCATCTGTAATTACACAGTGATATTTTGTCAAAAACACCCCACTCAGCTCTCACAGTAAGCGCAGGGATGAGGCTTTTCATGCTTGGCCACGAGCTGATGTAGCAGTAACGTTTGTTTTTTGGGTTTTATCCCTGGTTTAGCCTTCCCAGCTCAGCACTCAGTGCTGGGCATGGTTTCAGAGTTCATCCTGTGCAGCTCTCAGTGCATTTGGTGTCTCACAGGAGCTCTCTGAATCAAACTCAGGGCTCTTTAAACTGCTTGAGCTCCTGTGTTAGTGCTTCATCCCTTCTCCACAAGCCAAATCTCCCTGCGCTGCAGGAAAGTTGTGTGACTTTGGGTTTTGTTCAGGAAAGGTGAGGTGGTGGTTGTTTTATTTTAAGGGGTGTTTTCTCACTTTCTAGACCAAATCCAGCTAAAGGAACTGTCTGTGAGGAATAAGCCTCCAAGAGAGAACAGCTATTGCATTATAAACAGTCTCCAAAGCTTATTCTTCCCTGACAAGTGCACTTGGCACACAGAGCCTTGGGAGTTCTCTGCAGATTCAGCTGAAAGACACAACTGCTTGTGGGAGCAAGCCAGTGTTTTTAAGTTTCTGTGGTGTTTTCATAGTTTCTCCTGTGTCATGTGAAATGTGTTGCAGTGGCACTCAGCAGAGGAATTCAGAATGGAAGGCACATTGATTGTTGTTCCTCCCTCACGTTTACAGTAATGCTATTAGAGATCTTTCAAAGACTCATTTTTAGTCATGTTAAAAATAGCTGCAAGTCATCTTCAGGAATCTTAAGCAGCACCTAAGTTAATAAACCAGCTTCAAATCTCATTTGATGCTGTTGTTTTGGTTGTGACTTTTCAGAGGCCTGTGAGAGTTTTTCTGGTAAATTTAGATTTGTCTTTTTTATTTTCCTCTTACAGTAGTGAATTTTCTTAAATGTCCTCTTTCAGCTAAGTTTCCAGCTCTTTTTTGTTGTTGTTACTTCTTTCAGAGCAAATGAACTGTACTCCTCTTGCCACTCTTTTTATTATTTTTTTAGAAGAGTTTTCAATAGGTTTCTCTCAGCTCTAACAGTAAAAGCATGTATGACCAGCATGTCTGTAATTGTCATTGCTGCTGTACAGCTCTGCTGTCAGTAAGACACAGAGTCCTTATCAAAACCACAGGGCAAGTGAGAAATGTGCCACTTTAAATGAGAAGGATGAGATATGGATCCCAGGCTGTTGTTGATGTTGAAATCACAAGTACAACATATGTTGGTCCACGTCACAGTCATGAAATGCAATCCTGCCCCTGTTGCAAGAGGAGGAAAAAGCTGTTTAGTTTCTCAATGTGGTGTTGTTTTGGGTTTTTTTTCCCCATGTTGGCAATAAGGTATTTCAGCAAAGTTAAGATTACACTGGATTCACTTGTGCCAAGTAGGACACGGCCTCTCAGTGTTCCTCAGGACCAGTTTGTTGTCAAGTGGTGCCTCAAATTCCTGGAAACTAATTTATTGTGGAGTTCCCAAGTGAAAGCCAAATCCAGACGTGCAGCCACTGAGTCTGAGACACCCTTTTGGTAATTTTTGCATAGTAAAGAGGCACTTCAAAGGTCTCTGTCTTACTCCAGGTGTGGAATTATTTCACAATGAATGCTGCAAGTTGATTGTGTTTATCAGTCTGAAGATCAGTTTCATAACTGGGATGTTCCCTATTTCATGCCACAATGGGACTCAGTTGTCTGGTGTTAGAGGACCTGGCGTTACTTTTGGGTTGTTTTTTCATAGTGGAGACAACTTTTAATGAGATGATCGTTAAGGTGAGGAAGAGAATTTATTTTGGATAATTGAAATGTGAATGTTGAGTCCTGTTGCCAAAACTCTTGAGCTGCATTTAATCTGGGATTGGGTGGCATTGGGATTAGGAGTGGAGTTTCTTTAATGTTTCTTTAATGTTTCATTTTGGGGTTTTCTTTTGTTTTTCTTAGGTATCACTTGCGGTCGTACGAGGATCCCTGTTTTAGGAAAACTTGGGACTTTTGAAACTTGTTCCCTAAAACGAATTCCTCTTAGGAATTTCTCAGAAACACCAGCATATTTTGCTTCAAAGGATGGTGCAAGCAAGGATGGGTCTGGAGATGGAAACAAGGTAATTTCCACAAATTGAGGTTTTCAGTAGTTTATGTAAAATGTTCCTTAAATTTTTTTTAATTGATCTTTTTACTTAGAATAATATTGAAATTTTTGCCAACTCTTGACATTGCTCATCCTTCAAATTGCTGCAACTGACAGTGCAGGAAAAATAAACTATATTGTAAATATTTTAGCAGAAAAGTCTTATAAACATCCCACAACACTTTTCCCAGTTTTATAAATCTTTTTGTCCAGTGTAAAGAGACCCTTGAGAACTTTATAGGATGTTTTAAATCCAAAACAGGTTTCAGGGTCTCAGGAAAGAGTAGCAATCAGAATTATTCACCTTCAAAAGCCTGCTACTCCCAAGTAGGCTTTTTAAAATAAGTACATTTTAAAATGTTTGTGGTTTTTTAGCACTGATCTGGGAGTTGTGTTAAGCAAGACAGGTCTGTGAGGACACAAGCTCTATTCTCATTAGTCAGTTATAGTCTATTTTCATCCTGGTTGTTCTCTATAATTATAGTTAATAAACAGCTTCTTCAGATAAATGATTACCTGAGAATAAAACTGCTCTTTAGTCAGCAAATAACATTTTGAGAGTTCATGGGCAGTAACTTTGCCTTAGTATGGCATGTTGTCACTCCTGAGGAATGTCCAGATGGCACAGATGTGTTCTGAAGGTTCAGATTAAAAAATAAATAAAGAAGATGTAAAAAATTTAATAGTATTCTTTTTCTTGGGGAGGGTTGTGAGGAGAAATGAGTAGGCAAGCAAGATTTGAAAAAATGGGGAACTGCCTTAGAAAAGGGAAGAAAAATCTTTGCTGTTTCCTAAAATATAGTAACTTTTACTAATCAAAATATGAAGCTACAGAACAGATAGTTTTAAGAACATTTTGATCTTGACCCAGTAAACAGGTTAACATGGAGAAAACCAAGTAAGACTCTGCCTTAAAAGTAAAAAATAGTGTTTCCAAGCAATTTGAGATGCTTATTTTAGCATAGATGTGGCATAGCTATACATGTCAAAGATGTGAAAATAGCTGTGGCTTCAGAAACCCTTAGAATCAACAGAGTTGAGGTAATAAAATCACTCTCTAAACATGATTTGTTTTCTTCTCTGGCATTAAAATACTGAAGTACACTATTGAAACATTCTTGGCACGGTTTGCCTTGTTATTGCTCTAGTGCCAGTGAAGCAGCTGTAATGTAGGTATGGGAAACTAAAACTGGCAGACCTGGGAAATTCAAATGTGTGTACTCTTCAAAGTGTTCTTGTCATGTCTTCAAAGCCTTTAAAAAATCCTGACAACAGTTATTTTGCCATTCAGCAATTGCAGTATTTGAATTATTTGATTCCATAAGCACGGTGCTAAATGCCTACTGTACCAGCTCCATTGTTTTGGGGCTAATTGTCTGGAAATCTCTTTTAGAAATCTGTTGGAGAGGGTGGCACTAAAAAGTCAAGCTCTGGAAGCTCTGGGAAAGGAGGGAACCAGCTGCGCTGCCCGAAATGTGGTGACTTGTGCACACACGTGGAGACCTTTGTGTGTAAGTTTCCATTAAAACTTCCTTTATTAAATAAACACAAATGTGGCTTGATTTGTGATCTCTTGTAGTCCTGATAGGTAAGTCTTAGCCTACCTAATTATCTGATGTCAGAAATCTTGTGATGCTCAGTTTGGCCCTGTTGCTGTAATCATTTATTGTCTCTGTAGGTACATTTGTGCAATTCCCAGGATGTGGGGGAATATGGTAGTGCAATTCAGTTTGTAACTTTGAAGGTGCAGTTTTAAAATAGTTTGTTGCACTTTGTGCATAAACAATACCTTTTAAACTACTGATACTTCTGTCTATTACATAAATACATACTCAGATAGATGTACATTTGTAGTGTTGCGACTAAATAATAAAACTTTAATGCTGCATGTACTATAACCAAAGTGCTTATCCAGCAGAGGAATTAGTATCTGACAGATGGCTTACTAGAACACTCTTCTGTGGCAAAGTCAGATCCATAATACATTCCAACAGAAGTCCAGCTAGAAAATCCAAAATGCCTGTCCTCCAGCAGCAATAGCTCCTCTTCTTTAGATGTAAAATGCACATTAATGCCAGTTACGCTTTAGGTTCTGTCAGACTTGAAGGCATTTCACCTGATTTCAGACCAGCTTAGAAAACAGTTGTCAGAAAGCAAATAGCCATTGTTAGTTGGTGGGGCTCAAGGAGGAAGTATCAAGTCATAATCAGACTTGTGCACTAAGAAGCTTAAGGCAAGGTCAGCATAAACGTGTTCAGCAGTTGTTCATATCACAGCTGGTGAAAACAATGAGGGGATGTGCTGTTATTTGCTGCTGCTCATATACAATACTGTTTAAAATGATCAAAAGTCCTGAATCACGAGACAATTCTGTAACAACAATGTATTTATTTATGTTAGATAAAATGGTGGGTCCTGAGTTACTGCTTGGTTGTTTTCTTTCCCAGAAACAAGGCTGTTTTTCTAGTTTGTTTGAAACTATAGGCAACAATGTGCTCTGCAAAATCTGGCCCTGGTCCATGGAACTGGAAACACGATCCTGTCTGGTGTTCAATATGTTGGTCTCTCCCTGGACTAGGCGTGGTTGGAAACAGTGGAAGGATTTTTAAGCTCATTTACCTTCTTATGATTCATGGATAGGCAGAGTCACTTTGAAACTCTCTCATTTCACTGGTGTGTTTCCCTTGGAAGTGGAGTTTGTACTTTTATCTGGAAATGCCATTCAGGCACTGCCCTGGAACGATCACAGTATATCCCTGGAAAGCAGAGATGTGGTTTATTATATTGACAGTGTTACTGGGAATATTTAAGCATGCTCAAACCTTTCTTAGGAAGAGGATTTGTTCATACTAACATTATGGGAGAAAAGGTCTGATATATACAATCTAAAATTCACAAGTAGAGAATCCGCTTGAATTGCAGCATCAGAATGGCACAGGTTCTGTAAACAGCTTGGGACTGAAACTCCACTTTTCTCCAAAATTGCTGTGAGTCATGGCCAAGTTTTCTCTGGACTGGGGTGTTTTCTGGTTTAGTCTGTTAATTTGAGCACGCTGTTTCCCCAGCCAAACTGTATAAAGCAGCTGGAAAACAGAAGAGCTAAGTTCTAATTATCTTTAAAATTATTTGACAAAAACAAAACAAAAACTAACAAGGGGGGGGTGAATTATCCCATTCTGCCCAAAATGAATGGGTTTGCAGGTTGCATTAAACCTATGGTAACTTGATTTTTTTGGGTAAGTTCTTGATGTTGCTTGGTCAAGAAAAAATGATAAATTTGCCCAGTTCTGGTTAGAATTACCAACCTGCAGAGGCTTAAGTAAATATCTAAAGCCAAAGGAAAACATGCAAGTAGCATTTGTTTCAGATTAAGTATTAGGTTTTCAGCCATTTTGAGAGAAGTAGGGAGACAGAATATTGACTAAAAGCCACATTCATTAGTAAATTAATTGCCATTGAGTGGCAGAGTGACAGGCTGGTCGTCCAGTGGAGTTTGGTTTTGATGGGGCTTCACTTTGTGTCTGCAAATCTCACCCAAGGATTTGCTTGGCAATGGTTTTCCAGTAATTAACAACAAAGGGCAAAGACGATGCAAACAAAAAATCGTTTTGCTTTGACCTCCTTCCTCAGCAGCTCCTGTGTTACTTTGGGTTGTGAAAGTCTGTAAGGAGTTTGTGATCAGTGAAATAAGATGCCAGCTCAGATGTGCAGTGAAATCCAATAGCTGGAAAGCTGATTGGCATAAGAAGCTTTATTTAGATGCTGCTTTTACTGTCTCCTGCTGATGCCAGCGGGCTACTCCATCCTCCAAAGCAAGGCTTCCCACCTACTGTACATACCCAGTAGGCAAGAAGTTCCCCTGCCTTCTTTTTCCTGCTGATCTTTTACCTTACAGCAGTTTGATAGCAGCCCATTATCTCAACCCTATGAGTGTGTTTAAGATTAATCCTCCAATTGTTTTGGTTTCCTGTGCTGTAAAAACCCAGCCTTTCTCTTCAGCAAGGTCAGCTCAGACAGAGTTCAGAAATCCCTCTGCAAATGCAGCCTCTGGGGGAACATTGCCTGATTAAAAACAACATTTGACTTGCGTTTTGGAACACTGTAAATATTTGCAAACATCTTAGTGGCAGGGATGTAACTTGATGTGAAGGTTCTTTGCTGTGCTTTTAAGTGCTTGCTAAAGGAACATAAATAAACATGCCAGGATTTAGGATTAAAATGTTGCCTACAATTTTGGATGCTCAGATTTAGGGAGATAAGATACTTAAACTTGGTGTCCTTGTATTTCAGAGCCAATTTCTCAATTTTTTTGTTCTGTTAAAGGTCATGTTGATACTTTTCCCCCATAATTCTGTGTAGGTGATAGAAACTGCCCAGTCTGATGTGTTTGATAATAGTCTCCTCCCTAAGGCACCCCGTGCTTCAGTTTCTCTGTAACTACAGACCCCAGTGGTCTTGCTAAAAATTAGGGAATTTACAATAACCTCCTTTGTGCTGCTTGAAATAATTGATAAGTATACTCAATTTTGTTGGTGAGTGATGTTTTAAAGATGCACAATAGTGCTATTATAGCCTTCTCTTGATTTTCTTTCTTTTTAACCATTCCTGTGAATCTGTAAAGGGAGCAACTCTTCCTGAGGCTATTCCATCTTAAATAAAGCATTATAAAAGGAAGGACCCACAGCCTCATGGCTCTGTAGTCATCAGGAATATCAGAGGTGTTTTGGGTGAGCACTGGGAGAAAGGTTGGGTTGGGTTTTTTCCCTACAATATTGTTACTAAATAATGGTTACGTTAGAGGAATGGCTGCACACAAGTGGATCTCCATCCAGGCAGATAACACTAATTTGGGAGGTTGCCAGGAGAACTTTCAGGCTGTTACACAAATTTTCTTCTGACTAGAGTTAATAAAGCTGTGGTGGTCACAGGATTAGCTGCTGCAATCCTAAAATAATCCATTGGCACTGCTTATCCAGGTATAATGTGGGATTAATAGTAAGAAAAGCCCCATCCACTCCTCTTTTGCTGATGCCAGCTCAGTGGAGGCAACAAGTTATAAATAAGCAGCCTGTTTATTGCTAGAGGGTGTTATTACAATCAGCTGGTGCTACAGCATTCAGGCCATTTTCTAAAAACTTTATGATTTCAGGTTGGACAATGCAGTTTTTCACGTGGCTGTTTTGCTGCATTTACTTTGCTTTTAATTGAATGCATTTACTAATATATTTAAATCATTCCTCTTGCACATGATTTGCATTTAATAGCACAGTAGTATGGTTAGAAGGGATCTAATCTTAATTACAAATATGGTTTATTATTCTTCTCTACTGTCTTTATTAGTTCAACGTTGCTATTTCAAAGTAAAAGAAGCAGTGCAGGATCTAGTTTTCAGGCTTTTGAAACCAATTTTTGCAGGTAACATGATTTCTTGAGACACAGCTCACAAAGTCAGCAGAGGAGGATGGTTTAGCTTTTGGAATTTGAAAGAAATTTGTTCTACTGTGGACAGTAAAAATAAATAAGCAGAAGATCTTGCAAAACATCAAAGTCCTGATGGTCTGTTGCATACCACAGCTGCCTCCGGGTGGGATGAGCCCTTTGTGTGACCCCAGCTGTGTCCTGGGCTTGGGACACTCGAGCCTGATCCACAGAGTTCCAAAGCCAGTGGGATGCAGCATCAGGAGCTGCCAAAGCAGTCTTTGATATTCTAGATTGTTTCCCCACACCGTAGTCTGTCCTTAACCGCTATGTTTTATTTTGCTGACAGTTTGAGAGTTAGAAACAATTCCTGCATCAAGCCCTCATTAATTTTGCCTCTCAGAGGTGCAGGGTTTCCTCTCCAGTGTGAGAGTGCCACTGGAGAAGTATCAAACAGGTATTTGCTTTTTAATCCCTTTTTTAGTTGCTGCCTTGCATTGTGAGCGTTTGGGCAAACTGTATTCCCTCTGTGTCAAATTCCATAGGCCAATAATTGCTTTTAAGTCTCCTAAGGTGAAGGAAGGGGAAGTGTGTGTAAACAGAGTGGCTGTGCTGTCTTACAGGTGCTTTTCCCGTGTGATGAGCTGAGGCAGTTCAAGTGAATGCTGTCAAAGCAGTTCCTCTGACCAGTTTGTCTCACTTTTTCTGCAGCTTCCACCCGTTTTGTGAAGTGTGAGAAGTGTCACCATTTTTTTGTTGTACTGTCAGAGGCAGACACAAAAAAGAGCATCATCAAAGAGCCCGAGTCAGCAGCAGAAGCTGTGAAATTGGCATTCCAACAGAAGCCACCACCTCCACCGAAAAAGGTATTTATGTTCTTAATTCCACCCCAGTGCCCCCTTGTGTTCCAGCCTGGTGAAATGCTTCACTTAACCTGCATCAGGGGTGTAAGGGGCTGCTGTGACAGAGCAACAACCAGTAAAGATGATTAGCTGAAGATTAAACCTTTGAAAGCTGTATGACCCAGCAGAGCAGTGATAAAGGGAACAAATAGAGCCAGTAAAAGTATTTGGGCTTGTTTCCCTCTACCTTTGCCTTGTGACTGAAGTCCAGCACTTTCATTTTCTCCTGTGACCCTGAGGGTAACATCACCAGCCAGAGTATCTTTTATTTCCTGCCATGGCCTCACATTCTGCATCCTTATTTTAGCAGCTTCCTCCTGTAGCTGTAGAGCCTTTTATTTGGCCTGGGTTTGGGTAAGAGTTAGTTGTGGCTGATGAGCTTGTGGCCAGGACCCACCTCAAGTCATTTGATTTCCCTCTCCCAATCAGGAGGGAGTTTTTTCTGTTTCTCAGTTTCTGATGGACTCTCATGGTCTCTGAAGCTGCACGTGGCTTCTGGATAGGCCTTTAAAAGAAAATAACTGTTCTTGAAATTTCTGTCCCTCTTAGAAATTTGGGTGAAAATGACTGTGTTTACATGTTAGTAGGGCACACTGACAGTGTGATTGTGAAATAGCCATGTTCTTTAAAGTAAACTTAACACCAGGAATATATTTTGCATTTTAGACGTTGGGTTTCTCTTTCTCAGGCTGTAATGGTTGGTTTAGACCAAAGTTCATCTTTGGCACAGTATACTGTTTTTTCTTAGCAGCTGCAAGGTGATTTAGAAGTGTTACTAAGACTGAGTTATTTTTCAGATTTACAACTACCTCGACAAATACGTTGTTGGTCAGTGTTTTGCCAAGAAGGTGCTTTCAGTTGCTGTGTATAATCATTACAAGAGGATCTACAATAATATCCCAGCTAACCTGAGACAGCAAGCAGAAGCTGAAAAGCAGACTTCTTTAACACCAAGAGGTTTGTATGATGTTTGGTATTTCTCTGGTCAGATAAAACTTACCATTTCAGGACCCTAACTTAATAAATCTGAGAAAGGTTTTTACTTTTGGCACTAGATATTCTGTAATTGAAGTGATCTAAAAGAATTTCTGTTAAATTTAATTTTCACTGTGAACTTCTGTGATGTATTTAAATAGTAATCCAGAAGGTTTATGGTGCCTGGGGTGTTGCCTATTGTATTAAATGTTTAGCCCTTTTTACTGATACATATCATTAGGTGTTCTCCTTTAACTCTCTGAAGTGAGCCTCCTGAATTTTTCTATCTAATCTAATTTACTGCTTGACAGTAAATCTGCTGCTTAATCTGCAAGCAACCATGCAGGTCAGGAAGGTGATATTTTGCACAGGTAAATTGATGAGTACTTAGATTTCTGACCTCTGCTGCTGCTGGCAGCATCCCTTGGTCACCAGAGTATTGTTCCATGGCTGGCAGGTGTAGATGGAGTTACTCTTGGCCCTACTGAGTAAGTGTGTAGCTATGTGGATCTAATTTATTTTTAGTAGTAGGATTAAGTTACCATCTCTGACTCAAAGTGTACCTTGGGTGTTTGGGGTTTTTTTTAAGGTGTGTTGTTCTGCCTTGCAGAAAATACCATGTTAAGTAAATAGAAATCTTTACTTTTTTCAATTTGCATAAAGAAGACTTTAAATTGAGGAGGGAATGTTAGTAGCACTGTTGTGGGAATTGGAGGAGAGCAGTGGGAAGTTCCTGGGCCTCCCCAGGGAGATAAGGTGGTGCACACCCAGAGAGACTGACAGAGAATGTTTATAACAGAGTGTACTTTGAATATGGAAAATCTTACATTGTAACACTCAGATATAAAAGGGAGGGTTTAAAGAAGTCTTTTCAAACCAAAATTATATTATTGCTTTCCCCCCCCTTCTTTATGTGACTTTAAAGTGAAAATCTAATCAGAGGTAATAGATCATTGCTGTTTTAAGAAATAGAAAACTTTGCTGTTGTTTTAAAAACATGCAAATTGGGTTTTGGGTTAATTTGGACAGCAATAGAAACTAGTTTGAGTGGGGATTTCTTGTTAGAAATACATTCCTAGACAGTGATGAGATGTATTCAGAAGAGGGCAAGAGGTGGAGAATTTATAAGCTTTTATAAACTTATTTTTTATTACTGTTTTCATCCTCTCTCTTAGAATTAGAAATCAGAAGACGGGAGGATGAGTACAGATTTACAAGTAAGTGAACTCTCTCCTCATGTCCTCCTCTGCAATACCTGCTCTTGATGTTACTGCAGAATAGTCTCTAGTGACTAGTGTGAAATGCTGAGTGAAACCCAGTTCTTGTGCTTTTTCATCATGGAGATCAGCAATTTGGGCTTATTTCTTCTCATATGTTAAAAAAATATAAAAAATTACAGTTAAAATGAGTTAATTTGCAAGGACTGAAAATCTATCCTGTTTTTTAATGTAGAGAAATATTTTTAGGTAGTCCACTGTACCACTGGAAATTATTTTCATGTATACCCTTGCAAAAACACGATTGGAACTCCTGTTTTTGTAATAATTGTGCCATATTTCTGTTGCAGCCCTGTCTGTAAACTTCTCTACAGGGAGAATTACAGCTTTGCAGAACAGCCCAGCAGATCCAAGGTGTTACTGTGTATTTAAGGTAATGGCAGACCTTGGTGGTGCTCACAGTGCTGCTGTTGTTCTCCTCAGAACTGCTGCAGATTGCTGGAATCAGTCCCCATGGGAATGCTTTGGGAGCATCAATGCAGCAACAAATGAACCAGCAGATACCTCAGGAAAAGCGGGGAGGAGAAGTACTAGATTCACCCAACGATGACATAAAACTTGAAAAAAGTAATATTTTGCTGCTTGGACCAACTGGATCAGGTACACAGCTGCATGTTTTCATAGGTGTCACATTTTTCATGGAACTTGTTAATGAGTGATCTTCCTTTTCTATGATTATTCCGAGTTGGTGTATAAAAAAACCCTAAACTGTGAATTTCAAGCTGGGATTTCAGTGCTTTCATGCCATGTTAACACACTGAGCCAAGTGGCCTTAAAAAGGAAGGAGCTGTAGTTGTGTAGTTTTCTTTTTTTTCCTATTTTTAATGCCTATATTTACTGACTGAATAAAAGATGCCACTTTGACTAAGCTGGAATAAAATGCATTTAATAGTTCCTCTGCTTTAACTGGCAAGCTGAGATGCTGCAGTTAGGAAGTGTTGTTTCACCTCTGGGACAGATCAGCTGCAGGGGGGTGTAAAGAGAAATTATATTGGGTGTTCATAAGAAGTGGGAGTGTTTGTGCTGAAGTGATGGCATTTTGCAGACTGTTTGGGAGAACATTCACTAAATAATATTTTAATTCTGTTTCTTCCCAACTTCAAAGCAGGAGCAATTGGACTTTGCACTGCACCCTGAGTGTCTGCAAAGGACTACTGATTTATTTAATCTTTAAACTCTGCAAGTACTTGTGTTCTGGTTTTTATATTGTGTGACGTTTTACTTGTGGCACTGTATGCATTTCAAGCTGCCTTAAATGTGTACTGTTCAACTAAGATCAGAAATACAGCTTGCCAATGTAACAACCACTGGTTATGAAAAATATCTCCCTTGGAAAATACTCTTATGTGAATATATGAATATGCTGGCATTGTTCAGATTGTCTAATAACAGCAATGATGATCTTGTGGTAAATTCTGGAATGGTTTGGGTTGGAAGAGACCTTAAAGACCATCCAGTTCTACCCCTTGCCATGGTCAGGGACACCTTCCACCAGCCCAGGTTGCTCCAAGCCCTGTCCAACCTGGCCTTGGACACTTCCAGGGATGGGGCAG
>JAWWEE010000025.1:9169040-9231973 GCA_035221455.1 Xenops minutus
GTGCCCAGAGAAGCTGTGGCTGCCCCATCCCTGGAAGTGTCCAAGGCCAGGTTGGACAGGACTTGGAGCAACCTGGGAGAGTGGAAGGTTTGCTCATGGTAGAGGAGTTGGAACAAGATGGTTCATCGAAGTGCCTTCCAACCCAAATCCTTCTAAGATGCTATCAAAGGAAACCAGTATTTCTGAGTGCAGAAGGGAAGCTGGTTCTAAAAATTGCCATGGACCAGAATTGCTGTCCTCCCTGAAGCTCAGTGTGTCCCAGTTGTACAAAACCAAAGTAAGAGCTGGAGAGCAGAATCAGCTCCAGGTGCCTGCAGAGCTGGGAAATCCGTGTGTTCTGGGCTGCTGCTCCATGCTCTGCTCCCAGGGTGGACAGAGCAGCAAATCAGAGCCACCCATAGGCATATTGGTACTTTCTGACATGTTTTTTATTGGCTTTGAACCTTCAAACAGTCCTTTTAAGGTTCTAGCATTTCTCTATTCATTTATTTGGGCTGGGGGGAAAAAAAACCTCAAACCTGACTAGCCTGCACTGCTGCAATCAATTGCTTTGCCTGGTCTGGTTTTGAAGTTCAAACCAAGGGATTAGGAACCCACAAGAGAAAGCTCCAGCAGTGGGGCTGATGGAGCAATTCCCTGAGCTGAGAGCCAGACTGGCCTGTCTGGTGTGTCCCCAGCATTTCACTGCTGCCCCCAGCCACGAACACAGGCACATCTGTAAAATATGGATTTCAGGGCGACTGGATTAGGGGTGGATTTAACTTTGTGCATTTGAAGTTTACCAAAAACCCCGAGACATTTAAATGCATATTTAATCTTATTTTTCCCAGCAACTCTGACTAACGACTGAGGCTTGGAAGTAACTGCTTTTATATACCTAAAGAGTCTGTGAATGTTGGCTTTGCACAAACCTTTCTCAGTGCCTTACACAGCTGCACTTCTGTTTCACATTGGAAAGGTTTGACACCTCGGCAGTATAAAGTTAGAGGTTTTATCCCTAAAACTTCCCAAATGCAGTTTCCATTATTAACACGATTGTGACAGCTATAGTTTGTTTATATTGCCTCACCTGGGGCACATAAACTTAAAGGACTGAAAATACCTCCATGCAATAAAAGAATTTTATATAATTGCTACCTCTTGCTGTAAGGGACAGCTGGCCTTTGAAAGTTGGGAACTCATTTACGTCATTGAAGTAAAATGTAAGCCTGGGGTTTAAATGACTGTAATTTATGTTTCTGAAGCTCAAAACACAAATATGGTTGTCCAAAGGGCAAATACCTTTCCAAACAAACACTCATAATTCATCTTGGAGAGTGTATATGTCTATGGTTTCCTTAGAGAAGGCTTTCAATGGCTGGGTTTTTTTGATGCTTATTCTTTTATGATCTCTGGTTTGCTCTTCCCAAGGTTAAAATTTCTGTTGACACCTTCCCAATTCAGCTGTTTTTAATGTTTCCCAGTCTGCTGTGCAAGGCTGTGCCACATCCCTCTAGGGTCACCAGGGACTCATCCCAAAGCTGCCACCCATTGTTATGGGGGGCTCTGACCAGTCCAGCCCACCAGGTTGATGTGGCAGTGGCTGGGTCATCAAAGTGTCTTGAGAGCACTGACAATGACTAATTTCTTGTGGCTGGACCAAAATCAGTGAGTAGAACATTCAGAAATCACCCTGCAGTTCTTGTGCTGAACGTTTTCTTGTCACTGTCTCTCAGCATGTGTCTGAACATCATTTATAGATTTTGGGTTTAAGGCCCCATTCCAAACAGATGTTGCTTGTTTAGCTTTTTAATTTTTTTCTCCTTGTTTATAATTTATAACATTGAAGATCTCCCTGGAATAAGCTGACACCAAAAATGTTTGTTCTAGCCTTTGGCTGAAAGCACCCACCCGTGGCCCATGGTTTTATGAGTTACAAATTCACCAGCATTTATTATGGCATTGCAAAGCAACTGTGACAAAAAGAAATTCATCCACAGCTCCCTCACAGCAAATTCCAGGCTTGGAGCTCATCTGCAAGCTTGCATCCCATCATCACAGGGGAGCCTGCATCCATTGAGATGGTTTATTTCCAAATCTCATTTCTGGTATGATCATGCTCTGCCTTGGCTCCATCCAGCATTTGTCATTTGCTTTTAATATATGTTCAGATATACCCATGATTTAAAAATAATTCATCTCATTTTCCTGGTTCCCAGGTGTTTGGTTGTGCTGCCTGGTAAAGCTCAGCTGAGAGAAGCAAATGGCAGGTTTTCTCAGTCTTGGGTTGTGTAAATGTGAATACTGAAATCAGGTTTCCAGTGACAGGTGAACCCAAATTTCACCTGAGCATTGTGTGGGTGAACTCGATTCCCTCCCTAAGAGCACCTTTTTGGGCAAAAGTGAGCACAACTGCAAAGTATACTCAGATAGAATGAGGCTGGATCTTCAGGTCCTCCTTGTGTGTCACTGGAGCTTTATTTCATGGATTGGCCTGGTGTTTGGGGATGCTGTGGCTCACCAGGGACACTGTGGGACAAAATGTCCCTTCTCCATAGAGGTTTTCCCCTGCCATGGGGAGAAGTGGACACACAGGTGGAAGGAGGGAGGCAGGTGGGATCCTGGCTGTGCCACAGACCCTCAGCACGTTGCAGGCTGACCCTTGATGATGGATTATTTTCCCTTCTGAACCAAAATAGTGAGAGCATTGAGGCAGGAATTTGGGAAAAAACACAGAAGTGGCTTTAGAAAATGTGTTCAAGTCCTGCTCCCGAGTGAGAAGGAGCCTGAAGCCAAGCCCAGTCCTTCCCAGCACAAGTGCAGCCCCCGGGATGTGCCGTCATGGCCCGGGAATGTTCTTCCTGGACACGCTGCATCCCCTCCCTCCGCTCACTGTCCTGGTCCTGCCGGACCATCCTGCCCCCCTGGCTGGGCTGCCTGAGCCTGCTCTGCAGGGACACCTCGCTCTGGGCTCCAGGGGCAGTCACACAAGGACCAGGACCTTCTTCTCACCTGTTTTTTGGAGCAGTGGAGCTGCTGCTGGTGCTGGGGGAAATCATGAGTGTGGATGGGACAAAACCCCCCAGCCTGAGTGACCCCAGACTGCCTGGGGGCAGCTGTGCACCCAATTCCCAACTGCACCATCAGGGCTTTGTCAGAGCAAACATGAGGGAATGCCAAACCAGAGAGCTGCTGGACCCAGGGGTCATTCCCTGATAGGAAACCCACGGATGCCAAGTCACAGGATCCCAGAATGGTTTGGGTTGGAAACAATTTTAAAGCTCACCTCGTTCCAACCCCCCTGCCATGGGCAGGGTCGCTTTCCAGTGGATCAAGTTGCTCAATGGAGAATGTATTCCTTAAAATAAACTGAATGGGGAACTGAACCACCAAGGATGAGCCCCTGGTCACTGCCACGTGTGCACAGAGGGGGTGTTGGAGCTGGCAACCCAGACAGCAATTTCCTTTCTTACTCCCCTTCCTGGGCTGGATGTCACAGGATGCAATGGGAATGTAATGTTTCTAAGAGGACACTGTAAGAAGAAGGTTTGCTGCCAAGCAGGAGCTTGTCCCTTCCCAAGGATTACCTGATGGAGGTGACTGTCATCATCAGGGACTTCTACCAAGGTCCAGTCCTCCCCCTGTGTCACTGGTACATTTTCATCTCTACCTGCTCAGAAACAGCTGCAGATGCTGAGAATGTAAAGCCTAGCCCTAAAGATCTAACAAGGCTGAGATGTCTATAAACACCTTGAGTCTCTTTAGAGATCTCTGTGCTTGCCAAACTCTGCAGCTTACTGGTATGTGTCATTATTTGTGGTGCTTCCCCCTCCTGCAGCCCATGATTATGTGAGAAGTGCAGGAAAAAAACACGTTTAAAGACTTCAGTACAACCTCAGTGACTTAACTGAAAAGGTAGTTGAAGAAACTCTAATTTAATTAAAAAGTTGAAAACCTTTGATACCATTTAAGATGACCTCGAGACTTGGAACCTGTCTGTAGCTTTCTTCCAGTGTTGGCAGGTAACAATATTGAAATATTATCTGAATATTTTCCCCTTGTTTCTTTATATTAATAACCCAAGAGCATGGATTCCTCAGCTGAAATCTGCTGAACATTAATCACCAGATTCTGTGTTTTATGGCTGAAATAAATCTGATTAGAAAACAGAAAAAAAAGCCAGCAAAACTAGTGGCATGATTGACCATGATGAAAATTCACTGATGGAAATAGGTGGCTTACAGGAGTCAAATTCTGATTTTAAGTAGAAATTACATATTGTACAGCTGACCAGGGACCCACTGAATGGATCCAGGCTATTAATCAGCAGGTATCCTCTCTGTGTACGTGTGTGTTCAGAGGATGACAAGAGACTTGATCTAGAAGAGCTCCAAGGATATACAAATAGCAGTGTTTTCTTGGATTTTGACTATAAGAGAAATTCACTTTCTCTTCCTTTTCAGGGCTGGGTCTGGTTTGGGGGCAGCAGAGCTGCACAGCATCCCCCTCCCAGGAATGTCCTCCTCAGCTGTAGGTGCTGTACCCAGGTATGTCTAGGTAAGGTTTGCCATTACTTGGGCCAGTTTGGTTTGTCCCATGAACTGGGTGGCTTCTGAAGGATGTGAGATCTGACAATGTGGCCCAGCTCACCTAAAGATCACTCAGTAGAGGGGCCAATCCCCCTGAAATCACCCACTCCTCAGACCTGTCTTCTGGTGCAGCCACTGTGCATGCTCTGCCCACAAATGTGCTCAGGCAGCAATAACCCAACCCAGCCTGTGGTGATCCCATTCTCCTTTCTAGAGCGAGGTTATTCCTGTCAACACCAAACAAGCAGTGACACTTATCATTTTAGGGACTTTCCACCATTTGTCTTCTCATCCCCTCTCTCTCTGCACAGGTGTACACTTGTTACAATCACTTTTCTCCAGGGAAAGAACTCGTTTTCCTGGCGGACAGGAATGCTGACCTGCTTGCCTTCTGCTTCAAGCATCCATCAAGCCCAGGCTCTTTGTCCCCTGGAGTCTTAATTTTCCTCTTGACAGCAAAGACAAATGACTCCCCCAGGGCTGTTTGCTCATGTCTACTCAAGGTTTCCTTGACACTTCTTGAAGATGACCTGTTTTTTAAACACACGGTGAGTTTTCTTTCCAATAATTCCTTTTAGGCTTTTAATAGATTTTAAGACTTTTCTTGGTTCCTTGTTTGTAAGGTATTTCTGGAAATGACAGCCATGCCTATAAAGTGTCTCAAAGACAACTTCTTTCCCAGTGTTGGGAACAGAATAAAGCAATGGTCACCCACCTGCCAGCCCCTCACCTGCTCACAGGGAGTTTATCCTCCTGCCTTGAGCACAACTCTCCTTCTCTCCAGCCCCATGGAATGATCCTGAACTCCACGTGCCCCCCTGGGGATGCAGGTAGGCAACAAGAGGAATCAGCAGCTGGTTTGGTTATTGAAATTTGCATGATGAAGCGTGCAGATAAAGAGGGATAAAGCAGCTTTGATTCCCCCTTTTTCTCATTTTGGAGAGCTTGTCTTTGCAATAAAGCTCTTTCACATTGATAACCCCTTATAAAAATGTTCTTCCCGTTATTCCCCTCCTCCAAGTAAAACTCTCCCTATCATACATGGAGTGCCAGGTCTTGCACTGGAAATACCAAACACCCTTATTTGCAAGGAACACTGCCAGGCCTGGCTATGATCAAACTCCATAAAAAACAAAGGCACTCTCTGGCCAGATGCATTCAGACATTGGAAGAGAGAAGAATGTGGCTGCCACTTTCCAGTTTCTCTTGGCACAAGGATTTTCCAATCAGCCAGGACATCCTGAGGGGGTGAAACAGCTCTGGACCACCTGTGTGCTGGCTGTGCTCAGCAGCTGGCACATCCCTCCATGCACCAGCCTTTCCAAACACAGTCCTGAGGTTGCACAAAATCTTTTTGATGCCACCTCGGTGACCCCAGGGCTACAAATGCTGCCATGGGACCTTCTTCTGCACTGGAACGAGCTCCTTGTTCCTATAAATCATGGGATAGTTTGGGTTGGAAGGGACTTTTAAAGGTCATCTAATCCAAGCCCCAAATGGAAATGATGCAGTCTGGGTTACCACACAAACTCTCTGTTGAATGCAATAATCACACTCTGGATAGCTCTGAGTTGCTGTGCAAAGGGAAAAGGCCTCTCTCAAACCCTCTGCTTTGTCCTTTCACCATTTGTGTATGTGGCTGCTTAATACATGTTGAGTAATTGAAACAATCCACATGCCATAACATGCCCCTAAATGTTTAGTTGAGTGTCCCCAAATTTGCTTTGCATGTTTATCCCTCCATTTGTTAGGAACGTAAATGTTCTTTGACTTTGCCCTGTGCCTTTCAGCATTATTTTATGGAAATTCCGACTTCCTGCACTGAAAGAAGCCCTGATGATAATGAGAGGCTTGAAGCATTTTAAACAAAACAAAACAAAAAAAGGCAGTTTTAGTCAATTCTGCATTTTGTTCTTAATCAAAACTAGTTGTGTGCATTTGCATTGACAATGAGCTTGGCACACAATGCTCCATATGGGTTTGGCTGCTGGCATTCAGTGAATGGCAGGAGCCACTGCACAAGCTCCCTGCTTTTCAAAGATTTAGGGATGACCTTGTGAAAGTGTCATTTGTCACTGCCTTGTCCAGAGTCTCTAGAAAAATCCCTGGAAACAGGCTATGGAATTGCAGAGCCCAAATCTCACAGGCCAAAACAGCACAGCAGCACTTACCTGCAGAGAAACAGTGGGAAATAAGAAACTTGAAGCTCTTAATGGAGCCCCAAAGGATTATTTTTTTTTTCATGACTCTTTATCTGGATATTGCTCTTCCACTTCAGATGTTACTCATTTTTCAGGCACACTATTATACCCAGTCTACCATAAATAGGAATTGCAAACAAGCTACGGCCCATTAACCTGGACACCTATTTGCAATTCTAAAGTGTCTAAAACACTTGGAAACAACCCACAGACTTTTACTGTTCCCCAGCTCAGACCTGATCTCGCAGAACCCCCTACACAGTAATTCCAGTCGAGTTACACCCCGGGGGTGGGATCCACATATGTGCCATTTGAGGAGCAGCTCCCCGTTTTGGAGCACATTAACAGCACCCAGAAGGGCTGTGGAGCACAGACTTCATAGGGCTGTTCTGCAGAGCATGAACAATTAGGAGAAATGGGGACAGTGGGTCTCACAGGCATCCCTGGACGTGCTGTCGTGAGTGGCTGGACAAATTCTGCTCAGGAAGGATTTGTTTCCACTCATTTCGGTCTTGTGGCTGTGAGAGGCTTGCAAAACCTTTCACCTTCTTTCCCTGGAGTCATATATATTTTATGAGAAATTTCAGAATTACCTCTTATTAAAATGGGGATAGTGTAATTACCAATAAAAAGCAGATGTTATGGCATGACTAATGCTTGGAAATGTGTGTAGAGCAAGCACAACACGCCGGCACATCCAGACTTTTCACTGAGATGATAAAAATTGTCCTTGTTGAAACGAACTGGCCAAGTCTCAGAGGTGTGAGGTCGCAGGGAAATCATCGTGGAAAACACTGAAAGGCTCCACAAAAGGGCAGCAAAATGTAACTCCAGGAGGCTGAGATGCAGAGCCCCCCATCCCTGTCCACCTTGACCACGTCAGGAGGGGGCTGAAAAGGTGTCCTGCTAAAACACTGTGCTGAGAGCATCCTTCCCCTACAGGCTGTAATGAGCCGTAATTAGTGAGCTCCCTGACACCTCCAGCACCTCTCAGGGGTCCACAACCCACCTGCAGCAGTCAAGATCTTTCCATTGGATCCCTCCCAAGAATTTTGGCAAGGCGTAGCGGGAGCGATCCGCGTAGGCTGACTTTTGAAACAGGAATGTGCAAATAGCATGTAAATGGAGTTCAACAAATCTGCTCAGGCAATCCCAGGGTTCACAAACTTCTGCTGAGCTCAGAACTCCCTCCCTCTTCCTTCCCTGAAAATGGTACTTATTGCTCTCTACAACCACCCGAATGGAGGTGGTGCTGAGGTGAGGGCTGGTCCCTTCTCCCAGGTGACTAGATATGGGAGAAGGGGAAATGGCCTCAAGGGAGGTTCACATTGGGTATTTGGGAAAATTTCTTCACTGAAAGAGTGGCCAAACGTTGGACCAGGCTGTCCAGGGGAGTGGTGAAGTCACCACCCCTGAAAGTGTTACAAAAACAAGTAAACATGGCCCTTTGCAGTATGGGTTAGTGGGCACGGGGGGATTCAGTCAAAGGTTGGACTCGATGATCATGGGGGTCTTTTCCAACCTTAACCATTCCATGATTCTATTGCTTTTTGCCGTAAAAGAATCTGGTTTTGCCGTAAAAGAAAATCCAAGATATGCTTGGTTTACAAAAGAGCCTTTGCAGCTCAGGAGGAGTGCCTGGATGTCAGGCTGTGGGTATAAATTTGGGGACAGAGGGAGGATTTGTGCCTTGGCCAGGGAGCTGAAGGGGGCAACTCAATATCTGAGGGTGCAGGACGGCCTGGGACAGCACAGCAGCCATGGGCTGGTGCTCAACCCTGTCTCCTCATCTTCAAATCCCAAGGTTTTGAGTCTTTGAACCCTTCTCTGTCCCAAAACCCGTGCCCTGCCCCAAACCCAGTGATTCAGGATGCAACGGAGGCAGCAGAAACCTCCTCATTTTCCCCTTATGCCCCTCCCATATTCAGTCATTATTTTCTCTGCACACAAATTCCATATTTAAATTTACAGGGGGAAAAGAAAAAAATCATCCAAATCCTCAGACTATTCTTGGCCCTGTGAGAGTGTCAGCTCAGGGGAGGAACTTCCAGCACCATGCTGGGGTTGCTGCAGGCTGGGGGGGTTTGCTCACATCACTTTGTACCAGCATTAGCTCTGGCAGTCTGTGAAATGAAACTAAGACATATGCATAAGCAGCCTTGACAGCAATTAGTTCTGGCAGAATCTTTGTGGTAATGAATTTCAATGATGCTGTGGTTTGGGGTGCCTGAACACTCCATTAGCTGCTGGTATATCATACTCGTGCAGCTGAGAAATCACATTATAATAAACCACTTTTTACTGCAGGCAGCAGCCAGGGTAATAAATGGCATGAATAATAATACAGTCCATTCAAAATCGTTCCCGTGCTTCAGAGCTCTGAAATTTCAGTAAATAGATCAAATACTATGCAGGAATGAATCTTATTCTGAATTTCTCCATTACTCAGGTATTTATGAGCATCTTTAATGTGTTGTCAGCAGAGCTGCTCCCATCTATTAGACTTGCCAGTTAAACTCTGAAATACATACAAGTTGATGCAGAAATAACAAAAGCCATCTATGATTTAGCAAAAAAATCTTTTAAGCTTAAATGGAGGAAAATAGATGCTAACTCTTTCAGTGTGAAATGTCACTAAGACTTTCTTTTTCTATTTACAGGATATATTCTTTTTTAAAGTATGGAAAGACATGACTTAGAAAATACCTTAAAAGCCAGGCCATCTGAGAGCATCCCAGTGAAGCCAGGATGTCCCCAAGACAGTCCTGGGGGACTGAAAGGGGCAGCTCTGCCAGGAGGGAGCTGGGGGTGGGTGGGGTGTTCCCCCTTTGTGATGCTACCCCAGAACCCCATCCCCATGGCACCCAGAGACTCTCCCCGGTGCCTTTCCCTTCTTGGTTTCTCTGGAGTACTTGGGAACTATAAGAAATACCCTTTTTCTCACCCTGGTGAACAGGTGGGTGGCAGTTGTGTTACCAAACATGTAAATTCAGGCCCATTCGAATGAGATATTTGTAAGTTACCATTTAAATGCAAAAAAACCCTTAGAAACAGGGCTTTATATAAGAAAAAAGCAGAAAAAAGTAAATGTGGATGGGGAATTAACAGCACCAGAGTGGCAACCAGCCAAGAGGCAGAAAAATTTTCTAGTACAAAGATGTCTGTGTGTGTTTATTTATAACAGCAAGAGGATCTTTTATTTTTTTTTTCTTTCAATGAAATACTGTCCTATAATAGTGATGATCTGATAAATTACTTTTCAAACAAAGACAGACATAACACCGTGGTTGATTTGAAACATCAAGTTCAAACTCTTTTAAAGACCTGAATTGCATCTGCCTGTTTTGGTAGTATGGAAAACTCAAAAAGAATATACCTGGAGGGGAGGGGGATCCTGCAGTTTGTTTTCTTTTTTCAGGCTCCACCCAAATGTTAATGTTCTTCCATTTCCAGAATGCTCACAAGCACTGCTGATCTAGGGGGATTTTCAGGAGGCCATAAATCACCCTAAATAGCCCAAGCCTGTGGGAGTCCCTTTTCTTTGGCTTGGAATCTGCCAAGGCAGCTCATGAAAGCTGCTCGGAGTTTAACCTCAAATGAGGTACAAACACTGTCCCTGTGGGCCATGGTTTCACACAGAGCCAAACCAGTAGGCTATGAAAAATCAGGTAGCAGGGCATGGAGACTGAGGGTTTGTTTTCTGAGCTTTGTTCTTGCTGATTTTCATCAACACGGAGAAAACATCACATTTCATCTCTTTCCTGTGTGAACTACTAAGGACTGCTTGAGAGTGCAGGAACCAACTTGGTATTTACATTTAAACACCTACATGAGAAAACATTTTGAGATTAAAAAAGGAGGAGCTGAAAGACAACTTGAAATCCTTGTGATCCTCAGTCTTCTAAGTGGCCTCCTCTGTCCCAGCAGTGACTGAGGGTGGAAAGCAGAACAGGTTAACATTGTGGTTGATTTGGCTTGTGGCTCTTGCCCATCGATAGCCAAATTTGATCATATTTGATTAAATACCAATTTCTTTCAGTACCTTCCAGGAGATGTGGAGACAATGGAAAAAAGCACATCCCCATCATCCAGCCCAGGAATCTCAGAGCCTCCTGCTGAGCACGGACAGTCCTGAAGGCTTGGATTCCGAGCTGCTGCTTTGCCATGACCAGCCATCCCCTGATGCCCTGGTGGTGGATGTTGCATACCTGCCCTACTACAGAACACCTCACATCTGTATCGGTCCATCCTCCCTCACTGCTTCATCACTCGTGCTCTCAGAAGCAGAAGAAAGCTCCAGTGAAGGCAAGGCTGACTCCAAGCAGGATGACAAAGTGAGTTATTCAGCCACCTCCACAGGATATTTTCCAGGCTGCGGAACACTTGAAGAGTTTCTTGGCCAACAACCCACATATGGATTACTTATATGGTTAAATTGGGTTAAATACCTGCAAATTAGGGGAGGTGAACTCCCCTCTAAGGTTTCTGAAAGGGAGGAGCAGAGGTGGGCACGTCTCACACCAAACTGTGTCTCAAAATTAGGCCCTTAGGGACAAAGTAATGACTTGTGCTTGGAAAATGTGATGCTATCTGAGAGGGGGAGATACCTGAGGCAGCCCTGGCAAGGTCCCTGTCTCCTGAAACAACCTGTGCACCCCAGACTCCTGCCCTGTGGGACACTGTTGGCTCTGATGGGGTCTGTCCCACTGCTCCGTGTCCCCAGAGGCATCACCAGTTCCCAGCGTGTCATCCTTGGAGCCCTCAGCTCTTGGTCCTGTGTTTTTTTTTTTTGCAGAGCATCCCACCAAGTTTGGAGTTGAGCAAGAGGGCGATTTCTTCTACACCCAGTGAAAAGCCACCATCCCACCAGCTGCTGGGAGCCAGCACCTCTGAACTCTGCCTGCCCCTGGCCTCCCTCCCCAGTGACCTCCCCAGTCTGAACCAGCACCTTCCCTCCTGTGGCTACTTTCCTTACTACAGGACAGAGGGAGAGATCTGCACTGGCCCAGCTCAAGGAAATGGGTCCTTCACTGGGGCAGAAGGTCTGGAGGCCAAAGAGGGAGGACAAGGCAGAGGGACAGGTTTTTGGAGTGTCAGTGCCAGCTGCTTGGTGTGCTGAGAAGAAAGCAGGGGGTTTGCGGATGCAGGTGGGAATGAGGAGCTCTGGAAACTTCTGACACCATGAAAACCTGCATGAATATGAAATAAAAATATTCATTATCTGAAACAAAACAAGTGATAACTCCAGACTGATTGATTAACTGCGTTTCAAACTGATTGATCCAGGGAGATCCAAATCAACTTGCTCTAGAGGTGAGGAAGTGTTTTTCTGTGGCTAATCTCAAAGGAGAGATGCTCACTCGAGGGATGTGCAGCTATGGGAAATGGCCAATGGGAAAAAAAAGAAAAAAAGAGAAAAAAAAAAAGAATTATTTAAATCTAAGCTGCTTGGAGGAATTAAGCAGAGACATAATTTCCAGTAGGGATTGGGAAATACATTTCCTTCCCTCCTCACTACAATCCTTCCATTGTTTTACTGGCATCTGTTAGACCTGGTTACTGTGCACAACAGCCATACCCAGGAGAAAAAAAAGAAAAAAAAGAAATTATTTAAATTCTTTGTCAATAAGATTTTTTGCACACATTTCCATTATGTCTGTCTTCATTTCACTTGCACAGTCAGTAATGAAAATCCTCCTGATTACTTTAATATGTGCAACTATGAGATTCTATAAACATCGGGTTTGACTCTGGAAAACTGGGGAACAGCATCCAGAAACAATTTGGCTTTGGTGAATCTTGACTGATTTACACCAGATGAGGATCTGACCAAAAAAATTCAGCTTGGTGCTTTCTTTGCAGTTGTGAAATGTTGCAACATCCTCTCCTTACTGCCAACTGTGTCACCTCTTCGAGACAGCACAGGAGCTGATGAAACAGGGCTCTTTCCCATCCCTGCTCTGTGCACAGTCAATCTCTGCTCAAAACACACGAGTTTACTCCGAGCATTCAGTAAACCTTGGAGTGCTTCAGTCATGATCACACACTGCTCTGGTGGTGTATTCATGGGCTGGATCTAAATGTCTAGAAATCTATTTTCTCTTCAGGATCAAAAAGCAAAACCCATCATGTTTAGCTGTTTCACATCTCCATAGTTAGAGCAGTTTTCCCTGTGCTGAGTGTAACACTGAGGCCAGGAATCCTACAGCCATGCAAGGTACATGATGGTTTGGATAATAATTTCTGCCCACTTTTTTGGGTTTTGTCCAGATGGGAAGGGATTTGGGCTGGATGCTGGAAACCAGCAGAGCTCCCAGACTGGAGCTTTGATCCCAGCCTCTCTGGGACTGCTCAGGATGAAGTGGTGCCTCACCTCCAGGTTTTTAAAACACCTGGGTCAGCCAAACTGGTGAAAATTCATCCCAATGTCCATACACTCTTGCTCCAGCTGGAAACAGGAATGTTTTCTGCATCCCCACAGCCCCTCTGTGTCATCCTGCCACCTTCTCACTGAAAAACAGGACAAGCCACACTGTGGATAAACTAAATCAAACTGCATGAAACAGCTTCTGGTTTTAAGCACAAAGGAGGCTGATGTGTTGGGTATGTTAAAAGAAAGCCATGTAAAATGGAATGAGATTATCCAAACTCAAGGGAGGAGGCGGAGGAGGGAAGGAATTCTAACTGAAAAGCAGGTGGGGTTTGCTCTGAGAATATTAAATTCAGCATTTCCATAAATTTGGTATATTAAAATAGTTTAAACTATGTAGCATCAAATCCACAAATCTGCCTGACTTCCACTAGACAGAAAATAGCTGCTTTCTATTGGCTGTACTTGATAATTTATGGGAACATCAGAAATCAAGGATTTGGGAGATGAGAATATTACAAGCTTCATGCTTATGGATCAGAGAAGCCTAATTTTAATCAAAAGCTGGCAAATATCATATCATACAGTGCCATCTTGAAATTGGAGCTGAACAAAACTCATTATTTTAATATATTTTCCATACAGCCTCACTCAGAGGTAAAAAGGAAAGGATGGAGGGCAATGTGTTTCTCTCTAAGGTTTGTGCTGCTTTATTACTTTCCCACATAGTGAACATCCTGTACACAGGCAGCAAAGGATTTTTCTCAAATCTGGGGATCAGATTGCTGCCTTGGTGAGGACATCATGTGCCCTCACTCCAAGAGAGGTCCTAGTGAGCCCAAAGTGACAAACAGTGTGGTTCAGTCTTGTGTACTGATAATATATTTCCTTTCATCTCTCGATTTGAAAAATCCATAATTACTGCTCTAAACCTTCAGTGCTTCAATACTAGCAGCCCTCTGGAGTTCAAAACACAATCTGCAATTACTTTGATGCATGCTGTGTAGTCATCATTGATCCCGTTTAAGCTTTTAATCTCATGAATTCACAAACTTAATTCATAAACCAAACCAAACAAACCACAGCAAAATATCCCCTTTAACAACACAAGTGGTGATGACTGTGGATGTCTTTGGGGATTTCTTATAACGCAGGTTCTTCTTTCTCAACAGCTGATGTCAGATTTCATTTGGAAAGGGGGGAAGGACTTAGTCACACTGTTTGTTAATCTGTGTACCCCTAAGGAAAAACCCACTTCAAAGTCAATAAAAAGGCTCACAGAGACACGGCAGGGCATGGAATTTGTCTCTGAAATCAGGTACAAGAGACTCCTTTCAGCAAAACACTTCAGGCCTTAAGATCTAGACCCAAAGATTCCTAAAGTCAGTAAGAAACCTCCTTCAGCCTCAGCAAGGTGGAGCTTTGGCCTCCAATCTCCCTACCTGGGCCAGAGCAGCAGGCTGAAATATTCCTTTTATAAACCTGAACCACACCAAATGCTATTTTAGGGAGAAAATTGGCTCCCCAATGTTTCAATGTATTGGTGTGCACCCTGCCCCAAGGACTGTGGTTAGCTGAGCTCTCCTTTCTCTCCTCTCCTAAATCCTCATTACATCAATGTATATGACTTAATGACTTTACTTTGAACTCCTAGAAACTAGAAATGAGGCTTTTGGCAAGTAGCATTTATCAGGGAGCAGCAGAAGCCAGCATTAAACAAAGAAGCTTAAACAGGTCCCTGCCCAGCAATTCGATGGGGAGGAATGGAAGTGAATCATTAATATGGAACAACTTGGCTTCCTTCCAGAGCTGCATTGATGGGGAGGGATTAGAGAACACCTTGAACAGACACCTCCATGCAAACAGCAGCACACACAGAGCACTGGGTAAGCCCAGGGGATGGGGGAACCACACAGCTCTCCTGCTGGGACAGCCTCATCCAGGATGCTGCGTTTTGCCAGTGCAATTTGGGAAGCACGTCAGAGATGAGGAATGGTGTTCTGCAGAGCAGGGATAGGTTGAAGGGAGAGCCTGAGGGCTGTGCTGAATGCTAATCATGAGCAGGAGCACATGGAAATACGAAGGAATGAAGAAGCAAGGGATGCAAGCTCCAGTGATCCCCAGGGAAGCTGGTGCAAGAGGAGGGAAGCAGCTGTGCTCCTGCCACACCTGGACCCTGGAATGGATTTCATTAGTCTGTCCTGACACCCAGACATGTATCTGGGTCTACCTAGAGCTGTGTCCTAATGCTCACCAGAACAAATGTGTTTGGACCCCAAGAGCAACTGTTCCCCAACACACAAAGAGAGAAGCTGGGCTGGGCTGGAGGCACAGGCTGGACCACTGTGCAGTCCTTCCTCAGATACAGGTGGGAAGGGATCATGGAAAAGCAAACAGCCCACTGACCTGCATAATCCCCCATAAATCCATCTGTCCCCACCCCAGTGCTACCAGTTCTCCTTAACTCCCTCCAGGTTCCCAGGCTGCTGGGGACACAGAGGCCTTTCCCAGGAACACGAGTGATGGGATTTGCAGGTGTGGGCAGTGCAGAAACGCCAGCACGTGATCCAAGTTCTGCAGTCTTTGACTTCTGCAGCAATCATTAGAGTCCCACACATGGAAAAATGCATGTGCTCCATGTTTTAGTTAGCAGCCTTTTATCAAGGCTGGTGTCCTTGGGCTAGTTCGTGCTACTGCTAAATGTAAAGGGGGAAATGCATTCCCCAGGACAGCCATACATCAGCATTACCTGAGCTGGGGACTCCTGCAAACTCATGTTTGAAATACACACACTGTGCAGAGAAATGGCTGTGCTTCTGCTTGTCTGAGCACCGACCTCTGGGCATGAGGAACAACTTCTGCACTGGGAAGGTGACTGAGCACTGGAACAGCCTGCCCAGAGAGCCTGTGGAGTCTCCTTGGCTGGAAATACCCAAAAGCCACCTGGACACAATCCTGAGTAATGTGGTCCAGGGGATCCTGCCTGAGCAGGGAGGTTGGGCTAGCTGAGTTCCAGTAGTCCCTTCCCACCTGAACCATTCCTTGATTCTTGTGCATCAGTGTCTGTACTGGGCACAGAACCTGCAGGGCCACTGTCTCTGGTCTGGGGGAAACTGGGGCACCTTCTCGTGTTATTAGTTGGGGAAAAGGTAATGCCAAAGCTGAGGGTGGCACACAGCTGCTTCTGCTGCAATTACACCAAGGGATAAGCACACTCCGTGATGGTTTCTACTGAGCAAAATTAGCAGAGCCAAGCAGATAAAATGGAAATTCCTGCTGGGGAAAGATCTGAAGGAAAATGGCACCACAAGCAATGCAAAGGGAGCATGGTGGAGAGCAAAGGGTTAAGCTTGCCTGGCTCACCAGAGCTGTGAAAATAGACACCAACCTGCCTCCTTCCCACTCTGAAACTCTGCCATGGCTGAGACATCAAAACCCCAACACGATATAGACCTGAACAATAGGGTCTGACAGCTGCAGAGTGTTTGAACAACGCCCCAGATGGGGAAGCTTGTGAAATCCTCTCTATTCCTCTGGAGCTGCAGCTTTTCCTGATTTCTGTGGCTGTATTTGCCCTGGACAGTGGAACTGCTGGCAGTGTGGGGTGAGAACAGGTCCCATCAGAGAGGGGAAGCAAAGGGAATCACCCAGCAAAACCAGGGCAGCAGCTGCACCTCCACCTCCTTAAACCAGAGATTGTGCTGCTGGTCCTCCTTGGTCCCTTCCAGGGACCCAACACACACCCACAGCCATTGAGCTTTGGATCTGCTCCCTAAATATGCCCCTCGGGCAGCAGCGTGCTGATTGCTTCCTTGGAAGAGCTCCTGCTCCCATGGCACCCTCCCAAGTGGGTGCTCTGGGTCAAGGTGATGGGGTCCAAGCAGCTGCCCTGGTAGCACCTGATGCTGGCTAATAATAATGATTAATGAATCTTAATCTTTCTGTCACAATTCCCTTTTGTTAATATTTATATCTGGCAGATGTACCCCCAAGGGGGAACTTGAGCTGCTAAGTATAAGTCTGCTGTGTACAGCTGGTATTTGCCCCAAAAACTTTGAGGACATTCTTCTAAACAGCATATTATGTGCAATTTTACTTCCAATAGTTAACACTGTCACGTGTCAACATAGAGAAAAATGTTTATTTTAAGCTTCCTTGTTTGATAAAATAAATAAAAAAACTCCCTTAAATCCCAACATTTCCAGGAAAAAGGATCTGGTGTAAAGGAGTGATTATACACTTAACAAGTGGCACCATCACAGAGGTCGAGCTCAGCTATGGAAGCACCACTGAGCCTCCTAATTACAATAGGGAGTAATTGAAGGCATCTTTAGCAGTCAGTGATTTTAAACGTGTGCCATTTTCCAGTCGGGTCTATGTGTTCAGCTGCTTAAAAAAAGTCTTGTGAAGCCCTTTTGGAAGCAAAAACGTTCAATTAAATGATCTAAGTTGAGTCCTTATAATTGGGCTGAAGTCTGTTTATAACTAATTCATAATAGAGCATCATTAGCTGTATGATTAATTGGGAATTACTCTATGAAAACGAATTAATCACAGTGGTTCCCAAGTCGTGGTCCTGTCTCTACACCATTGCAAACCACTTGGCTCTGGTCTTTGGTTGTCTTGGTTTATTTCTAGTTATCCATCAACATCCTGGTTATTAAATTTGGAGGAATCTCCTCCCAGCTCTCAGCAATGCACATTCAGCTGCAGCAACAGGCAGCATCAGAAGCATTTTCCATTTTTTTCCCATTTTATTACCCTCCCCAGACATGCCTGAACCTTGGCTGGCTGGATATGATTTCTTTGACGGGGCTCTCACTCGAAAGGAGGAACGTGAGTCTTGTGATTCTGTTCGTGTAAAGACCAAGGAAATCAGCAGATGAGGATGTGAAATACAGACAGCCTTTGTGTCTGAAACATTCCTCAGCCCACAGAGGCTTCCACCTCAGAGTCAGAGTTTCCAAAATGATTTGTTAAACCGTGTGGGCACAGGGAAAGCACGAACAGGTTGTGTGCTAATAATAATAATAAAAAAATACAATAAAATAGCTGTCTCCAGAGTTGTGAGTTTTCTTCAGGAATTGATGGAAATGCCCTAGTGTCTGGGAAACATGGCTCACCATGTCCAGCTCAGGGAGGGCCACCCAAGCTCACCCATCAGCAGGGTCTGGGGACAGCAGTGGGCATGGGAGGAGCTTCATAGTCAAAACAGCCTTAAAATAGAATCATAGAACCATTCAGGTTGGAAAAGCCCTCTAAAACCACCGAGTCCAACCATTAACCAGCACTGCCAAGCCCAGCACTAAACCATGTCTGTCAGTGCCACATCTAAATGTCTTTTAAATCCCTCCAGGGCTGATGACTCTGCCACTTCCCAAGGAGGGCTGCTCCAGTGCAGCTTTGAGGTTTGGGTCACACTGACCAAAGAAAGCAGCAAGCAGCTGTGGGGCCATAAAACAAGCTGAAAGTTTCTACTTGCCTTCATGAACAGTTTTTTGTTTGATTCCTCACAGTTTTTCCACTGAGCAGCCTCAGTGGATGGAGTGGGATGATCTCAGGATAGTTTGGTAACAAGTCTTCTGATGTTTCTTCCAAGTCTGTCACTGAGAGCATTTTTCTCCCTCCTTTCTTTCTTTTCTGCCTTTTTACAATCTTGATAGGGACAGGCAGAAAGCCAGAAAAGTGAGGCTGAACTATTATTTAAAAGCAAACCAACAAAAAACCAAACAACCCAGAAAACCCGAGCAGGCAAAAATATTCCATCAGTAAAAATGTCACAGTCACAACTTGAAAGGGCAGCAGCACCTTTGGCCCGTTCAGTCCAGTCTGTTGGCTGCATCTGTTATCTGGCCCCTGTGTGTTCTCACTGAATGGAAAATAATTGCAGAGATGATGAGCCAAATGCTGAAAATCACGGTCCTCAAGGTGGTCTGGGGGTGTGGGAGAGATGCAGCAACTTCACTAGAGAGGCAGGATTAAAGGAAACACAAGAGTAACCAGGAGCAAAACCATGGCAGGAATTTTAATGGAAGAAAAAACAGCTTTTTAGACCATTGTGTTGTTGATGATGAGCAAGGCATATGCACTCAGTGCCGAAATGAAATGGATTTAAAAGACATCAAGAAAAAATGATGTCAGCTGCTGAGTGCTGTGAAAGCTGCTCAGGATGTCCCGTGGCTGGAGAACCCATGGTTGGTCCCCACCATCACCTGCCACCCACAGCCCTGTCCCCATCCCTGCCCCATCCTGGGGTCCCCTGCAAGCACCACCGTGAAACCTGTGTCATGATTCCCTGAATTAGGGAAGATCAAAGGAAAGGGCAGAAGGCAGCGTTTGGTAGTGGGAGCACAGCCTGGTTTTATCATTATTTAGGACAAGAAGCTGCCTTTGAAAACAGAAAATGAAGTTTAGAACCAAACCAAAGGAGTGAATTACTGACTCCTGAGATGTGATGCTGCAGCTCTCAGCCCCAAGGGTAGCACTGACACAGCCTAACTGTGCCTGGACTGTTCCCCATGAACAAATGCACATTTTTACGTTGGTAAAACAAATAACAACTGGTGTTGTCACTGGTAATGAAATTAAAATGTTGGGAAGGGACAAAGGTCCTTAGGATGACAATAAAGGATTAATTTATATCTCATCTGTACATGAGGTCAAGCTGTGGTTTCCTCATCGTCAGATTAAAAAGAAATAGGGATATTCAGCCTTTCTCTACAGCAAGGAAAATACAACTTGTGTGGAGCTCTTTGATCCTTCCTGCTCTGCTCCAAGAAGTCAGCCTGGGCTCATGAAACCCCCTTCTCTGGCTTTTTACCCCTCAAACACACTGCTCTGGGGACACCCAGACCCAGAGAGGAGCTGCAAGACCCTGCTGTTCTCCACATCGAACCTGCACAGTGTTTTTGCCGAGGTACCAACGAGTGGGATGTGCAAACAGGACACGGATTTTCTCTGCCATATTAAATTTAGGTCTTCAGGTGGGGTCTGTGCAGAGCCTGGATTGACATCCCAACAGGAAAATCCTTTAACATCCCCCTGACCGACACAGGTTCTCTGGTGCTCTGCAGAGTCCCACGTACTGCAGGTTAACAGCACCCTCTGCAGCCACCCCGGCAGCCAAGGCTGGGAAAAGAACCTTCAGAGAAGCATTTCATTCCAGCTTCCCCTGTAAATGAGGACTTCTGTTTTTGGCTTCTTGTTAACTTAGGAGAAACTTGCAGTTGTGGCTTCAGCTTGATGTAAAGCAGATCAGACATGGAAATCCTTCATCCCTGCCTGGCAGGTCCAGGCTTCAGCTGGGGTTCATCCATGGTGAGACCAGGATGCTCCAGCAGCTGTGGCCAGAGCCCAGCCATGGACCAGGACCAAAGTATCCTGGAGCAAAGTTACCGACAGCAATCAGTACTTTAAAGATCCAGGCAAACTCTGAAATCTTTCATTTCCTTTAGTAGTGCCTGCTTGGAAACAAGCTGATAAAATATTCCAATCAACCACAAGTACATAAAGTGTTGTTCTGCAGGATACAGGCCATATGTTATCCTAAAACAAAGAATAAGATTGCTCCAGGTGTTGCAATTTGGCATTCAAGCAATTTTATTTGATTGTATAGAACTGGAAAAATCTTTAGCTGCCAAGCTAAAAGAGCCTTTCCTTTAGCTGAACGACTAAAGCACTCATTTCTCTTCCCTGGTGCCTTGGGAGGGCTGTGTGTGTTTCTGGTAGAGACTGGTGCACCGAAGGGGGAGTAAAGCAGAGATCCGGAGGGAGGGAGGGCAGAGAACCGCCCCAAAAACACGGGCAAGAGGCATTTCTAGGCTGGGTAGTTTGTCCCGTTTCCTTTTGGTGGCACTGTCTGCCCAAATATCGCCAATCATCAGCTGCAGGTCGCAACTCCTCCTCGGGGGTCTGGCTTTCTCCAGGTACCAAAATCCGGCTCTTGGGGCTGTGAGAAATGTATTACAGCAATTTACTTCTGCTGCTTTCACAGGTTTCGGAGGAAAGATGCAATGAGGTCATTATTCAGCATTGCACTGGGACAAATACCCCCTGGGCAGACCCTGGTCCAGGCTGGACTTGGAGGGTTTGTGCTTAACTTCCTTACAGTAATGGCCATGGGGTCTCTGGAATGACAGCAAGGACGCACAGGAACGAGGAACTGGCAAAAATATTCTGTTTATTCTGAAGAATAAACATTTCCTTGAGCTTTAGATGAACACCACAAGAGCACCACTCAGACCAGGTCTGGGTTAACTCCCAACCATCAGGATTCCTTCAGCAGACCCAAGGCTCTGGTGTCCATTTTCCAGCCTTCATTCTGCTGATTTCTTCTGTCCCAGTCCTTCTCAGCTGCTGTCTTTGTTTTTCCTTCCACTACAGCAAGGATGAACACAAAATTCTTCCTATAGACTCCACGGTGAGCTAATGGAGCTTAAATAGGACACTGAGCAGGGGATAAGTGAGACTGAACATGAACAAAGGATGCTTCCCATAAACAAAAATGAGAAACTGTCTCACTGTGCTCATTTAATCAAATCGTTGCCCACAAAGCACTGGCGTTTGTTTCTCTCATGTAAATTTTCCTGCAGCTTTCAAGCACCCTGATTAGTGTTTGCAACTTCGAAGATCTCCATTTAACTGTCCTGTTTGCCATTCTTCTTCCTGGTGTTATTGATGAAGAGATGTTTCCATGAAAATAGGGTGTTCACCTTGAAAAATTAGCCTGCTTCTCTTTTCTCATATGATGGGTTTCTACCACAGCCCAGCTGGGCCTGGCAACCAAAAAAATATCCCTTTCCTACAAAGGAATGATTGAAAAAAAGGTGGAAGGATGTTTGGAGGGGTAAACACAGAGGAAACTTTATAACTGAAGGCAATCATAAAGACACACACAACTCCCAACGTTTAAACTAAAATTAGGACTAAATAATTACTCACAATTACTGAGATTTACAAGGCAATTAAAAAAAAAACAAACCCAAGGTCCAAATCTCCATTTATTCTTCTAGAGAGTTATATATCCATCTTCCAGAAGCTGAAAAGGGTTTATTCCAATTTCCAACTGCCAGTGGGGTTTGTGTGAGGAACTGTGCATTCACCTGCTGCTATTCCAGATGTGGTATTTGGCACATCCATGGAGGTGGGAGGGGTTTGATCACATGAAGCTGGAGCTCCAACCAAACTCACCTCAGTCTGACTTGACACCTGACACAAGACCTGAAAGCCAAGAGTGGGGATTACTTTACCTAAATGTGGGTTTCTGTAGTGGAAATGTGTGCCCCTGACCTTAGGTTCCCACTGGATCACAAGGCACAGCTCATTTTAGATGCCCAAGGCTGCAGCAACAATCAGCTCAGGCAAAAAAGTGAGCCGGGAAATAAGGGAAAAACCCTATTCCAAGTGTTGGGTAGATTCCTCCCAACCACCATCCCTTTTCTGGGATGTTCTCATGCATAATAAATAAACCAAAATAAAATAAAACTTTAACCATGTTAGCATAACTTTTGAAATTTAGTATGTGTGACTTTGCAATATGTAATCGCTTACAAATAGAGGTTCTGCCCAATTGTGGGCAGTTAAGATAAAGGGCAATTGTGGCTTACATGCTCGTGGAATGCTTGTCCTGACTGCTGACTGGTGCTCAGGGGATGTGTTAGATGGAACTGGGAAATGTCCTGGTCTTCTAGGATGAGGGTGCCAGTCCCAGGAGATCTGTCCAGCACTATGGAACTGTATCGGCTGGGTCTTGCCTGTAGGTCTGGAGTTATATCTTCTCACTTATATCAGCTACTTCAGGCATAGAGGTGTTCCCTATATGAACAAAATAATAGATAGTTAAGATGTAGATAGATATAGATTAGATATAGATATATAGATATAGACCAGAAGATTCCTGCAATGCTGCTCCTCCAGTAAAACCTACCCAGGTCCTGGGCAAGGAATGGCAGAGAAGAATTGCTATGCAGCCCTTCATAATGGGGCCCTCCATGCCTGTTTCTGGTGTTTTTGTAGCCTCTAATTCATCTTCCACACACATTCCTGCAGAGCAGGAACTCATGTTTTGCTGCCTACAGAAACAGGCTTCTTTGGTAGCTCCTGGAGGGGAAAACTATTTCTGCTATGTGGCCCCTGACATGTCTTCCCGCAGAAGGGTGGATCTGTCTGGTTGCTGTAGCCATGAAGTTGACCTCTTATCACTACTCACACATTGCTTCAGGCTGTTTGTACATTTCTTTTTAATTTACTGTCTCTGCTCCTGTGACTCAGCCCCTCAAAGAGACACCAAGCAGTAGAACCTGCTGACCAGTGACCCTGGCAGCAGCAGTGAGATTTAATGTCATTTTACTTGTATCTTGTACAGCAGTTTGAACCATTATATGTCACTAAGAGGTTAATATTTAAAGGGACTTTATCCCTGGATCAGCTGTATTTCCAGTGAGATGCATCCCAGCCCAGAAATCGTTTACAGATGGATAGGAAATTCATAATCCCTCTTTATCTCTAACATAGTCTGTCCCTGCTAAGTTTATTCTTTAATTCCCAGAGTGGTTAAGTGTGACTCTACCATGAGTTGCTGAGCCTGCCCCAGTTCCTGTAGTACAGTGTTCTCCCAGAGAAAATATAAAACTCTGGGTATGGTAGTGGGCAATTTCTTCCCTTTTATCAGTAGCATTATAAACCTATTGTGGAAGGGATATAAACTGGTCAAAGGAGTGTGGTACTGTGAAAAACAATGGAAGTGAGGAGGAGGCAGAATCAAGAGTGTTGAGATGACACAAACTCCCTGTTCCCCCTCTTGGCAGGAGGAAGAGGATTCCTCATCCATAATCCAAACCACACTCATCTTCCTCTGATCAGCACTTGAGAGTGGCTGCAAGCCCAGGCTGGGATTCAGAGGAGCAGAAAGGATGGATCCTTTCCCAGTTTTCCATATGGCACTGCTGCCTGTCACCAGTAAAAGGAGATCCCCTGTCAGCTGGGAGATGGAGGTGTATGCAGAGGTCTCAGCAAACAGCACTGTATTTGATACTGCTGGGTGGAGATAAGGGCAAGGAGCCTCCCAGCCCATGGGCAGCATGTGGCACCATGCTAGAAACTGCCTTTGAGTGCAAAGATGCCCCTGTTGCTACCACTGCCCCCAGGTAGCTTTGCTGTAGTGGCACCAGCTCACTCCAGTATAACAGCAGTTTGGAAAAATCATGGAATCACAGAATCCTAGAATGGTTTGGGTTGGAAGGACCTCAAAGCTTCTCTAGTTCCGACCTCCCTGCCATCAGACACCCCTCAGAACAGCAGCAGCACAAGTTCACTGGTGCATAGAGGTGCTGCAGCCTGCCTGGAAACAGCTCACTGCTCCCACTCCACAGCTGGCAGAAAGGAGAAACTCTCTTTTTGAGCTACAGCCGCTACACTTTAGGGCCAAACACACCCTCACAACCCACAGAGGAGCAGGGCACCGAGAGGTGAGTGAACAGAACCACCCCAAACTTGCACACAGGTCCCTGCCCTTGCTGGGCTGATCTGTAGGTTTGTGGGCAGTGCCAAGATCAGCCAAAGGCAAGAGCCACGAGTGTCCTGCAGCCCTGTGTGTGCCCTTGGGTCCAGCTGCAAGGGCTTCTCTACCCAGCCCTGGCCATCCCAGGCTCTGTGCCTCCCTCCTCTAGGCTGCTTGCTGTTTACAGTAAACTCCCCATAACTGCTGGTTTCAATTCCTGTTTCAGCATTGCATAGAGACCATGTCCAGTATTCCCCCTGACTTAGCAGATGTTCTGAATTTGGCATGGAAATGTGTTACTCACAGTTAAAGAGAATTCATGATTAATGATTAATGCTGCCATCTGAATAATTACCTCACTCAGCTAGCTTTTCTTTTGGCTTTGCAAGAAAATATGCACGAAAAATGAGAACAATATCCTTTTTCTGTGTTACTGCATATATGGAATAACATTTCTTCAGGAAAGGAGAAAGCAAATTTACTAGAGAAAACAAATAACTGACAAGTTTTCACAGTGCTTGTGCACACATGTTCCCTCTAACATTTATCCAGGACCACAGTCGCCCCCAAAATCCATTAGAGACTTGGTACTTGAAGGAAACTCTCCTCATGAAGAATGCACATTGTTATATGCATTGAAAAATCTAAAGTTTCAGGTGTAGATTATCTGAGCTGATAACCATGCAGGCAATATCAAATTTCTATAAGCAATTTCTAGACAAAAGCTCCCTTCAGCCAACTCAGTGATAAGGTTTCCTGTGCATAAGTGCATGCACATAAGGGAGCATTGTTTTATGGTCTTTTTGTGGAATATATTATCAATGGAAATTAAAATATCAATTATTTAAGGAAAAAAATTAAATGTTTATATTTTCAGCCAGTATTTTGGCATTCAGGATTTCTTGCTTATGAACTACTATTTTATGTAACTACCAGAATATGTAGACAAAATACGTTTCAACAAAACCCAGTCTGGTATCCCACGAAGACAACACAGTGAACCTGATGCCAATTTTTTTAGAAAGCCTCCAGAGCTCATCCAAGGAACTACTGTCTGAAAAAAATTGGACTAGACAGAACAAAATTCGCGTTGGACTGTAATATAAACTACAGCCAGATTTGCTCTTTGAAAATACCACATAGGAGGCACAAGAGGCAGGCTGGGCTCAAGATCAGGTGTTCACCATCTATGAAAAGGAGCCCAACCTTGTGCATTAATCAGAAAGGCGTGTTAGGAATTCCCAGAAAAGGCTTCGAGATCAAAACTGAAAGTATCTTTATGCTGCTGTGTCTGGTTCTTTCCTGTCACTTTTGGTTCTGGCTGCACAATTCAGAGACTTTAAACAAAAATAATTGGGGAGTGTAAAAAGGAGCATCTTGGCTGAAAAGGGAATAAAACAGAACTGGGGGTTTGACTGTGGGAAAGACAGGATGGAGGGAGAAGTGGGTAATAGATATATAAGAAAATTGTGAATGCTATGTAGAAGGAATGGGGTAGGGGGCAAGCGTTCATTGCTTGCCAAACTACAGAAATGGGAGGTCTCTCCTGCAAAGATAATACAGACTTTGGGGATATCCCCAGAAAATGTAATACAGACTTTGGGGATATCCCCAGAAAATATAATACAGACTTTGGGGGTATCCCCAGAAAATATAATACAGACTTTGGGGGTATCCCCAGAAAAGATAATACAGACTTTGGGGGTACCTCGTGAAAAGATAACACAGAAATTGGGGGTATCTCCTGAAACGATGAGCCAGTGCGACTTACGAGTCCGAGATATTTTTCAGTTCATCCAGGCTGTTACACTCTCTACCTCTGGACTCACAGCTTTAATCTGCGAGTTTACATCACACTCCCCAAACCCTCGGCGTTTTTCACAGAGAGCTCCACCCCGGGGAGCGATGCTGCTCCCGCCGCCCCTCACCGCGACCATCCCCGGTGCGGTGCCCAGCGCTCCCCGCCCCGCATCCCCGGCCGGCCGGACCCCGGCACCGTCCGCACCGTCCCCACCGCGACCCTCCCCGCCCCGGCCGGGCCGTGTCTCCGCCCTTTAAGCTGCGGTGTTTAAGGGATGTGTGATGTCACAGCGGTGGAAGCACCGTGCGGAGTGCGGAGTGCGGGGACCCCGCGGGGCTGCGGGACCGCCGGGCACCCCCCGAGCGCCGGCCCCGCCATGGGGAGCCTCCAGCTGCAGGACTTCGTGGCAGGCTTGGTGGGCGGTGAGTGATGCCGCGGGGGGAACGGGGAGGCAGCGAAGGGGAGGCTGAAGGTGGGGGTGAAAATCCCCCGTGTCACCTCCGGGCTGTGCCCCGGCCCGGCGGCTCCCACGGGGCGCTTCGCTTCGGCTCAGATGTGCGCTTTTAATCCGGTTTCTGCGGGCGGGATACTTAAAATCGGAGTGTGAGAAGGCGTGATGCTGCAGCGCCGGGGCGACCTGCGGAGCCCCCGCGGCTCTCCCGGCTTTGCCCCGTGGCTGGAAGGCTCGCAGCCCATCCCGGGGTCCCCCTGTCCCCCATCCCTGGCAGTGGCACCGCCAGGCTTTGTCCCCTCCGTCCCGCTGCGGACACCGGGCTGGTGACCAGGGCAGGGATTGGTCCTGTGTGCTGGGGGTGCCCGTGGAGAACACCGGGAGACGGGTGCCAGAAAGAAAAGGAAAGGCAATGACCCCTAGGGGAGCCGGTAATGGGACATGTTTTACGATACTGAGAGATGCCCCCTGGGTTTCCCAGCTGAGAGCGTGCCCGGCTCTGCTGCCCCGCTCCCAGGCTGGGCTGCAGCAGGGCAGAGCGTCCATCGGGGCACCAGCCACCCAGAGCAGACCTCTGCCCAGGTGATCCCTCATTCCAGGCGCAGGAAGGTGGTTTGAGGTGTCAGGGTGACCTGCCAGACGGGGTTAATACCTTAGCTGACTCTGAAAAACCCACTGATCTGTGCTGTTGCTGCACGTCCCAGAGAACGGGACAGCAATGCTCTTTTCATCACATGATGCTCTTTTCAGCACAAATCCACTATGAGTGAGAAATTTCATGTGGTCTCCAAAGGACTGGTGGGCACTGGTTTGCACAGAGACTTGCTGGTGAGGAGGCATCACAAATCACCCACCATCTCCACAAACCCTGTAAACCACCAGTGTTATTTGCAAGCAACACACAAAGCCATATCCTGACCATGGCACGCAGGTTGTTCCATTCTCCTGGAGAAGAGGGAAACCAGACTGTGCTCTGTCCTGCCACAAGAGTTCCTGAGAGTGAGCAGTGTGTCTTCTGAGGCTCAACATTTGTGTGAGCTCACAGGCGTGCAGGAGGGCTGGTCATGGACAGGATGTACAAACATAACACCTCCTTCTCTTGCTCAGATGCCTTTGAGATGTAAAGCTGATGGAGTCCAGAAGAGAGTACATAGAAAGATGTGGAAGTGTTTCTGCTCTGCTTTTACGTGTTAGTCTGCTGGTCATTGCTCCGGCTGGGCCCCTTACAACTGTTTTTGTGGAAATCTCTTCTTCCCTATAAACCCATCACATCCTATCCTGTCACAAAAGCCTCTTCAGTGTTTTGTGTAATACTTTGCTTCCCTCCCCAGGAGTTGCCAGCGTGGTTGTGGGCCATCCCCTGGACACGGTCAAGGTAAAACACTTTGAACTGTGCTCTCCTGCCACCGATTCACACTCTCTCTAGATAACGCTTCAAAGGACCTTCACTTACCCAAGGGTGAATTTATCCAGGGTAGAGATGTTTTCATAGACTTTCCTCCTCTCCAATGCTCGTTTTGAATGAGAAACTAAAAGAATTGGCTGATAGAGGCAAGTTCCTCCGATGAGAATTAATGCTGAAAATTAAACCTGGCCTTACTTAATGTGTGGTTCACTGAACAGTCCTGCCAATGTTTTATTGAACTTTGCCACAGGCAAGTATTCAAAGGGCAATGAGGGAACTGTATTTGTTTTGCTGCAGGCACATTTTTATATGTTTTCCTGGTGCTGGCAATGCTGGAAGGACAGAGTGCTGCAATTGTTATCCCAGGGCTATGACAGAATTTACAATTCCTGCAAGACAATGATTCCTCAGAGGGGAGGATTTAAAGAAGTAACAAGAGAGTTGTCAGCAGGATGGAGACAAGCCCATGCACACATCAAGGCATCATGACTCAACCAAATTGACCATCCCTATTGACGCAGACATAGAGAGGAAGATCTTGTTCCTTTCTGTTTCGTGCAGGCATTTCTGGGCAGCTTCCATCACTTCAGCTGCTCTGCCCATCTTGGGGTAGTTCAGCCTGGAGAAAAGAAGGCTCCAAAGAGATCTTATTGTGATCTTCCAGTTCTTGAAGGCGGCCTATAAGAAAGACAGACTTTTTAGCAGGGTCTGTTGTGATAGGACAAGAGGTAATGGTTTTAAACTGAAAGAGAAGGGGTTTAGAATACATGTCACGAATAAGTGAGGGTGGTAAAACACTGGCACAAGTTGCCCAGAAAGGTGGGGGGATGCCCCAGCCCTAGAAACCTTTGAGGGCTCCGAGCAACATGGCCTAGTTGGAGGCTCACTGCAAGGAGGTCAGACCTTGAAAGGTGCCTTCCAATCCAAGCTATTCTGTGATTCCACGACTCTCTGTGACCTGATCTAGTTGCAGCCTGGTTGCTGGCACCAGGCAGGGCTGCAAATTGTGGCAAACCCAAAAGGCACTGCTCCGTTCTGCACCTTAAAGACCTTTGGAGGGTGGTGGGAAGGAGGCAGGGTCCAGCACAGCCCACACCACATCCCTTCCCCAGCCATCACTGCCACTCCCTCACACACTGCTGGCTCTCCTGGGATCAGCCCTATCCTTCCTGAGCTGCTAAGGTGGTACCAGCTCTGGGAGCATCACTGTGCAAAGATGGGTGCAGACCCCACGCAGGAGGAGCCACAAGGCTGCTCACACCTCCCCAGCCATGGGCAGGGCATGGGCAGGCTCTGCCCAGGGCTGCCAGGGCAATCTCCATCTCAGGCTGGTGGTCAGAGTGTCATTGCCAGGTTTGGGGGAGTTTGGCAACAAGGATCCTGCTGGGAAACACTGAGTTTCTGGATGCCAAGAAAGAGCAAGCCCATCCTTCAGTGCTTATAAAGATAATTGTCAGGTTGCTTTTGGCAAGGCTTTGCCTTAGGAATACCAAGTAGGCAGACTTTCTATCTTTCCAAATTTAGGGGCAGGGAAGTGGAAAGGAGAGTTTTAAAGCAACACTAAGCCAGCAGAGGGGCTGCTCAGTAGCATCTGCAGCCTCCAGGGGATGTGAGGGGTCCTTCCCCACCTGGGGGAGGAGACAGAATGAAACATAAGGCTGGGTGGGGTACGAGGTACCCACAGCACAGTCCCCATCAAGCAGGCTTCTTCCTTCAGCCTCCCCTTCCCAGCACTGCAGTTTCCATCACACCCCTGCAGCTGATTTCCCCCCCAACCTCACAAAACTCTCAAAGTTCTGCCTCTACTCACTTTTCATCCTCCCCATTGCATTCATTTGCCCAGAACTTTCTTCAGCTTCTGGGTGTCACCCAAGAGCTCTGTGAAATCAAACATAACAAAAAGGAGAATTTTCCAGAGGAATATCTGTACTGGAAGCAGTTGACTTTATCAGGGATGCCAGCAGGGATTTCAGTGCTGGGTGTTAACAGATTAGCTAAGGTGCGTGTGTGCAAGAAGCAGATTGTGAGGACACTCAGTTGCCCTCAGTTACTCAAAAAATATATTAACTTGAACTTCTAAACACCTGGTTACTGTGTAAAAGAAAAAAAAAAACCACCAAGCCCGTGGAGGCAAAGTGGAAATGTCTGGGCTCAGCATTCAGGTGAAGCCAGGAGGGAACTCAGGGCTGGGCACTGTGGTCACCCTGTCCTGGGCTGCTCAGGGTGTGCAGCCACGTCCCTGCTGGTGCCCCCAGCCCCATTAACCCCGGGGTGGGTCACGGTGTGCACAGTCTGACCCCGTGGCCCTGGACTGCCTGCATTGCACAACGTGAGCTGCGTGAGCCACAGCAGCATCTTCATGTACCAGCTTGTTCCTGAGAGCTCAGTAAATACCCTGCTGCCTTTCCTGTGGCTTCTGGCCCAGCAGGGAGCAGAGCAGTGATGCTCACTGTGCAAATTGCTGCATGAAGCTGGGGTGAGCCAGGGGTGAGCCTGGGGTGACCCCAGACTTCGGTCCCTTCTGCTCCCACCAGGGTCCCACCGTGGCACCAGCCAGCCCCTTGCAGGGCTCTGGGCCAAATGATTGTGCCCTTCAGCTTGCTATTTGCCATCCAAAAGCTCTCCCCACACATGAGCTCTGGAGGACACACGCTCCTTTGGGCTTTAGATTCCCAAATAATTTCTGGTTCACCCTGGTGCGAGTCAGGGCTGAGCCAGTGGAGGGGACTGGGCACTGTCCCTCCAGTGCAGGTTACCACTGTCCCCCTAGACTTCATCTCAGCATTGCTGCTGGAAGTGCTGATGGATATGGCCAGAAAACATCCCTAACAGAGCATATGTGGGTGTCTTCCTATAAAAAATGGGGTCTGGCCTCAGTCAAGACAAGTTGCTGAAGCCCCAGGGCCTGTGAAGTGAACAGGGTTTCTATTTCCTTGCACAACTCTAAGCCCCAAAAATGCATCCCTTGTTAAGGTGGTTTTAGTGCAAACTTGTGAGCAGCTTGAATGAAAGATAATCTAAATATATATGTGTAGATGTATATATATATAAATATATATATATATATATACACACATATATGTGTGAGAAGGGGAAAGTATGTTGAATCCTACAGGCTTTGGCCTGACTTACACACCATTTCTTACAGCTGTTGGAAGGCATACAACCCAATTGCTTTCCAGAAACAAAATGTCTTTGTTGGAAATGATGTGAAAATGTATTTTTTGAGTGAAGCACAGAGAATTTCTGAGACGATGCTGAATTATTTTGGCTCCATTTACTATTTCAGCATCTCGAAATGCACCTTGGATCAGAAGGGCCCCAGAAGTCTCCCAGGAGAGCTCACCTCTCCACTCTTCAGCAACACATCCCAGCCTTCCCCACATAAATCAGGCCCCTGCCAATGACAGCACTGCACCCCAGCAGCCTGCTGTGCTGGGTCAGGATGGCTGGTCCAGTTTGACAGTCATTGATTCCAGATGTTGCCGAGAGCTTCAGACCGGAGAGATCCCACTTAGCCTGGCTTCTGGCAGAGTTCGAGGGGGTTAATGCACATATATCTTATTTTATTGCTCTGTTCTCTTTACGACTAAGGAAGGACTTGCTCTCAAAGCAAAGTGCAGATTGTTTATGTAGCATGAGCTGTTGTTGGGCTGGAAGCATGGGATTTTAATGGCCTTTTGTGAATGTTTTTTGCAGACTCGTTTGCAGGCTGGGCAAGGATATGGAAATACACTCAAGTGTTTTCTCACTGTGTACAGAAATGAGTCTGTAAGTACTTTATCTTACTTTAAATCTGCTGGTAGAAAGTGCAAGTCAATAAATAGATAAATACATAAAGCAATTCTACAAAATCACTGGTGACACCAGCAGTTACGTGAAGACCAATAAAGTTGGTGCAATTGAGCCTGCAAATCCCTGCAGCCTCCACTTGCTGTAACCCTCTTGGTTACCCCTGTAGGGAAAAGACATATCCCTGGCATGGAGTGATCAGTGCCTCCTCATGGGTTAGGGTGTTACATCCTCAGTGGCTCTTTTGCCTGATCCTGCTGGAAAAGGTCTCCCAGAGGGATTCTGCTGACTTGGGTGAAGCCAGGGCAGAAGCTGTCCATAAGAGGGACTTTTATGTGGGTTCCTGTGCTTTTCACTGTGTCCCGTGTTCTGCACAATCTTTCTAAGTCTTTAGCAAGCATGAACTAATTTCCTTTGCTCAGCATGTGCAAACAGTTGCATCCAGGAGACATCTGCTGCTTGGATTTGCATTTCATCCCTGTCTGTGGCAGGGGGTTGGAATGAGATGACCTTCAAGGCCCCTTCCAACCCAAACCATTCCAGGATTCTTTGTTTCCTGGCCTGATAGACAAGCTGGGGTTGACACTGCTCAGTCCCATTCACTCTCCTAACCCCTGCTCCCTTCCCTGGGTAGGTGACTGGCTTCTTCAAGGGCATGTCCTTCCCGATGGCCACCACTGGCATCTACAGCTCGGTGGTGTTTGGTGTGTTCAGCAGCACGCAGCGGTTCCTCAGCCAGCTCCGCCACGGCGACCCGGCCGTCTCACCCTCGCTCACAGACATGACCGTGGCCAGCTCCGTGGCAGGGTTTGTCTCCGTGGCCATTGGCACTCCCGTGGACCTGGTAAAGATAAGGCTACAGATGCAAACACAGCCATACATCAAAGGTAAGGAAGCAAGAGTTTCTTCTTTCTTTCTGTGCCAGCCCTTGGTGCATACAGCAGAGCTTTAGGACAGCTTTGCTTCAAGGCTTGGCTCCCTGCTGCCTTGTGCTGATGCAGTTGGGCTAAAAATTCCCTCTTTCACCTCAGGATGGACCCCATCCTGTGCAGATCAAGGGGAGGGCTTTTATCAATGGCACTTCCAGCCAATTGGGATCTATAAGGAACATGGGGCAGGTCTGGTCAGGACCAGGAGCTGCAGGAACTGGAAGTCCCTGGGTGTCTGGTCCCCTGGACATCCCAGTAGCAGCACCAGAACTGCCAGTGGCAATTCCAGCTCCCCATCTCCACCTGCACACTCTCAGTCCCATATACATTTGCCCATTAACCCCTCTCTGTTATTCCTCCTCCTCTGTTCAACAGCAACAATTTCCCATGTGCGTTTGAAAACCACTGACTTGTTTGGGGCAGGGTGCCAGGCAGCCCAGGTGTGGGGAGGATGGCTCAGGAGGGGACACTGGCAGGGTGGCAGTGGGTGGCTGTACCCTGTCCACAAGCTGCAGGCAGAAGGAGCTGCTTCTGCTCTGGACAGCAGCTGGATTCCATTGCAGGCTGTCAGCATGGAGCAAACTCCACCAGAGGACATGCATGGCCAAATGAAGAGATGAAGCAGCTCCAAAGATGAACAGCTTGATTTCAGCATTGCACCTTTCTCACAATTATGGTCATGGTGTTCAACGGTGAAATACTGGCATTTGTGTGTTGCTTTGATAAAAGAATATTATGTCCATTTTTAAAGCCTCCATGCAGCTTAGCAACCTAATGCCTTTTACAAAAGTAACTTGGTCTACACGGGAAGCACCAGACTCTGAAGATTTCAAGGCAATTTCAGTTTCAACTTGGGACCAGCTGCCAATGAAAATTTGGCACATAGCCTTAAACTCATTTGGAAATCTCACTGGGCACATACCTATTGGGAGGTATGCCACACATCTAAGAAAAATCTGTCCTGAAGTGTATAAACATCTTTTGAAAATGGACTTAAGTGCTTTTCCCTAACACTTTTTTCCCATACTACCTATTAATCCCAGCAGAAGAAGGAACTAGATGCCAGTGACTTCTAATCAATGGCAGTGGGCCTTGGAGAGGAGCTCTGTGACAACATATCTCTTCTAACACTTGTGTCCTTTCTTTTTGCAGCAAATGTTAAACTAAAGCCCACAGCTCCTGGATCTCCTGTGTACCGAGGCCCGATCCACTGCTTTTGGACCATCCTACAGAAAGAGGGGATAGCAGGAATATACCGAGGCACCGTAGCCATGCTCCTGAGGGATGTGCCCGGCTACTGCGTCTACTTCATCCCTTATGCAGTTTTCTGTGACTGGGCCACTCCTGATGGATCCATTTCTCCTAGTCCCTTCTCTGTCTGGCTGGCAGGGGGTATAGCAGGTAAGCATCTTTACTTCCTCACGACACCAGCAAAACAAGGACAGGAAGGTTCTCAGGGGTGATTACGAGAGTGACTCAATGGCCATGGCATCCTGAACACCAGGAGAGGACACGGGACCCAGCGACCTTCCTCCCCAGGGCCAGGTCCCCTGGCACCACCACAGCACTTTATGGCGTGACAAACTTTATGGAAGTCGTGTTATCAGAGCTGCATCAGGCTCAATGTCAGGGAGGAGGAAAACAGGCAGTGCCATCATGCCATCATGCCTCAGGGCAGCCTGCCTATCACATTGCCACTGATATGGCAGCCAGGATGTCCCCAGAAGAGGACTTCAACCTGTTGGCTGCCCACCAGGAGGGTGTGCACCTACCCACAAGGAGCAGAAGCCAAGTGGACTGTTACTGATCTTTTTTGCCATGTGTACACCTGCCAGTAAGACTGGCATGTCTGTCCCCTCCCACATGGAAGGTCAGCCCTACACCCACTCTCCATTTCTTGGCCATTTCTAAATTGCAGAACCATAAAGGCAAGTCAATCCTTAGCTCAGGTAATGATAACAAAATGCCTTCTCCCTTTCTTCTCAAACAAAGAGGCCCCTGGCTCATCTGGACAGCTTTGCTAGTGTGCCCCAGCACTCATGTAGGTCCAAAGAAACTCTTGTCTACCCAACTGGGCCATGGATTGCAGTCCCATGCTGATCTTTCCAGAGGCAAACCACCCCACTCAGCTGCAGGCTAATCCACATAAGTAGATGTTTCTTTGGAGCAATGACAAGGTGCCTCAGCTGCATCCTGGTGGACCTGCTTCTTCTTCATATTCTCAGCTCAAACTTTGCTCTACAGTGCCATTATCAGAAGACTCAGTTTGTTCTGAAGTCACCCCAGGCAGCAGCTTGGGCTTTTCCCATGACATGTCCATGTTCCACCAGCAGCACAGCAGAAGATGTATCTGCAGCTGGGGGAGCCCCTCCTGGGCTGCCTGCACCTGATTAGCAGCATAACCTCCAAAATCTCAATGCTTCTTCCAGAAACAGGGAACTTTGCTCCCAGAAATCCTGTTTCTGTGCCTGAGCAGGGTGAATGCCTTCAAATGAAAATCACATGAACATGATGTGATAGATGAGAGGTGGATTTCTGAGTTCACTGACTTGCAGTCAAGGAAAGATAGAGAAGGAATGATTCAAATACTTCTGCATTTTTCTAGGAGCCATTTCCTGGGGATTATGCACTCCAATGGATGTTGTGAAAAGTCGACTTCAGGCAGATGGAGTTTATTTAAACCAGTACAAAGGAACCCTTGACTGCATCTTGCAGAGCTACCAGAACGAGGGCTTAAAAGTAAGTGCTATTTGGAGTAAAATCTGGTTATTAGGCATTTGATTGCCAATTAGAAAATACAATGGCTATTACAAACCTATCTGCAGGGTTGAGAGACAGTTCCTGCTGAATTATTACAGCAGCAGTAGATAATTACAGTGCAGATTCTTTCTAAATCAAAATAGTGAGAGTAACAGTGCACCTTACACAACGAAGAAGTGAATGACTGGGGGTCACACAGAGCTGCTGTAATCAGCTTCAATAACACTTCATGTCAGTGCACGTAATGGTGAATGTGATTTGACTCAGCATAAATCAGAGGTAGGAAATCTTACCTCAGTGGTTGCTTTCACAAAATGCAGGGGTCAGATATTTCCCACTGACTGCCGTGTCAATGAACCCATTCCAATGGGACTGTGCTGGCTCCCTGGGTGTGTGTGCTCACCTTGGGCAATGCTTTGGTGGAACCAGTGCTGTATTTTGCACCTACAGAGAGTTGATTGAAAATATTCTTAAATCAAATTGCTTTGGTTTCAAACGGGAAGAAGGGCTGAGTGCCAAAAAACTTATCTCCTTTTTCTGACTTTGTCTGTTAGTGTAATAAAAGATATCTGCTCTGCCAGCAAACTTTGCTTCAGTTAAATGTGAATGGCAGAGAACAAGGGTTTGCAACTTTATTGCATTGTCAAGGCATGGCTATGAGAAACAACATCTTCTGATATTGAAATGTCTGTATTTATCATTGGAATATCATATGGGCTTTTAGCTCCAGTGTTAATTTTCACATTCTGAGATAAACGCAACAAGTTACAAACAGAAAAATAACCTGCCAAATCACAAGTCAGTGTGATTTCAGTATTTGCCAACATGCCACTATGTTACCCCAGCTGTCACAGCAGCCTGTGCTCTGGTTCAGTTTTTGCCACTGAGGGAAGAAAGTCATATGGATGTGAAGCACAAACACCTGGAGAGATGCACAGGACTGGGCTTGGACAGTCTGAGGAGGAGGGACAGGGTGCCCAGGCTCTTCATCCCGTTTGGTGTGCCCTTGCACAGTAAAACACAGGGTGGCTGGAAAGGACTTCCCATGTGTTTTCTCTTCTCTCTCCATCCTCCTCATCATCAGCCTCTATCCTCCTTGTCCTGCCTGAATATTAGCAACAATTCAGGGCCTTAGGGGTTTTTGTGGGAGGTCTGAGCTGCTCACAGTTTTGTGTCATCACACGTGGCGCCCACATCAAAGCCAGGAACAGGATTGAGTAATAGTTGATGGCAAAACTGGATCCTGCTCTCATGAGGAAAACCTTTTTAAATGTTGGGAAACAAACAACTGACAACCAGCCAACACAGGGCTGGATGTTTTCATTCTGGGACAAAGGAGCAGCATTCACAGTGCTGGAAATAATTGCCTGATGTACACAGAGGAATGTAAATATAACCCTTGTCTTTCTCCATAGCCAGGTGTGTTCATTCTGAGGAGAAAAATTTCTGCCTCTGGGCTTTTCATCCTAAATCTTCATTATTATTTACATTGGTTCTCTTGTGTTACTTCCTGGATAATGGAAAATAGTTGGATTTCCTTCCAGAAAAAAAAGAAAACATCCCAGTGAATCAAGTATTGTACTACATATCCCAGTAATGCAATTTCACACTGCAAGCTCCATCTTAAACCGTGTGAACACATTTTCATTCTGCCTCAAACAAGGCAGCACTGTGCTCTGGATTTATTGGATACACGATGTGATGGTGTTTAGTAGAGCTCAGTGATTTCAGCAGAAAGACTGTGAGACACTTTAATCTATGGGCATCTGGTCTTGGAGCCAAGATCTTCCCCAGTTGCTTCCAGTAGCTCTGGGAACTTTGCCATTGGAAAGGCTGGAATGGGGCTGGATTGCTGATGTTCCTTTTCATGTCTATTCTGAACTCCTGGTGTTTAGACTGGTGACCACTGTGATGAGCCTGGGTGGTTGATGGAGTGATTTTGTGAGGAACAGGCCAGTGGAAACACTCCCTGCAACTATCATTTTGTGAGCAGGCTCACCCCAAAGTGGGTGGGTTGTGCCCAGCCTGGCACACACCAGGGAATGGTGTTTGTAGCGAGGGGAGTTCAAAGGGAGACGAGTCAAACACAGGAGTGACAAGACCCCTCCCCACTTTCCAAAGGCACTTTACTATTCAGGCACTTAAAAGCCACAGGGTCTTTCCATTCTGTATTTACCAGCATCCTTTAAAAAGACATCTCTTGAACAGAATGAGGAAATCTGACTGCTGGTGTTTATTATCTTAATGAAAGAAAGCACTGGGCTATGTATGGGTACCAAAGTTTGACCTTAGGAACGCTCACGTGAAAATAAAGCTTCTATTGACTATTTTTCCCAAAGGTGGTGGTGTGAGCTGGTTCTCAGCAAGGTACAGAGTAAGTCTGGTTTTCTGTTGATTGAGAAATTCCTTTTATGCTCAGAGGTGAAACCTGAAAAACAATCCCTGTGGCACAGTGCCTGCACTGGCTGGGCTGGCTCACGGCCACGCCGCTCCCTCCCCACTTGCCAAATATCTTCTGTGCCCACAGACCCAGCCCTGGGGGTCAGGGCATTTCCTGCCTGAAAACAGCAGCCTTCTTGAACCCCGGGCTTTTTTCCCCACATGCCTGGGTATGCCAAGGGAAGGAAGGCAAGGCTGGATGAGGCTTGGAGCAATGTGGTCTGGTGGGAGGTGTCCCTGTCCATGGCAGGGGATGAGAACAGGGTGAGCTTTAAGGTGTGTCCCTTCCAACCCAAACTATTCTATGGTTCTATCATTCTATGACTGTAGCAAGGTAGGAGAAGACCATTTTGTTTTCTTGCTTTCTGTGGCATGAGACTATTTTTTTGCCCTTTCCCTCCTGTAGACCTTGCTGGTATGTGCAGATAGGGGTCTGTAGGGAGCACAGAGCACATGACACCAAACCAGTGCCCTTTGCCATTGCATTTCCATTCTCCAGTGCAGACTTCAACAGAGACCAGAAGTGAGAGTGTTCCTTCCAAGCAAACCAGGACCTGGCTCTTCAGAATCCCACCACGACTTCGTTCAGTGTTTTCTTCCTCTTCTTAAAACAGCCAGTGTATTGCTGTGCTCTAACCTTTCTCCATCCCCAACAGGTCTTTTTTAGGGGCCTCACGGTCAATACAGTGCGAGGATTCCCATCGAGTGCAGCCATGTTTCTTGGCTATGAACTTTCCCTCAAAGCAATGAAAAGAGACCAAACTGAGACCAATCCCTAACTTCCAGGTCAGCACATAAAGACCCTCCAGCTTTCTTCAAATCACAGAATGAATCTTTGAATCAAATAGAGTTGCAATTGCACAGGTCCTCTGAAAGTCAGATGACATGTGGGTACCTACAGCTGAGTAGCCAAAGTCTGTTCACATTTGGGTCTGTGGGATTCAGAGCAGACAACAGATGTGCTGATGGGTTTTATTTTCAGTCCAGTTCTCCTAGAGCTTCACTGCAGTCTGTTCTGATTGTTGTGATTGTTTAGATTAATAACAACCAGAAATGAATATTTGAAAGGAGATTTTTCTCTAACATTTTATACATTTTGAAATATCATTCTCACTAAAGTCCCTGCACGGTATCCTTTCCTCCCTTGTTCCAGCCACAAAGACCTGAAATTAACCCCTTTCACAGTGTCCTGACTATCAGCTCACTGTTTTGCTCTTTCCTTCATTAACCTAGGGTGGCACAAAGGAGCAGCATTAAAAATACTGGATTAAAGGAACCTTTGTTAGCAGATAGACACTCACGATTAGTCTTGGCGGTCTCTGCTGTTTTCTGCAGTAGTTCATAAATCTCCTTCTTTCTTATTTCAAAAGTGCTGCCAAGAAGACCAGAAAGTCTCCTACTTTCCTGAGCCAAATCAGCAGTGTGGTGTTGGTGAGGGCTCAGCTGCTCTGACTGAAGACTCCCAGCCTGCACCTCCAGCATCTGCTGTGGACTTAGTCCATGGAGGACTCCGAAAATGGCACCAGCTCAGTCAACCCCAAACACCATTTTCTTATCAAATCTTTCACCCTGTCAGCTAAGAACACCTTAATAATTCCCGTGGTGGTTGTGGGCTTTTTCACCCATGGCATTTTTCCTGCTGAGCCAGGAAAACTTCCCTTTCCCAAGGGATGTGCCCAAACCCAGCCCCACCCGACATCACCGAGGGACCCTCTTTTGTCCAACTCTGCATGTGGTGCTCGCCTTCTGTGTGAACAAGGGAAGGAGCAGATGTGGTGGCTTCACAGCTGCTTTTCCTGTGGGAAGGTCTGGATTCCTACTGGCTTCAGGTTCAAAGAAATGGATGACTCCTCCTGTCCAAACACACACCTGTGTTTTCCGTCAGTTTACCACAATTTAACACATTACCATGAAAAAATGTGAAGGGCTTCAACAACTTTAGTCTGTTATTCAAGTTTATAAATGCAACTGGGAAACAGGATGATGTTAAATTCTGAGACTAAGCTGCTTTTTCTTTTTTTTTTTTTTAATTGAGAAAACAATAAAAGAAGTCTGCATTTCATATAGAAGGCTGCCTATTAATTGACACAGCTTGCCTGGTGCAGGCCTCCAGGGACCTGCTAGAGGTATCTCCATAGACCTTCTGAGCTCCCTGACATGATAGTCCAGCTTGACAACTGCCAAGTCCTCCAGACATCACTTCACAGCCTCGCAGAGACCATCACCAAAGGAAGTCTCTTTAATACACAGAATATCTTCAGACCTCCAGCCCTTTGCTGCAATCCCACCAAGACCACCAGGGCAGACCCAGGTGTCTCTTTGGTCTACCTCAGCCTTTCAATTATTCCAAGGTCTTTTACATCATGATTTATTTCTGTTGAGTATCTCCATGTTTTACTTTCTAAGCGGGAAGTTTTTGGTGCCAAAACCCAAGAAGAACCAGCTTTGCTGGGACAAGAGGACCCTGGTGGCATTGCCAGGAGAGGCCAAGGGGTAACTGGCTCTCATGCAGAGGGACACATGGCATGGGGGAACAATCAAGGACAACACTGTCCTGTGGGAAATGTTCTAGAGGAACAGTTCTTCTTCTGGAGAAGAGCTTGGGGGAAAAGCCCAGCCACTGCAGTTTTAGCAGATGCCTTCAAAAAGCATTTATAAAGCCAATGTGGAGCAGCCATCCAGCTTTCCTCCATCAAAGGAGGACAAGGAAAGAGAAACTCCTATGCTCTCTTCCCTGGGTGAATGGAGGAATTGGTGACCAGACTTGAAGAGCTCAGCAGAAAGTGCCTTAAACTTTGGTTCTGGAGCAGTACTCAGAAATGGAGTCACTTTGGGCTTCTCATCACTGGGGTCCAAAATAAAAGCAGAAGTGTGGGTGCCCCCAGAACTGGCCTTAAAAAGTGGAAGACCCAGCAACAGCTGTTGTTGCTTCATCTCAGGACTTTCAGGCAAGGAGGATCACAGTGCCTTTGACCTTGGTGAGAACAGAGAGAACTGTTTCTGATAAACAATATGGATAAAATTGATGAGCCTTCACACAAGTATTTTGTTGCTGGCTGCACTTAAGGATTCATCCTTTCCATGTTGCCTATTTTTATGCATGTATGTAGAACATGTTTTTTAGATGGATGATATCACATGTCTCCAGGGTTAATACTCAGGGAGACTGTCTTCTCAATACAAATAAATGGTGTTGGTTTTCTGCCTGCATTATGTAAAATGGGCCATGAATTAATTAAACTGGTCAGGTTCACAACAAGCTGAGTATCTGCATGACCCTTCTCTTGTGGTGCCCAGGTTCAGCCTGTTCAGTGCCCCCTGGGCATAAAGCCCTGAGACCCACGTTGGAATTGCATGGTGATTTTCCTGGTATTATTCATTCAATTAAAGCAGTCTTAACATGGGTGCAAGAATTTACTTGGACAAAACTATTGTGTAACACATGCCTGCCAGAAAGAGCTGTCAGGGAGAGCTGTGGGCAACCTGGTGTGGAAGGGGAGCAGAGGGCAAAAGCTACTCTATAATATAAATAATATGATACAAATATAGTATAAAAAACATGAAGAGCAAGTGAGAAGTGAATAAAAAGCTTTGGCCACTTGATGGCATCCTCATCCCTATCAGAGCACGGCATGGGCTCACTGGAGCTGCCAGATCTCCTCCTCCCTGTGTCTTGCTCCATTCAGCCCTGAGCCAAACCCTTCTATGGTTCTGTGATGCCTGCACATGGAGCCCCATGGATAGTTTAGTGTTGCCCTTGCAGTAGTGAGTACGTGGCTGTGTCACCACTGGAAGAGGTTCAGTCGTGGTCCCAAAGATGAGGGATTGCAACTAGAATTTATGCACACAGAGACTTGACAGGTCTGTGTCCTGTGAATGATCTTCTTTATGATTCATGCAAATGCACTAATTTTTAGGTATAACATCAGTATCATTATCCATGGATAGAAATTGGGATCCCCAAGGAATTTTTCAGGGACCTGGTGGTGGGAGTTTAAAGCAGAGCCTTGCCTGGCAGGCAGACAGACATTTATACAGTTGATTCAATGGGACACTGATTGCATATGTTGGTGATTTTGTCCCTGAACTACACAAAAGAAAACCCCCCGTGTCAGGATATGGATCAGCTCCTCTGTCAGTGCTGTGTCCAGAGTGACCTGCCATCAGTGACACGTTCCACACACATGCTGGAGTGGCAGAAGCCATCTGCTTGATAGCTCATTCAAGGTCCTTACAGAGCTACTCATTACTAAGACAGATACAGTAAATCCTGAAATAGCCAAAAAGGGAGACCAGGAGGACCAGGGATAGGGGTACCTACTTCTGTTTTTGTTGCCTGGATTATGAAAGCATACTCAGCTCTGTCATCCCTCAAATAAGTCTAATTGCCCAACTTTCCTGTCTCTGGTGGCATTCCAGCTCTTACAACAGCCTGTTTTACTTAATGAGATGCTGGCTGTGTAGCTGTTTTTTACAGTTTATAAACTATTCAGTGCTATGGAAGAAAAAAGTGTAACAGCAGCTTATTTCCCTGTTTGTAGAAAATTGACCAAACAGGAACCAATTTCCCAGTGAAAAGCTGGAAAACAGCCCTAACCAGGAGGAAGCTCTTTGGGACTGGGAGAGGCTTTGTGATGCCCATGGGGCATGAGGTGGGAGAGGACTGGGGCTGAAGCCCTGCCTGTAAAGGTCTTTTCCAACCTAAATGATTTTAGAATGGCTCTGAGCCAGGCTGAGATTTTCTCATGCCTTGGGAATCCCTGCCTGGCGTGTCCCCTCCACGGGGGAAGGCAGATCACTGTCCCCATCTCAGTTTCTCTGTTTCTGTTGTACTCTGAGACAGAGGAGTAGGGTGACGTCTTCACAGGCATTAAGATATATCTCTCAGGTTTATCTGAAGTTCTTGTTTTGTCATAGAGGTTGTCACAGTAGAGATTTATCTCCTAGATGTGGCCTTTGTGTCAGCCAAGAAGCCAAAGCCTGTCTTGTACCCGTGAAAAAAAAAAAAAAGATAAAGTGTAGAGCCAGAAGAAGTGGTGAGATGCAAGGAGACAAATGGGAAGAAGTTCAAGTGCTAAAATGAATGCAAACTGCACAACAGCTCCTTCTCTGAAGACACCTTCTTCTGATCACTGCCACCTTAGATAAGCAGTATATAGAGTATCCTTCCAGGCACAGGCTCTGAAAGGAATGAAGCCATGCAGTGAAGGGAAATTTAAGTAGTCACTCTGAGTTTCAAGGCAGTTTTCCTAAACTGTAGAACCTGTGACAGCTCCAGAATCAGCCAGCAGCAGAACAACCAACCTGTCAGGAGCTGTATGTGCAGCAGAAGGACAGTATCTCTCTAAGGGGGTCTCAGAGATCCCATATGGAGTTTCAGCATAAGATATAAAATGCTGGATACATCAAGAAATCCTTTCTTAGTATGGGTGAAATTCTAAGGCTACTGGGCTGTAGAACACCCAATCTCTGAAAGGAATAGGAAGGTCCTCTTCAGTGATGGAGAAAACAATGGATAACTTTGGGTCTCAAGTAGAAACATTTGGAGAAACCAGAACCTTGCAAGAGGGGAGGAACACGCTGAGACTGCCCTGCCAGCGACACCTGCTGCGTCAAAAGCACCAGGACTTACATAGCTCATCTCCCGTGTTTCCAAACAGTTTAGCACTGCTGTAGCCTCCCTCACACACAGAGTAGAAAATCCTGCCAATTCTCATGGAAAAGGGCCAGGCTGTTCTTACTCACCCAACTAGGTGGGACCCGCCGTCCGCGCTTACTTCACTACCGAGTGACGATCGCCGTGTTTCTAGCAAGCAGCGGGCAGGGGCACTTCCAGCAGGAAAAGGGAGCTGTGAAGCAGGGCTGGCTGGTGAACAGCTCTAACACAGCCACACAGTGAATGAATGCCCTGTGCTGGCTGGCTGTCCTGAGGGTCAACCTCCCTCTACAAGCCGTGCTGAGTGGGAAATTCAGCACCAGTGTCATCGCACGGTGGGACAAGCAAGGAAGGGTGAGTGGACTTCTGCTGTGAGAGAGCTCGATGTTTCTCTTTCCTGGCACTAAAGCGGTCAGGATACAAAAGAAGACACTGAAGTGAGAGCAGTGGCATCAGAAAAAAACTTAAAATACAAGAGAGCTTTGTGGTCAATTCCTGCCTTCTTCTGCCTGCTTCTGGAGATGGCTGGCTGTGGGAAGCACTTTCACTATGCGTGGCACCCAGTGGGGCTGGCATGCTGCTGGCAGGGCTTTTTTCTTTTAGATGCCTCGGCTCTTGCTAAATATCATTGCAACATGGAGAGCTTGGGTCAGCCCAGGAAAGCTCTGGTGGCTGTACTGTTGCATGAAACAAAGAGGACTCACAGCTCTGAAGGTCTCTCTTGTGTGCTCTCCCCTCCCTGGAGTGCCACTAGTTTTTGTTAGTAGGCTTAAATGGTTTCAAATTAATTAATACTTCTGAAAGTAATGAGAGGTCCATTATCCACAGTCCTGAGGTCATCCCCTGTTGCATTGCTAGGGCAGGGCACAGCGTGAGACTCTCAGGGAGTGCCACAACCCTCTTCAAGCTGGCATATGAAATGTTCCCTGAATTCATTAGGATTTGATGACTTTCTGTCATAGGCAATCCGGTTATTGCTATGCTACAGTTTCCCCTTTCATGAAGGAATTAGAATGGCCCTATTTGCCTTTATTTCTACAGTAGCATATGTCATCTTTATTTAAAAGAAAGGGAAAATAATACTCCAAGCCACCTTATTTCTGGAAAATGAAACTATGAATAGCATCTCTTCATTTGTGGTCTTTGCTGCTCTTCTATCTTGATCAGTGCACACAGCAAACGTAAAACAGGCTGGTGTGTTATCTGGGTGATTTTTCCTCTACAGGGAGTCTCTTTTTTTTCTACAGTAGAAGACTCAAAATATGCAGAGTTTCTTGGAAACTCTACACTGGGATGCAAATTCTCTCATGAGAAGATCTGGAGGTTTATGCAAACCGGGCAAAAATTTTGATCTAGAAATTGGATGTTTGAGCAGCATTTTTGGTCATTCAACCTATCAGCAAAGTAAGTGCATTGAAAGACAATATATCCCAAAGTATTTACACATAAACCAAAAATGTAAGGGACATTAGATGAAGAATTCCAAAGGAGACAGCGAAGTGCCTGTAAGGGACCAGAGAAATATATTGGCAAGTTTTGTGTGTTCACCTTTCCCAAATATCTATTCTGGGTTGAAACTTTAACATCCTGTCACTTGAAAGTTGCTGGGCTGCCCTGTGCTGGCAGGACCTCTGGTGGTGGAGCTTTCTGCCCCTCCCTCAGTGGGTAGGGACACAGTAGGACATATGGGGATATGCCATCATTTCCTCTCCACATTTTGGTCTGCATTGCTGAAAGAGGATGATCAGCTACCTGGACATGAGGACAGAAAATGAGCCCACAAATCTGTGAAAATAAGTTGCTGCAGCTTGTCAGCAGAACTAAGTTTTAAAATATCAAAGCTAAACATTTGAAGTTCCTATTAAAAAGTTGGTCTTTCTTCTGGGATGGCATCAGATATGAATTTCTGCACCAAAACAGAGCCTGAGCTCTCTAAAGAGAAGCTGCAACTGATGCCCCTCATCCACCGCTGCTCTAATCAAGACAGGGAAAGTCCTTTCGCTGCCAGTTTGCCTTCTGGTGATTTCTGTTTCATTGTAAACTGCATGTGGCTTCTCTGCCGCCCCATTTGCCCTGCAGCAACAACAGCGTTGAGTCGGATCTCACTAAGCAATCAAGCAGAGACGCAGAGATGTGGAGATAGCGCTGGCACTGCTGGCACACTGTGACTGCCAGGAGGAACCGCAGCCTCGGGAGCAGCTCTGGAAGTTCTGCCACTTGGGTTTTCAATTAGTGACAAAAAGACAGAACTTGCCTTTTGGGCTGTAGGCCTGGGAAGAAGTTATCTGATCTGCTCACTGCCCCAGTGCCCACAATTACATCTCATGCATGGAAAGGTCCTGGTTATGTATCTCGCATGTGATTTATGCCACCAACTTTCACTTGCAGAGCGTGGCAGCTGCACTGAGACATCAGTCCTCGGGTGATGAAGCCCTAGAGAGCCTGCTAAGTATATCAGATGTTGTAAAATCCTTGCAAAGGCAGCATAGCAGTTACTGGGAAAAACTGGATTTCTAATGAATGTATTTTCCTTAAAAACAGACACAGTAGAACCTCCAGGCTGTCACAAAGAGCCCCTTACCCCTCTCTCCCATTGTTACATGTTCCTTGCACAGCCTTGGCTAAGTCAAAGATACTTGTGAATTCTTTCCTTTAAAAGACTGTAAGATAATTTGGTAACCATCTGAGAAACAAGTGTCTCACAAATGCAACACATCATTTATTTCCTTCAGGGATTTATGCTTTGGACTAATTGGTCTTGCTTTTGCTGTGTGGCTTTACTGGCTGAACAGAGAGAGCAGCACACCCATTGCTTTGAGCAAAGAGCAGTCTCCCTGAGGGAGAGGTACCTGCAACACAAGTCTCTTTATTGCTTTTCAGGGAATCACAAGCTCTCAATCATAAATCAATGATTTTAGTCCTTCTCTAAACATCCAGTGCCTTGAAAGATGTCTTGTTCATGGGTGCCAGACCTCCCCACGGTGTATTTGTGCTCCAGCTGCCAAGGGAGGGTCTCTGGCTTTTTCTAGCTATTCCCTGGGGCCTGAGTGTGAGCTGTACCTGCCTAATGGGATGGGTACAATTTCCACACTAAATGCCCTAAGGACAGATTTCACCCAAAAGGCAGGAAGCCTCCAGTGCAGCCTGGAGGTGATGCTGGGTATGCCTGCAGAGGCAGGTCCTCCTCCACTCCCCTCACTGGCAGCCAAGCCATGCTCAGCCAGAGGAATCCCTGGTTGGAAGGCAAATGCCAGAGGGAAAAAAACCCACAAACCAGTTAATTGCAACCCAGTGTTTTCTCTTTCCAGGACAGTTTCCAGAGGGATCACACTCATCCTTCAGCTAGACTCACCAGAAAAAGGCCCAAACTTTTGGAGAAGACCTTAGAGGCACAATGGGACTTCAGTCAACACTAGGGATTTAAAAGAAGTCTCAAGGGCTACCACGTGCTTTGCCAAGGTGTGCAACCTGAAAAAAGGGAAATCTCTGTGATCAGGGAGGGCTCTGGCCAACACTCAACCTCATTTGGAGACACCACCCAAGAGAATTTCCAAGTTAATACCATTTTGGTTCCCTAGGACTATTTTGCATCCAGTCCTTTCTGCTCAAGAGTGGGATGTGACCCTGTTTGCACCCTGAGGGCCCCACCCCGAGCTGCACCCTGGTGCCCCTGCCCTCAGCAGAGGTGGCATCACAGGCAAGGACCATAGGGTGTAATTCAGTGTGACAGCATGTCCAGGCACTGCTCCACGACTGTCCCTTTGTCTGTCTGCCCCAAAGCCCCCTGCAGTGGCACCAGCTCCCTGTGACCAAAGCCAAGCCACCCTGCAGGACATCACTTTGCCTTCTCAGGAACTCTGGCAATGCTCAACGTTATCATCTCCTTGCTTTCATGGAACTATAATTTACATAAGTGCAGGAGACAAAACCCACATCTGAAAAAAAGAAAAAAAAAAGCTTTCATAGTTTTTTAACCATTGTTTCCTGCTGGGGTGTGACATCATAATGTTCAAATTAATCATTTCTGAGGAGCCTTTGTGAATTTCCACAGTGCTGAAGAAAAGTCGCTGCAGTAGGTGACTCAATTCCACATTTGATTTCATTAAAATGCTCTCCAAGATAGTGGGAAAAAATAGTGGGCACCTGGTATCGGTTTCATAATTGGGTTTTTCCATACTAGAATGGGAATTTTGTGAAGCCTCAATTAAAAGGAGTGTCCTCCTGTTGTTCTGTCACCCATCAGACTGAGCTGAGCTGAGTGCCAGCATGCTGTCATACATACTCTTCTCTTGCCTGCTGCTCTCTGTGCAAGCACAGTATTGTGGGGTCCGGGAAATTATCCGCTATACAAAGAGTCTGCTTGTAAGTGGCTGTTCAGCACCTTCATTCTGTAAAGCTGCATGTTTGCAGAGCAGATGATAATAAATCTTGATTTCTCCCTTGCTCTTCTTCCAGGGTGATAGTTCTCTGAGTTGCCCGTGCAGGCAGACAGCTGGCAGTGTGAGTACATGGCTTTTGAGAGTATGAGACTAAAGAAATCTGTGCTTGTACATTGAATGCTGGATTTTAACCCTCACTCTTTTCATTTTCAGTCATGTTCATGTCTTCCCATTCCTGAGGTAAGTATATTTTTTTATAACTTTTCTAGACATTAGGGAAGTTTGGTATTAACTGAGTTTAAGCTTGCTCACTTTGCTCCTTACATAACTTTGCTTTCAGTCATGAGGAAGGTTTTAATACACCAGTAGCAGCAAAACTGAGCTTGATGAACAGTGGTGGGAAGCAGAAGCCCTCTCATTGCAGTGCAATCAGCAGCAAGCCCAAAGTCAGCCAAAAGTCCTCTGTGGGCTTGACTTACATATCAAGAGATACAGGCTCTTGCTCTCAAAATCTCTGCAAGACCTTGTTTTATGGCTGGGTACCCAAATACTAAGTGGACCTGGACCAGAGATGTCAGGCCTCAGACTTAGCTCTAGGTGTATCCAGCTCTACTTAATTGTTTTAAACCTGCTCAGATATGGTGAAGCCCCAACATCAGCTGAAATTATACTTCAAAGAGGTTACTTTTACAGTTTGAGGTTTTCTGAGGTGTTTCTTATGGCATTCAGTGTTTTACAATGCCCCCAAAGTTCTTGTAGCAGTTTTCAATACATTGCAAAGTGCACTGCATTTAACTGTGACATGCTGCCATGTTTAGGAATACATATTTCTTCTTTCTATAGATGAACACAGAATGTACTCTAGCTTTCTCTAATACCTTCTTTGTTTAACAGCCTGGCCATGAACTGCCATGCTTCGTGGAAGGAACCAAACATATGAAAACCAACTTATCTCCCAAACAACAAATTACAAGGCTTTACCTGACCTTCCAGGCTCTCCTGGATAGAAAGCTCTGTGAAGTAAGACTTCCTTACTTTTCTACAGATCTTTATCTATCTCTTACAAAAGATCTATATGTAATATATAATTTAAACTTTTGTAGGCAAGTGTTTAATTAATTTCAGATGTGTTTTAAATACCCAGTTTGTGCAGGAGCCAGATATGATAAGTGGAACATGTGTGAGGCAGTGAAAGGCTATTCAAGTTGGCAGAGGAAGGAGGGAGATGGGCTCTGCCCCCCTGTGCCCTTTTCCTTCTCCAAACCCTCCCAGCAGGAGAACATTTAAACACAGATCTCTGGGGGAGAAGCTTTATTTAAATTGCTTTTCTATTCTCCTTTCTCAAAATGTGTTTTGCCATTGAGTAACAACGATTTTGAACTGGAGGGTGGATGTGCAGGAGCTGCAGGGCTGGGGCGAGGTGGGCAGGGCACCCCTTCCCTCTGCAGCAGTGACTCTACCCAAGCTGCAGTGTCTTCAGCGACCCTTGGGCATGAACTGCTGCTGGGACTGCAGCATCTTTAAGTTGTGGTGATGCTCTCGGGTGCCCAGGTGCCTTTTCTGAGGCACTGAAACATCCTGTGTTCACACACTGAGCAGAGCTGTTGTGGAATTCCATGGGACACAGAAGATGCTGTCCATGCAGTTGTTTCCAGCTCTTTTAAGCTGCCACCTTAGCATGAAAAGCCACTCTTACATTCCCTACTCAAGGAACAACTCTTTAGGAATTGTTTGTTAAATTCTTGGGTAGCTCTGAATAATGTATATCTTTACTGTTTCATCTAAATTTTTTATTATAAAATCTTTGCTAACCCAATCTTTGTTCTTTCTGTCCCAGAGCTTGGCACATGGGGATCAATGCCAGTACAAGACCAAGGGCAATGTGACAGAATTTCTGAATAAAATCCTGACAACCTATCAAGCAATGAATAAATTCAACCCTTAATTAAAAACAAAAAAAGAAAACCTTTAAAAAAACTCCAAACCCTTTGAAAAGCAAGGGGAACAGAAAAGTTATTTATTGTATTTATTGTCCATCTGAAATATAAAAGGTAGAAATAACAACTGATAAACCAATAAAAGTACAACTTACCTGAGCGTCAAAAGTATTTAAGAGTCTTCATTTTATGTTTTGTACTTGGTGAAAGGTTTGAACATCCTGTTTTCACACCAGTAGGTGTCAAAATGCTTCTGGAAAGCTCCAGTCCAAGCTTCACTCACATGAGATGCTACAGCAGATTGCACACTCTGCCCACTGTATGCATGAAAAATATTTGTGGACTTGAGATGCAAACAAAAATTCCATGTTTTCTCTTTGCATCACTCTTTTTTTTGACAATATCTACACAACAGGAATAAGTTGTTCAGCTTCCCTCTTGCAAGGCTGTGGATTTTCCAGCCCACAGCCACTTTTTTATTTTCTTCTAAGTATTCAGTAGTAGAGAACTCATGAACATCTTAATATACAAAAACAATGCCAAATGCAGTGTTAATTACAAGTTTTTAATGGGTATGTGGACAGCTGTTTCCTTCTGGGATGTATTGAATGCTGGCTTGGAAGTCCTTTCTATCATGCACTGAGCTCAGACATGCTTCTCTATCACTTCTCCACTCAGCTCAACAAAAGAGTCAAAAAAGGAGCTTTGATGGGGAAAAAGAACCACCAAAAAATAGCAATATATAGTGGGAGATGTTTATCTCAGCCACCTATTCCAGCCTTACCAGCATCTTAGTGAGATGCCTTCACAGGAGGGAAAATCCCAGATAGGTGAGAGAAGGTCAGATTTCCCCTCCTTTGTGGCTCAGAGAGGAACAAAAGAGTTGAGGCATTGGAAAGGGCTGGCCTTTGAGGTGGAGCATCTTGAAGACCTCCAAGGAGTCCTGTCTTCACCACCTCCACTGGAGGAGGGTGGACTTCTCAGACTTCAAGGAAGAGGCAAAGGCATATAACCCAATTTCTTTTTTTCATTGATGGGATGAACATATTTCTGCATTGTTGTTCTTAAACTTCCCATTTGTATGGGCTTGGGGCAAAGACAGAATTAGATTGTAGAAAAGGCATCTGATGTAACTATATAAAATGAGTTAAACTTATGTAATATATCAAAAGCATTTCCTCATGTGTTTCTGCTACCTGCTTCAAATATTTTAAGGAAATAATAAATATTAAAATAGAAAAGACTATTTCTGGGGTAACACCTATGAAGATGAAACCAAGAAATAAAACAACTATTCCACCTTTCTCATATTTTCACATCTTCCTACATTTTCTGCTCCACATTCAGCTCAGACAGCTTTCTCCTAAATAATCAGTATTTGTTTGCATTCAAGTGCAAAGAAAAATCATCCACATTTCCTACAAATGAGCAGAATGCTTACACATGCTCCTGGCCCTGAGCAGAAGAGAAAGGCTCATTAACATCCACTATCTCATTGAATCTATGATGTCAGACCTCAAATTTCTAAATATCTACTCACCAAATTGATATTCAGTCTTGTTAACATTTCCAAGTGCAGATCCAAGCTATTTCAGTCTTTCCATGACATACTACTTTTCATATCTTTGTGTGTGCAGCTCACCAGCCGTAATCTGTAGCAAGTGTAAAATCTGAAAAAAACAGGATTCATTTTTATAGATGACCAAAAGACTTCCCAGATCACAGGACTGCAGACAGCAAGGAGAAAGAGAACTCCTTGTCTTTTATTCCCCAGATTACTTCATTAAATTTATGAAATACAGCCATGGTGAAATCGTGACATGAGCAACAACCTAATAAAATCAGTTTTGTCCAGCATAATCTGGCTAGAGTGAAATCTAGTCTGTCAGCTCCCAGTCAAATCTCTTCTGCAAGACAGCAGTAGGAACTCTTGCACAGAGTTTGAATAAACAACCACACTGACTACACTGCAGAAGATACGCCTGCAAAATATCTCCTCATCTGATGCCTCGATTTGCATCTGCGTGAGACAAATGCTGGCTGTGTGTTTAAAGCACCCCGAGCAGATTGTGCAGCCTACACTGAGTGCCACTGAGCCCTTGCATCTGGGAGCTGGTGCTTGCACTGCTCACCTCCCCAAACTTGGGGGTCTACAGGGCAGGAATGTGGCAGTTCCTCCATCCTGCAGGGTTTTCAGCCTCTGCCTTCCCACAGGCATACTCAGATCTTCTCCCTGGGTCTCTAATGCCCTGCGAGGCTTTGCAAGCCCCAGGGCAGCCTGTGGAAGGGCTGGATGTGTCTGGGCAGGCCAGAAGGTCCCTTCAGCCAGCCTTGGGCCAGTCCCTGAGCAGAGGGGGCAGTCTGGGTCACAGTGGGATTGGGGAACTGGCAGATGACAACAAAAGGCAGCTCTTCCATTGAGTTACTTAATTACTGTAACAAGCACCTTATTCTGTTATCTCAGTTATCTTTTTCTAACAGCTCTCTACCACCATGTGTCATCTTATGCTCTGATAGAGAGGATGTGGCATAGGGCAGGGGGGACAGGGGAGGTGAAGAAGGTCAGATATACAAGATAACTTCTCTGCACAATTCAGTTCTGTTGTGGGATAGATTTACAATGACTAATTGTTAATCAACAGTGACTTTAGGAGAGAGCCCATCCTCCAGCCATTCAAACCTGCCCAGGAGCCCATGGCAAGGTGTGTGCTCGTTTTCAGGTATGTCCAGTTCCACACCTGCCTTCCTTCTACACCTCACACCAGGAAAAGGAGGTTGGAACACTGTTTGCTTTATGATTTCAGAGACAGAAACCCTTGATAACTGGGGATGCAGGGCAGGAGTGGAAAGTAACACTGTTCTCTCTGTACATAGCACCACCTCCTCCAGGAATGCCTGTCTCAGGAGAGTTAAGTGTTGGGAAAGTGCAGCCCAATTCCATGTCACATACCACCACCACTCGATTATTTTCCTCATTAGCATGAAGTAAAGCTAAACTATATGCTATGAGTGACCCAAAGGCCCTTGAGAAGCTATTTTACCTTTCAGCAAAGAAGAATTCTCCCAGTCCTGCTGCAACAACTGGCACACAACCCTTTCCCTGAAAGGCTTTGCTGCTGACAGCAATCAGCTGGAAACCCATGGAGAAAATCTGTGGTTCCACAGCAGAATTCTAGTTCAGGCATCCACTTACATAACTGGGAGTGTTGTCTTCAGAAACCTGGCTAGGACAGCTTTATGTGTTGGAGCCTCTGCTAGGACACTTATCAGGGCAGAAGAACCAGGGCAGAGCCAGAGCTCTTGTGCTCCACTCTGGTATCTCTGATTTTACACAACTCCATGACCTGCTGCAGGGCAAGCCAAGCCCTAAGCAGTGCCAGTGGTCTAATAAGAAGCTGTCTCCAATGACAAATACTTGAACACTGGTTTTGAAGATATTTTTGGAGGGACAAGAACTGCCCCGGTGCATCCGGTATGTTTTTTCCTTAATCTCTTGCACCCCTGTAAGCACAAGTCTGGTATGTGGCAAGCTATGGGCAGGAGAGGCACAGGCGGCCGTTCAAATGCTCCCCAGACATAAATCACACTTGGTATACAAATGCAGATTTATATGCTCGTTAAAGAAAGCTGATCTTATCTGGGTAATCCTCACAACAGCCTCCTGAGGCATGTGGACAAGTCTCGCCCTCCCAGTTTTACAGAACAGTAACGAAACAAGAGTTTGATGAGATGGAGAACTCATTTCTCCCCAAAACTCTGGGGTTTACAATTGTCTGAAGACTGACAGCTTTTGCTTGTGGAGCTGAGCACACACCAGGGTTTAACATCACCAAGACTCAATAACATCACATAAATAATATCATTTTGATACTATCAGGGGGTGCTACTGGGAAGACTAAAGCCAAAGCCACTACCATTTCCAGTCCCAGATGAGCCTATAGCTCCCCATGGCTGGCTACAGTTCCCTTCCCATCTCCTCTACTGGTTTCACACTTTTGATTCAATCAACTGAAAAATCTCCAAAGTTGGAACTAAAGATTGCCTGTGTGCAACCTCTCATGGAAGCAGCCACAGTGGTCTATAAATTACAGCATCTCCATGGACACACATTTTATGGTGTCAGTGGGACATGTTCAAAGAGTAAATCTTTTGTCGTCTGACATGAAATCTGTAAATAATCTCGAATTTTCACATCACTGTTATGACATAAAAGGTAACCCTTGTCTTCTTCCTGTTAAGACACAGAGTGGATTGTAGCTCAGAAGCAGCACAGCTGAGGCAACAGAGAAGTGAAAGGGCTGCACAAAGAACACAAAAAGCTTCACTAACACAACGCTGGGATTGCCCTAATTTTTGTTTGTTTGTTTTTCATGAATCACATAGGAAAAATCAAATGAGCTAAGATGTCTGAATTGCTTCTGCTATCTTAAATCTAGTAGTGAAGTAATACATGAAACAAGTTTATATCGGGTTATAATCTAGAAAAAGTATCAGTAAGTGAGAAACTACTTAAAGATATTTTTCCATGTAGAATACCAATGAGATTTGCTTTTACCCATGTCAGAAACAGAATCATCAGGAGCTGTTTGGAACATGACAACAGATGCCCTTGATTTGTGTATTGCATTCCTATTGCTAACTATTAATTTGATAACTTTAAGACTAATATAAATATTTCCCAATAAGTCAACAAAAAGCCCAGGAGTGAGGGGAGTTTCCCCTGACTTCCCACAAAATTGGAATTGTAAAAGGGCAAAATAAGAGGGAAACCATGACTTGAGAGATGCAGATAATGATCAGCCTAGTTCTGACTTCACAAGCAGCCTGTGGGAGAGAAGAGAGATGTTCTGTCTGACATCAACTTCAGGCAGGATATCAATCAGCCATTGAGATATAAGATTGTTCCACAGTGGCAGAAAGTTTCTCACTCTCATTTTGCCATGCCTCCCTACGCCTGACAACATGTGATTAACTACAACGCAACCGAGAGGAAAGCACGAAGACTGAAGGTGCCTATTGACCTGAGGGCATTTTCAGCAATATAGTGCAGTTAGAAATAGAGGCTGTGGCATTCACAGGGAAGGAAAAGTGTGAAAATGCACAATTAAAACTTTTATCACCTATTTAGAAGCAAGCACCCTAAAGACTAGTTGCTTCTGACAAGGATTTAAGAGAACAGGTATTTAGCCACCCTCCAGTGGTGGCTGACTGAGGCAGCAAAACCAGGTTTGTACAACAGATTTGGAGAACAGGGAAGGGAGATTTAAGAGTTTTAAAGCGCAGTCTCCCTGTTCCTTGCAAACTTTGTGGTATTGGCGGGCCACAGAGGATAAGATGGACAGGTGAAGGATAGTTTAATACAGCTTTCACCATTCCAATAGTCCTCTTACTGATCTATGTGCAATTAAGAAAGGCTCTGAGTATATAGCATATATTCTACATATTTCAATATAATGCCTTCATTTACATAGAACACGACGATGAGGAAAAGAAAAAAAGAAGTGGCAAGAGTCACAGAATCTGGCCAATTTTGAAATTGGTTTAGATGTATCACGGAATTCTACTTGCACAAGTTGTCGGGTTTTGTGTTCACAGAGGCCAACTCCAAGTATATTCATTAAGGGTATCTTTTCAATCAATAGCCAGGTAAGTACTTGCGGCAACAGGTTTTATCCATTCAGATTTATCAGTAATGAAAGAACCCTGGCATGATTATGACAGCTTAAAGTCTTGTCTGACATGGTAAATATAATGGATGGATCGATGATTAATGTTTTCATACTAAATGTATGCATCCTCAGAGCAAAACTATTCTCAAGCATTATCTATCCATTCATATTCTCACTGGAAAACTTTCAGAAATGTTTTTTTTTTTCATTTTGAGTGACTGAAAACTAAGGGAAAACTATTTGAATGAGGTGTTCTGAGAAAACCTTGGGAGAATTAACAATGAAAACTCCATGCTTTTTGTTCCCTTTCCATTTTCCCCTCAAGTTTCTTGGGAAGGAGCAAATCCTGCCACATAGTTCTACAGCTGGCACTCCTCTGGCTGCATTTGGAAATGAAGCTCAGTTACCACTGGGCACCTTAACCTTAACACTTTGGTCACTACACATTTGCAGTCACTCCTATCAAAATTCCTGGGCATGCTGGAAAAACAGTTATTGTACATTAATTCACAAGGATTAGATTGGCTAGAGCCCAGACTCACAGAATAACACCACTATCCAACCACATGCTCCTTGCCAAGGAGGGCCATCCTGTAATTTGGCTATATATGGTACAAAAAGATACACCAGTAAAGGGCATCTAAAAGTATATCAAGGCACAAACCAACTCCAGAATGAGCAACAGCACACAAAAACACTGCAGGTAAAAGATGGAGCCTTGAGAGGGCCTTCCCCTTTCTGGCAGTGTGTTTGTGCCCACATACAGGTTGTGGTACCACACACAGGAGCACAGGATCAGTGAGGCTGGAAAAGACCTTTGAGATCATCAAGTCCAACCTGTGACCAAACACCACCATGTCAACCAGACCAGGGCACCAAGTGCCACGTGCAGTCTTTACTTAAACATGTCTAGGGATGGGGATTCCACCACCCCCTTGGGCAGACCATTCCAATGTCTAATTACCCCTTACGTGAAGGTATTTTTCCCAATGTCCAGCCTGAAACTCCCCTGCCACAGTTTAGGATTATGTCCTCTTGTCCTGTCACTGGTTGCTTGGGAGAAGAAGCTGACCCTCACCTGGCTTCTGTCAGGTAGTTGTGGGGAGCAATAAGGTCACCCCTAAGCCTCCTTTTCTCCATTCTAAAAAAATGTGATAAGTCCTAAGAGCATGAGACATGTTCTAGACCGTAAAACCCGCCTTGAGGTCCAACCTCATTAGTTCTAATTTTCTTGGACTAATCCCAGACTTTCAAGATCTTCAAAATTAGATTGTGCAAACTCTCTTATCCCACAAAGTCAAATAAACAGGATAATGGGATGCAGGTGTGGTGCAGTTAAAGAAATAACTAGATTGTTTAATAACTCAGATGTGCAGATTAAAGATAATGATTAGTTATACAACCATGTCCTGGGGGGCATCCAACTCAGCATCACCTGCTGGTCGAGGGAGGGGATTGTCCTGCTCTGCACTGAGATGGCTTCACCTTAAATATTGTGTGGAGTTTTGGGTACCACAACATACAAAAGACATCAAATACTATGAATTCTGAAACAGCTTCCAAGTACTGGGAAGCTTTGGCTGGCAAAGGACTCTCTGCAGAGGTGAAAGGCAGACAGTTAAAACTATGGGTTACTGCAAAGTTTCGGTGAGAACAATCCCTGCTGGTCAGGCTCTGATGGAGGGAACCTATTCTGCTCCATCTGTGTCCCTATACCATAAGTTAGCACTATTGAGATTTACAGAACTGCAGAGGGGAGCAGACATAAGGCACAATCCACGAGCATATACCTGGGAGTGCCAAATATGTACCCAGGAGTGGTATTTCTGGGCCATTCGGGGGCTCTTTTCTGCTGTCATGCCGTATATACATAAATACAGACTTGTACTTACGTATCTAGCATGTACAAATATCTCTTTATTAGTCTGCAGTGTCCTGGTTTAATTTAAAAATAAATCACAGAGACTGATATGCGAGTTCCCTCTTGTGACCAAATCATGTTATAGCAACCCCTGAAAGTACACATACAGTATGTGTTTAAATAAACAGACCTTTAGGGAGCAAAGAGACAATTCAAACTGCAGAGAACCCATCAGTTCTGCATTTTTTTGTTCCTCACCAACTTATCTAACAAAAAAATTAAATTACACCATCTGTGCATAGTGCAGAAAAGAATTAACAGCAATATGTCTGTGAGGAAGACTATCAGAAAAATTAATCAAAACGGAAGATGAGGTTGCTAAACTTAAAACATTCTTTATCTATACATAAATCCTAGGTCCAATGGTTAAAATCCAAAGAGGGTGGAGGAAACTGCTTGAAACCCCTTTTATAAGCTTTAATGGTGTTAGAATTCTCCTTCCTGGCAGAGGAACTGCAGCAAACCCACTTTTCCCTCCTGCCAAGTGGATGAACAGATTTCCTCAACTCTGTGAAAAAACACCCACCACTTGGCAGTGGCAGCAAAAGGAGATATGGGCATAAAGAGATCATGACTGATTGAAATATAGGATTGAAGGGGAACTTAGAGCATTGCTGAATCCCTTCCTCTCATCTGAAGCAGGGTTTTGTATGTCCAGACCATCCTTGCCCAAAATTTTCTTCTCTGCTCTGAAACCTTTCAAAGACGGTTCTGGAGGCTCCATAGGCAGCCTTTCCAAGTCATAAGTCAGCTATAAAAATGCAAAGGTTTTTTTCTAGTATTAAAGTTCAAAATGTCTGCCACTTCTTCAGGAGCTAACTTATTATCAGGTATTTCTATTATCAGCTATTTTTCCAATCAAATCTTCAGCTGCCTGCTTTGGACAGCCTTAGTCCTCTACATTTTGTGTTTTCTCAGTGTGGAGGGCACTATTTGTTAAAGCAAGTAACCAAACCACAAAGTATTACGGATGGCATCTTAAAGGCAATTTGTTGTGTGCTCAGCTCAAAGCCATTTATCAGAACCTAGGTGGATATGGCCATTTCAGAGGATTTCATTACTCAGGTCAGCCACACCAAGACCTATGTATCAACATCAGTAAACAGAAGCTGGATTAGCTGGCAAGTTATTTTTAACTCAGTTGAGATAATATTGAGTCAGAGGATCAAATAACCTGTGTTTTATGGATTAGTGGGCAGAGTTCCCTATCGAAAGTGTCAGGGCACTAATACATTAATAACCTAATAGGCATTAACAGTGCTGAGCAGCCTGGGGCTTCACTCCTACCCTGCCCCAGGGCCCCAGGTGCCCATTGAAGCTCAGCCCTGGTCAGCAAACCCTCCCAGAGCAAAGCAGGAGCTGTGCTGCTCAAGGCCTGGCCTGGCTTCACCTTGGACCTGCCCCATGACATGGGCTCTGGTTAAGCCTGGCTGCCACCCCTGGGCTGGGCTGGACAGTGACCCCTGCCCAGCCAGCACCCCCTGCTCCCAGCCAGCCCTCGGCATGCCCTGACTGAAATCCTATTCAACAGGTTAATGATTGAAAAACTGCTCTTTGCTGGGTAGGGAGTATATAGATGTGTATTTAAATTAGAGATTAAAACACGCTGGCCCAATGGGGTTTGAATAACGTGCCTGCAGCACACCACAGGAATTCAGCATCTCCACATAGTTTATTTTCAGACAAGTTATAAACTATTAATACAGCTTTTTGGCTTTTTCCACAGAAAGGACAAAGAGCACTCATATCAAGAATTTTTCTTGTACTTGTTTTGCAGTTTGATGGGCACTGTTATCTGTACCTATTAACAATTTTGTCTAAAAGACATGTCTGGCATATATATAAAATAACTGTAATACACCATCTTATAGAATCATAGAACTAAACAGAGCAATTGGATTGCTACATACTTGGAGTTACTCCCTTTAGTGATTCATGCTTGTTTCTGGAGAGACAATATTAGACTGTTTTTGTATTTCGAAAAGCTCATCTTATGAAGATTTATCCATTTAAACCCATGTTTTAACTCATAAAGGAAGGCATTTGCAAACAGGCATGTAAATAAGCCACTGTTTTCCCCAGTTGTATTTCAGATTCAGTGAGGGCACTAGAAACTTTCACAAAGGGTGATTTCTGTTCCTAAGACAGGTTGTTTCTTGCTGCCTGTCTAGCAGAGCAGCTCACAAGGCTCCAGCTCACATGACATACTAACCCACTTTCTGGGCATGAGCGTCATTCACTGTTCCAGCCTGCTTAGTTAAGCTTAAATTGTTAAAGCTGCAGAGTTTGATCACAAAGTTTGAGTCTTTGGGGTTTAAATTAAGAATGACAATTCAGCTTTTAAAAGGAGCGGCTACAACACAGGAATTCCTTGGCTTAGCACAGCGATACAAATGCAACTACTTTCAGAAAGAAGCTGGACTGACCCTGGATATCTTTCAGCTTGGAAATGATGGTGCCTGTGTGAAATGCCAGCCCAAGCCCAGCACCACGGCTTCCACTGTGGTCTTTCAAGAGCTCAAGATAGCAAACATGCAGCCAAGAGTATCCTGTGGTTATGTGGATTTGTCAGAATCGTTGTCGAGACAAAAATGAAGCAGAGCTTGCTTTTAAATGTGTAAGTCATGCTATGAAATTCAGCTATGCCAAAGCTAGCATGATAAAAAAGCTGGCAGTGATTTCTTTTTGAGAACTTTCTGTATGAACTGGCTTTGTACACCACAACACTGTATGGTTTCCTCCTTGATCTGACAATAAACAGCCTTGACTTTATCTCCTTCAATTTTTTTTCCAACTCACTCCTCTTGCCTTTGTAGTCCTTTTGTTAAAAGCTAGCTAAGAAATGGTCAATAATCAAGATTTTTCACACAGTTTTTGTAATCCTTCCAAGTGCACGGCATACTGATTCTGAATTGGCACATGTTCATTCTTTGGTCTCAGGGAAATTTTCATTTGCTGAAAGCTTTTTTATCTAGTTAACTCATGGCTTTACTCAGACTGTTTGTCTTAATTGCTACTTCAAAGCCCAGTGATAAAAAATTTGAATATCACAATTGATCAAAGTACAGAAGGAGCATATATTACGAAACCTGTGTGAAATATTATGCCAAATATTCCTGTAATCACCATAAACATGAGAAGTGAGTAGAATATATCTTTCTGTAAGTCTGGTTCCAGGAGAGACAACCACAGGGGGAAGGCTAAGCTTGACTTTGAGTGGCTGGATGATGTGGCCAGTAACAGCTTAGACAAGCAGGGTCTGTATCCCCTATCCTGGCCTGTGTCAAGGTTGGATGGGGCTCTGAGCAACCTGGTCTAGTGGAAGGTGTCCCTGTCCATGGCAGGGGGTTGGAACAAGATGACCTTTAAGATCCTTTCCAACCCAAACCATCCTGTGATTCCATGATCCAGTGGGGCAGTTTGCTTTCATCTTTGCATCTTGTGTGTGAGAGGATTTGGAGACACAAGCAGAAGTTCTGTGCCAGGCACCTGGAAGGAAGATGAGTAGAAGACACAATCCCCTGTGTGTGCCCACGTTTGTGCCTATTTTCTTCCAGTACTGTCAAATCCACAACTGATTTTTCTTTTACTCATATATAACAGTAAGCATCTGAGCAATAAAGAGCACAGCTATAAAATGCATAGAATCCTTCTATACTATTCCATACTTGTCCATTTTAAGTTGGGTATAAAATATGTCTCTGCTAGGCTAGATCAAAACAGGAAACCCTTCTATACAGAAAGACTCAGAGATTAGCCTATACGAATCTTTCTGAAGTACTTTGGGAGCTGCTCCTGCACAGCAGCCCAAAGGTTATTGGCAATGCACCAAAGAAACCCATGACTGGTGGATTTAGATACCAGCTGCAAATCTGCATTAATCTCTGTTTACAATCTATCCTCTATTGCTGTCTACAGAGACTAACTCCTAAGGTAAAGATGCTTTTTGTAGCAGTATTTACTGGAAAAAAATCAGTTTAAAACTGTGTACTGGGAACAAAATGCTTGAAAAAGTTACCTGGAATTGAATCTACTACTTCCTGTAAGCTCTGAATAAAGCAGTTGAGAACCATATAGGTAAGAGTGATTTTGATAGATTTTCTAAACTCTATTAAGTGTGCAGTATATTTTCTCTCTCTTTCTCAGGAAATTGTGTACTTTGAAGATGTCATGGTCACTGCATGATAAATATTCATTAGCCCTTCAACATGCTAATTTTCTATTTTTTCAGATGTGTGTGAAGAAACTGTATTTTGCTGTCACAAAAATACTCAGTTACATTTTGCCAGCTTTGGTTTTATATAGGGCAGATGTAATCTACCACGGAAATGCTGCTCATGTTTAGCATTACCTCCTGATAAAAGGATGATATAAAGGCTTGTTAATGGTTAATAATTGCTATATATGCAACAGCCAGGAAATCAGTGGCTGCAAGTGTTTTGTAGCAGTTGGTAATAAAAACTCCATTGTTCAGACATAACTGAAATAATAGAGTGGCACTGCCTAGTGACAAGCTGGTATGCAGTATGTCTGCACAGATAAAATCTGCAAGGCTTTTTTAAACTATGCTTTAGATGGCAAATTAAATGAAATGCTTTTGGCATCTGCAGTTTAGACACAATGCAGTGCTCAGCCCTCTCTCCTTGGCAGGGTGTATTGGGCAGGCAGTGACGACACACACAGCAAGCAGGGAAAGCCTTGCTGTTCAGAAATTTTGGCCAACAGACATCTAAAAATCAGTACTAGTGCTCTGTACCCCATCTTCTTGTGAGGTGCCAGCTGGGCTGGCTGAGGCTGCCCCTGAGGGGGGCAGGAATGCAAGGCCAGGGAGAGGATGCTGCTCCTGCCCCAGTTCTGAACTCCTGTCCCAAAGGACAGAGCTCCTTCAGTGCAGTTCCACAGGGCTCTGCTCACCTCTTGCTCTGCTTCCCCCACACTTTTCTTGTCCCCAGCATAGAAAGGACGTGCACCATACATGGCCCTGCATCCCCTACAGAGCCCTGCATCCCCTACAGAGCCCTGCATCCCCTACAGAGCCCTGCATCCCCTACAGAGCCCTGTGTCCCCTACAGAGCCCTGTGTTCCCTACACAGCCCTGTATCCCCTACACAGCCCTGCATCTCCTACACTGCTCCGCATCCCCTACACAGCCCTGCAT
>JAWWEE010000025.1:9232449-9288112 GCA_035221455.1 Xenops minutus
CAGCCCTGCATACCTTACAGAGCCCTGCATCCCCTACAGAGCCCTGCATCCCCTACATAACCCTGCATCCCCTACACAACCCTGCATCCCCATACAGCATCATATCCCTAACACAACCCTGCATCTCCTACACTGCCCTGCATCCTTTACAGAACCCTGCAACCCCTACAGAGCCCTGCATCCCCTACAGAGCCCCGCATCCCCTACACAGCCCTGCCTTCCCCTCCTCCCTCCCTCCCTCCCTCCCTCTCCCCTCCCCTCCCTCTCCCCTCCCCTCCCTCCTCTCTCCCGGCCGCCGCTCCTCCCTCGGGCCGGCGGAGCGCGGTGCCGGCCCTGCTCCTGCCCTGCCCCTTCCCTTCCCTTCCCTGCCCGGCCCGAGCCTGCCAGGAGCCCGCCGAGGCGGCGGTGAGAGCCGGGGGGACCGCGGGGGTGGGGGGGCTGTGGGATTTGGGGGGTCTGTGGGGTTTGTGTGTGTGGGGACGGACAGGCCGAGCGGAGCGGCCTGCGCGGCGGGGACGGGCGGACAGACACACGGACATAGGGACAGGGACAGACACACGGACACAGGGACAGACACACGGACACAGGGACAGGGACAGACACACATACACGCGGACAGACACACAGACACACGGACACAGGGACAGACACACAGACACACACATACACAGGGACAGGCAAACAAACACACACACGGACAGACACAGGGACAGGCAAATACACACACACAGACACGGGGACAGACACACAGACACACATACACACACGGACACACGGACACACACACACAAACACACACACACGGACAGACACACACACACAGACACACACGGACACACACGGACACACAGACCCACACACAGACACACAGACACACACAGACACACAAACACACACACGGACAGACACACGGACACACACACACACACACAGACACACACACACGGACAGACACACGGACACACAGACACACAGACCCACACACAGACCCACACACAGACACACAGACACACAAACACACACACCCACACACGGACAGACACACGGACACACAGACCCACACACGGCCCTCAGAGCCCCCCCCGCGCCGGGAGCGGCCCCGCCCGACGGGCCGAGTTTTGCACCGTAAAAAGGGCTTAAACAGCGTGTTAAAGCGCGGTGGGCACGGCGCTGGGGAAGCTGGAGAACCGGCGGGCCTTGTTTATTTGTTTATTTTTCATTTCCCTGCGTTCGGCCGGCCCCGCTGGCGGTGCGGCCTGCGGCGCGGCCCGGGCGCTGTGCGGGCCCTGCGGCTCCTCCTCTAAACACATAAATACACATCGGCAGGACACCCCTGAATGTTCATCACCGAAACAGCACTGCCTTTGTGTCCCTGAAGTCGGAACTAACGCGGGCCTGAAGGTGTTCGGCAGAGCCCGCGTTGTTTTTAGGCCTCGTGAGGATGTGGCCTAAACGTACTGAAAATGTGATAAATCCCCGGGGAGCGAGGCTCGGGTTGGAGAAGAATGAGGGCTGATTAAAACGAAGCAGTAATCCCCTCCAGAAGCAAAAATGCCACCCATGGAAAGTCTGCTGTGTCCTAGATGAAGAAAAAGCTTAATCTTGGAGCTCATCGTGCCGAAGGATGGGATGGAGACTTAAAGCTTAAAATGTGGTTTTTTCCCCTATTTTTGGAAATGCACTCACTCAGCAGCAGCTCCCACCCCTTGTACAGCACCTGCTGCTCCTCAGTTCCTTCACGTGGCCTCGGTGCTGTCCCCGAGCTCTTAAAGACACTGTGATTAATGGGACGGCTATTTCAGCTGTTAAAGGCACGTCCGTAAACATGAATTTCCAAGTGCTAGAAAGTTAAAGCTTAATTACCAACATGCCTGCTTTATCCCAGAGGGTTTCCAAGCTTGGTCGTTTGAAAGGGTTTTTTTATTTCTCGTGAATCGCATTTGGGTTTGGTTGTGTTGCTTTGTTTTTGTTTTTACGGCCTCTACTAGAAATCTGATTTTACGGTGTTTTAATAATCGCTGCTGAGCCTTGGTGTTGGGAACTGAAAGGGGAATCTAGAAATCAGAGGAAGCAGTTGCTTCTTTGTGGCTTGGATCTGTGATGTGTTGGGTTATAACAGTGAAACCTCTTTTTTTTTTAACTGATACTGTAGCATGGGAAGCAGTGAACAGCTGCTTGGTTAGCAGAGCCACTGCTCACCAATTCTTACATCCCCCACCGAGCCCCCCGCCACAGCAGAGCTTTATAATGCCTTAATTTTAACAGAAGTTTAGGATTCTGTTACCAGAATAAGTTGCAGAGTTATTTAACCTGATTTTTTTGCAGAATCCTTGTTGTTGTTTGTGGATTTGAGGTAGTTTGAGTAGGGTAATGTGCAGCTGTGCAAAACACCCGATCACAGGACTTCGAGGTCAAGGAGCTTGTAGAGGAAAAGAGCTGGATGGAGCAATTTTTGATACTTTGCTTTACACGAATGAGGATATGAATAGATTTGATGACCCTCATCAGTTATTGAAGTCATTTCAATGACTGTGTTGCTGCTCTTTATCTTGGATGATAATTTGGATAACTACCTGAGATAACAATTCACTGTCGTTTGCATAACAAGCTTGTATTTGATTGCATCTCTGATAACTAGGGCTTTTTTATTATAAACATTTTTGCTTACATGAATTAACATGACTTAAGCAGATTTGGATGGGTTTTGTGGCCTTAGACACTCAGATGTACATTAGGTGTGCATCTGATTATTTTTTTTGTTGAAAATTTTCAGTAGCTTTTTTTTTAATGTATCTAAAATTTTGCTACTTTTTATCTTCAGTGTGAAAATATAAACTTCCTTCTGTACTGAGGGGTCTTAGGACAGGTCTGGGCAAGAGAATCTGCCTGCCTTGGGGAGTAGTCTGTGATTATTCAGCTATTACAGATAACCAGTCTAATATTTGTGAAATTCAGAAGCCTGCTGAGCATTGTAGGCAGTCTTAATTTTTGACTGCCTACATTTGATACATCTGTTACTATAAAGGAATATTGTTGTCCTTTCCTTAATTTTCAAATGTGATTTTACTATTAATAATTACTTTTGCTCAGCCACGCTGGGAAGTGTTGGGAAAAATACTATGTTTAGAGCAGGTGGAAGGGTACTTTTCCCCCATCCCCGTGATAGGCATGTAAAGTTTATCACAACAAAAGCTCTCAGTTACTTGGTGTGATTTTATAAAAAAAAAACTCCTTGATATCTTGAAGGTAAAGCTTTGAGTGATTACTTATGCGGGAAGACACCGAAACACAAACTGATTTGTAATGTAGTATTAAAAAAAATGGGTGTGAAGGGACACGGGGCTTTTAATGTGAACCCCTGGAGTGGTTTCTTGTGCTCCTCCTTCCCAGGCTGTCAGCAGGCTCCGGGAGCTCGTAAACAGGGAGGAGGCTGCGGTGGGTGGGTTGTTGTTGCAGCTCCTGCCGTGTGACTGCACCCAGGGCTGGGGCAGGTGCTGAGCCAAGGCTGGGACACGTTTGGTGGTAGCAGCCTGTGCCATGTGGCTTCTGTGTGTTCATCACCTGCCACATTTCCCCAGGCCTTTGCACAGCCCTGCCAGCGAGGGAAAAGCATTTGGTTTGGGTTTCTTTGAATCTGTATTTTTTCATGATTCTTAGATAACACTAGTAGTTATGGTGTTGTTTACCAAACTTCACTACCAGCGGTGATGATAATGCAAATACTGAATAACTGACTGTTTACATTGTACTGTTGATCAGCACAATGTAAATGCAGTTGCAACATTTGTCTCCCATCGTTTTTATACTTAATCTGAACTCAAGTTTCTCTCAATGACAATATTTGCAATGTGGAATGAGCTGCCTGGTGTTAAGATGATGCCCTTAAGCTCCTTTGCTAAAGCAAGAAAAGCTATAAATTGATGTCAGCATATTTTCCTATCATTTTTGCATTGGATGTAATATGAGGATTATTTTTTGCAAAACTAATAAATGTTTTTGTGTCATTTTACCTGGACAGGAGGGGAAAGCAGACAGATGCATGTGAGTGCCCCATGGCTGCAGCTGCCTCAGTTCATTCAGTTACTGCCTGTTGTAACTTGGAAGCATTCTTTAGGTAAGCAAGTTGCTTCAAAATACGTGGTTTATAAACTCAGTGCATTTCTGTGTTGAATCTTTATGTTGCATCTCGGTGTTTTGCGCTGTCAATTATAATGTTATTTGTGTATTCTATGTGTCATAAAGCTAGTTCTGTTTGTTAGACTCTGCCAGTACCTGTGAAAAGGAGTTCTGTGTGCTGTACAGACTCTGCTCCTTCACAGGAGAGAGAACACGTGATCCTTGGAGACTGTGCAATGCAAGGCCACCATAAATGGCAGATTTCTTCAGGTGCCACCCACGGACAGAGTTACTAATGAATATCAACTTTCTCATTATAGACAAACATGACTATTCAGCTCTTAAATTTCCTGATGTGTCAGCTGAGCAGCAGTGTTACTTGCACAGACTGCAGTGTTTGATTTTGCAGAGATGTGGGCTGCTTTTCTTCATTAATAGCACATTTACTACACCTGGGCTAAACTTTACAGTTATAAAGCTGATTTTAACTGGGTAGTTTTCCAAAAGAAGAAAAGCCTCGTGTCCCATCTTTTAAAAACTAATAAAGAAGTGCAGCATTGAAGGATTTCTAAAGATCTTACTACTGGATGAACAAAATGCCTGATAAACATCTTACGTTTCTAAATCTGCTTTTGAAATCTGTCATGGTGTAATGAAGTGGGTGTTGCTGTTTCTGTAGCTTTCCATTAAAACATCTTCAAATAATGTAGAGTGGGGAACTGACTGTGGAGGTTTTGGGTGTATTTGCAGACCAAGATACTCTTTAAGATACAGGGTAGTTTTTTTCAGATTAGTACATGGGAGGGTATTCGTATGCTATTGTTATCTTTTTTCCAGATACAGTTTAATTGGTCAAAGCAGGTTTTTTTACTGTCAAGATGATCATAATGCAGTAAGCATAGTTTTGGAGTAAAAGTGAGTAAAGTTTAAAGCCAAGTGTCTTTAAATTTTGAAGAATTAGAAGTCATATCTTTAAGTAAACTCTTCTGATTTATTTGGGTTTGATATACAGCAAGCTGAAAAAATAAACACTTCTTGTCCATGTTTTAGGTAATATTCAAGAATGCAGAGGTATATCTGTGTTTTACAAGAGTACTCATGTGACTGAAATTATAGTTAACACAAAAACTAGGTTTTTGCCAACAACTACACCTTCCCATTAGTTAAGTGATATTTTTCAGTAAACGTTTGATAAGACTAATTTGCTTGTCACATTCTATTGCTCTGCTTCCACATCTGCCCTGCAGAGCAGTGTGTACTACTCATCTCTGTTCCAGAATTGACTTTAGTCCTTCCTGTGGGTTTCCCAAATGCTGCAGAACAGTTTTAATTTGGTTGATGGCTTCACAGGTTGGTTCATCTTCTGGGACCCGTCCCTGCCTTCTGGTTAAGGAATCCATGCACACACACAGGATGACTCAAGAGTGGGATGGATGTTCAGATCCCAGAAAGGTGCTGGTAACTTGACAGGAACCTCCACATTCTTTGGAGGTATGTGAGCATGTAAACCTCTCAGTGAATAGTGCCTGGGTTATAGCACATGGAACTATGATTTAGTGAACTTCAGCTGTGTTTTACAATATGCACTGTTTATAGGTTAAGTATTCAGAAGGAAACAGGCATTTATATTCTCACAGTAAATATTGGGGCTTCATGTTTGGTAAAAACTTTACAATACATAACCAATAGAACCTCTTTGTGGCTTTGCATGCCACAGCAAGTAGTGTGAATTACTTTTGCTAGATTTAAAGGAATGTAGTATAGAATATTAAGCATAAAAATTTGGGAGATAGCCAGTTTTTAAAGGATGTAGCAACAAGAACAAGGTCTGGCCATGTTCCCTCAGCTCTTCATACAGCTGGAGTGGATGTGCTGCTTGTGGTCTGTAGCTTGCCTGTGATTTGGGGCAGTGCCCTTTCTGGTTGTTCTCAGGTGCCAGAACTTCTTTGTGGGAGCCAAAGCAGCACCCATGAAGTTCAAGTAAGTTTCAAATAAGAGAGCAAAAATTTCAAGAAAGATGTTGCAGATCTGCATGAGAACAGCAATAGCAAAGAGAAGCTTCTCAGACAACAGAAGTTGTTTAATTTGGTTTTCTCTTCTGGACTTTAGTTTTAGCAAACAGCTAGATTTGTAATTCTCTCGAGGAGGGAGGAGGAAAAACAAACAACAGGTATTTGACTCAAAAGGTATTTAGCCTTTGCTAAATTTAGGAAGGCTATGAGCAACTGTAAGAGTTATGTAATGGTTAATTACTACATCCACACTTAATGCTTTGGAATGCCCATTCATTGTGTGGCTTTAAGTACTGAAAAGTCATAAAGCATGGTTGTGTGGATGATAATTTCATGATTTAGTAGCAAAATGTTTATTCATGCTGAGATTGCATCATCATTACATTAGTAATACTGCTAATGTAAGCCACATGTCTATTCAGGGAAGAAAACCTTCTGGGTTTTAATATCATTTAAAGAGTGTTGGTAGCTTATCCTTCTGCATATAATGCTGATCTGATTCCAGTCATTAATGGAACTTTAAATAGACTGAGTGAAGATTTATAACTGCTGCTAAAATAAATTCCTTACTGGTTGAGATAATTTGTCAGGAGGTCAAGCAGTAGTGAAGCTGTTCATATGAAGAGCTGTTAATTAATTGAGTAGGTTGTTCTTTCCCACTTCTCCAAGAATGCACGTGCTTTCTTTTTATGAAAATAGGGTTTGTGTGTCAGACACCTCAGCTAGACAGGTAGGGTTTTATAAGTTGGGGAAAATGCCAGGTAGGTTGCTGATAGGATAGTATGTATTTTGGCAGCTGTTTCTGCTGTTTTGGGGGGCTTTGTTTGGTTGGGTTTTTTTCCCCCCATAGTGAGGATACTGTGGAAAATTTTCAGTCTGGAAAAAGCATGCAGTGAGGGTTGCCATGGAAGTTTGCTCAGTTAAAATCTAGATAATGTGCTCTGTTTGTTCTTGAGAAATGCATGGTTGCTTTGAAAATACTTCAGACTGGGTGGGAAGAGAGGAGGTCTGGCTGAACATCTGATTAGTGGGACATTTGAGAAGGGGCCTCAGCCTGCACTAAAATGAAAGTGGCATTTGAAAGAGTCAAAGACAGTTGTTGAGAATTGTCTGAATCACAGAATTCAGTCTAGAATGGTCTTGGGTAGATTGCACTGCTTCAGCCTGTGAAAGCAGAGCTTTTCCTCAGGCTATTCTTTTCTGAGCTCTGACATTGTGGCAGTTGTCCCTCAGTGAAGTTTGTTGAATTCCAAGGTCACTGTCCTTTCTCCTGCTGAAAAACAGCATGTGAACCTCACTTACTTTGCCCTGTTTGGATAAGTGGCCTCTGAAGTTTTTTGTTGTTGTACAAACTTTTTTCCTCTGCCTGACATGATTTGAAAAACAATAAAATAAAAAAAAGGCAAAGGGAAGGTGGGCAAAACTTTTCAATCTGACTCTTCTGAACGTGCCTCTTCCAGGTTTATCTCTGTTTAAAAAGGGAGTTTATGAATTAGGTTCTGTACTTGATAAACTTCTTTGAGAAATCAGTAGATTCCATCATTTTTCTGCTGAGTTTACATTTAAACTGAGATATTTTTTTTCTGCTTAAATTAAATTGCTGTTATACTTCTTTTTCCCTACAAAATGCATCATGTACTACGATATACTAACACATGAAACTAGACTCGGTAAATTCACAAACCCAAGTTCTCCAGATTCAAGTCAAGTTGTAGAAAATAAAAGTTACTGAGAGTGAAGGTCCTTGCCAACATCTGTGCGCTGGATATTGACATATGGACATGCTTCTTTTCAGAGTAATAGGCTATATTTAAACTTTATTACCTTGTTATCTCATCTATATTTCCACTGCTCTGTCTTCCTCTGCTGATCTTCTGTGTTTTTCTAAAGACCTGCTGTACGTGAGCCCTTTCAGGCAACTGCAGTTTGAACACATTGGATCGTTACAGTCCCTGAAAGTTTCACCATGAAGAGAGCTGGGCAGAGAGTTGTGCTTGGAACTGAAGCTCCTCAAACATCACAGACAAACAAAAAACAGAAAACTAGTTTGTATGGCTCAGTGTTTGGTGAACCTGCCCTGGGCACCTCGATGGACTGGGGCAGCCTCCCCCACCACGTGATCCTGCGTGTTTTCCAGTTCCTGACTTTAGTGGACCGAGCCAGGGCATCTTCAGTTTGTCGGAGATGGAACGAGGTTTTTCACATCCCAGATCTCTGGAGGAGATTTGAATTTGAACTCAGCCAGCCAGCCACTTCCTACTTAAAGTCTACCCATCCAGATCTCATTCAGCAGATTATCAAGAGGCACGCTGATCATCTGCAGTACGTCAGCTTCAAGGTAAGCCTTGAACAGGGGCCCGGAGTGTCACGTTACTGTGTGCAGGGGATGGAGCTGCTCTGTGTCAGCTACCTTAAGGGCTGGACCTGGGAAGGCTTTTGGTCAAAAATGCAGCTACTGCAGCAGTTTATTTCTACATGTGCACACAGTTTCCTTCTAATTTCTACAAAGTAAAAGGCTATTGTCATGCAAAACAGTGGAGGAAGGTGAGATGAAAGAGAGATTTGTCCCAGGTTACTCTTCAGGCTTATGAATTGAGAAGCAGCTCATTATTTAAGGTGCTATCCATGCAGATGAAACGGATTAGTTTCCTGGAGCATATCTAAGCTTTCTCAAGTCTTTTTTAGGTTCTAAGAATTGGCATTTAAAAAAAAAAAAAAATGTCACTGTCTATTGCAGCACCAGTGCCATTAGAATATTGTAATAACATGAGGTTATTTGAAGACTTAAATTTAAGCTCTCTGTTCATACTAGAAATACCCAGTAGTCATACTCAGGAAAACTTTCTCATAGTAACTTTCCTGAACTCTTTCTTGTCTTGAAATTTCTAATTAGTGTTGCACTTTGTCCCTGTGGTAATTGCAGTCTGGAGCAGTACAACTGAGAGGTGTGGAACTTGCAGTCTTGGGTATCCATGGTGCTGTTTTCTAAATAGTACTGAAAAATGACTTCATTACTTTCAAATTGCTTTTATAGGTTGATAGCAGTACTGAGTCAGCAGAAGCAGCCTGTGACATCCTTTCTCAGTTGGTGAACTGTTCCATTAAGACACTGGGATTGATCTCTACAGCAAAGCCAAGCTTCATGAATGTCTCCAAGGTAATGTTCTACAGACTGTAACTAGATACTTTAGGCTCATCACTGTGCCCACTTATCTCTGTTTTATTACAGTGAAACAATAAATCAGAGTGGATGAGTTAATTACTGAGTCTAAAGTTAACTTTGGTCACATGCAGCAGCATGTTTTTAAACAAATATCCCATATGTTCGTGTTCCAATAAGCCTTTCTTTGTTACACAAGAAAGGGGATGCCTGAGAAGGGATTATTTTTGTACTTTGTGTGTGCAGAACATGAAGCAATTCTTCCTATTGTTTCATAAGATTTTTTCCCACTCCTTTAATTTCTCCAAACAGGCTCATTTTGCTTCAGCGCTGACAGTGGTTTTTGTAAACTCCAAGTCATTATCATCAATCAAGATGGATGACACACCACTTGATGATCCTTCCTTGAAGGTTCTTGTTGCTAACAACAGTGATACTCTAAAACTGCTAAAAATGAGCAGCTGTCCTCATGTTTCACCTGCTGGTGAGTAGTGACTGTATGTGAAAAATGGAGTAGTAAAGTACCACAAAACAACAGTGGGAACACATGCACAAAATCCCTTATCCACGAATCAACTGCTGCTTGGTGGGATCAAGGAGATTAAAGCACTTGTCAGTACTGGTTTTGCAAGGTGCTGTGAATGTGGACAAGTTTCACAAAGCAGTGGTGTAAGGCTGAGAGTGTTTTCAGTTTCTGTAGTGCCCTCGTGCGTCCAGATCTGGATCTGAACTCCTTGGTTGCTGAAGGGCTCACTCCCTTCGATATACAGCCTTGCTAGAAACTTCAGAGGGCCTTTGGGTCCCACTTGCCTTTCTCCTGACACCTTAATGCTAGGGAAAGGGAGTCTGGATCTGATCTGTTTTCTGTATTCCTCTCTGGAGCCCACAAAAAGTGACTTAAATCTGTGCACTCTGTATTCAGCTGAGAAGGAGCAGGTAAGTTGTTTATGTCTTAGTTCATGGAAGGCTCTGTTTTGACTGTTAAACAAGGTTGCTGGTGGTGATTTAAATAGTTTAGATGAAAGCTGAAGGAAGAAGGGAATAGTGGCAACTTCAACTTTGAAGCAGCAATTGAAATCAGGTCAGATTCAGGGAAGGGCAAAGAGGAAGTTGTGCAGATCCCATATCAATGTGACTAGTTAGACTTGGTCTTTTACTGGTAAATATTAATGGCCAAAAACCTGCAAAAGGTTTTTTATCTAGAAGTTGGATATTGCATGGGTTTTGGAAACAAGCAAGAAAACTCAAGCCAATGGAATTAGTACTTGCTTGAGATTTTACAGCAAACAGCTGTGTTTATACTTGCTTTTAATTTTACAGAGTAATTTTTCTTGTTCCTCAGGCATTCTTTGTGTGGCTGATCAGTGTCATGGACTTAAGGAGCTGGCTTTGAACTACTACATATTAAGTGATGAACTTCTGCTGGCTCTGTCAAGTGAGAAACACGTTGACCTGGAACACCTTCGCATCGACGTCGTGAGTGAAAACCCCGGACAAGCTGAATTTCACACCATTAAAAAGCAAAGCTGGGACGCTTTTGTCAAACACTCCCCCAAAGTCAACATTGTGATGTATTTCTTCTTGTATGAAGATGAATTTGATGTTTTCTTCAGGGAGGAAACTCCTGTTACACACCTGTACTTTGGCCGTGCGGTGAGCAAAGCGATGCTGGGCCGCATCGGCATGAACTGCCCCAGGCTGATCGAGCTGGTCGTGTGTGCCAATGGACTCCAACCTCTGGACGATGAACTCATCCAGATTGCTGAGCGCTGTAAGAACCTGACAGCCATGGGACTGGGGGAGTGTGAGGTAACCTGCAGGGGCTTCATTGAGTTTGTAAAGATGTGTGGGGGAAGGCTTACCCAGCTTTCCATAATGGAGGAGGTGCTGATCCCAGACAGCGACTACAGCCTGGATCGGCTCCATTTGGAAGTCTCCAAACACCTCGGGAGAATGTGGTTTCCTGATATGATGCCAACGTGGTGACTTCTCTCCATTTGTGGGTAAAGTGGTAGAGTCAGGGTGTTACTTTCTATGCAAATAAGGAATGTAAAAATGAAATGTGAAAACTTACTTCCAGATTTGAGTTTTTCTACCTTGAGAACCTCTCGTGAACTAACAGCAAAACATTCTAGAATATTAATTGTATATTAAAATAGAAAATAGATTAAAGTGTACTTAACAGTTCTGAAAGTATGTCTGTGGTTTACAGGTGCTTCATACTTCAATGAACTTGGGCTTCTCTGAGCTTCAGTTTTAAATGTTCCGTTCACTTTAAAGTGGTTTTGGGTTTTTTTCATGTCTTTGTTTAATCTTTCTGATGTAGTCAGAAGAGGAATAGAGAAACTTTTTTCCTTTAGGAAATCTATCTTTATGGAAAGCTGTATACAACTTGGAGTACAGTATTATTTGTCATGTTTTATATAGCTTTTTTAAAAAATACTCATGTTTTAATTGTAAAAGCTTGTACAGTAAAATACACTATCCCAGGTTAATCAGATGTAATCTAGTTTAAACTCATGGCAGCATATTAAAATGTTAATAAGCTTAAACTGTAAAGTTTTTTGTAAGCATTAAATTGCACTTTAAATAATTCTGTCACATTAGTGAAACTGTAGAGACTGCATTGTACAGCATGTTGGTTTTGTCCTATGCATTAAAAGAATGGGAAAGAGACTGTTAAAATTAATGAATGTAAAAGCTTGTAGCGAGATTGAGTGCTTGAGTGAGTAATAAAGCACCGTGGAAACTGTCGGGATATAGGGAACAGCTTTGGATTTGGGTTCAGGTCTTTGTGATCAAAGACTGATGTCTGAATGCTGTTCCATGCTTTTATTACTAAGAGATGAGAAGAATTTCCTAAGTGTGGCTAGTGAGAAGGAAGGAACAAATGGAATACCGTTGTCTCTGATCCCTTTCTATCTGGAATCCAGGATTTAAAGCACTTAAATTACTTGTCACTTAGAGGCCAGGCTGGCCTGGAGTGATCTTGGCTGTATCTCACAGAGCTGTGCTGTAGGCCTTGATTTCTAGAGAAAGGGTTGCTGAAGGTAATTGTGGAATATTTAGTTCAGGACTGTTTAATACTTGCTACTATTAATTGTTTTTTAAGAAAGAAGATTTTATTATATTTATTTTCTTAAAAGGGGAAAGGCATAGTGAGTTGATGTAAATTAGCATGGGGTTTTTTTGATGTTTTGAGCATTGTAAACTAAAATGCATTGTATATAAATTCTGCTGTTCTTGTTGATAATGAGATATATGTTGATAATAATTCTATCTTCCTGTTGATAATGAGAATTCTACAGTAATTTGCTGGTGGTGTTTGTCACTGTCCTGGTTTAACCCTGGCTGGCAGCTCAGCCCCACACACCCAGTGGGATGGGGGAGACAATGGGGAGGGCAACAGTAAGAAAACTCACGGGTGGAGATAAAATCAGTTTAATAGGTAAAGCAAGAGCCACACATGCAAGCAAGCCCAAAAAAGGGAATTAATTCACCACTTCTCAGGGACAGGTAGGTGCTCAACCATCCCCAGTTCCCAGTTCCAAGCCACAGGATTGAAGGTGACACACAGTACCTGAGTTGGTGATACACTATTGCCCTGTTGCACAGGTAAGAAGCATCTGACTCTGGTTAGTAGCACCTGTGAGCCAAGCACTTTCTGTGATCTGGAGGATTATAATTTCCTCTTAAAAGACTAAAGTATTTCCAAACAGTTTTTGGTTTAAGAAATACAGTTTGCTTTAAATGGAAATGTGAATTAATGTTATTAGACATAATACTGTTGTTAGACTCTTACCCCTCTGATGCCCTGTGTCCTGTTAGGATTCTCTCCTGGCAGAAACCATAAATGTGACAAACCTTGTGAGAGGCTGAGGAAATGTTTAACTTTTAGATTATGGCATATTAGTCCTTGTCATTGTGCCTGAAGCCTGAGGATTTCTGACATGCAAACTGTAAAATGGAATGTGGACAAGCCTTGTGGGTGGTTGGTAAGTCCTGGTGCCCTCCATGTCACTCCAGCCATCAGAACAGTGTTGGGGAATTACCAAACACTAGTGACTGTATAGAGAGACAGCCCAGGGGGAAACTGCCCAAGTGCTGTAAAATGAGTATTGTCCCTTTCTCAGTCCCTCTTACTGAAGCAGCTTTTCTGTGAAGCCACGGATTGTAGAACTGCTAAAGTTAGAAAAGGCCTTTAAGGTCCTCAAGTCCAGCCATGGGACATTTGCTTGCTCCAGCTCCAAGCTCCCAGATGAATGGGCCTGTACTTACAAATATTGTGATTTCTGATGCGCTGATTTTTTGGAGCATTTGCTGTGCTGGTTGGTCTTAACCAGTGAGTCCAGCTGGTACTGGGAGGAGCTGACAGCAATGCACCTCCTCTGCCACAGGAGGGCGCTCCTACTTTGCATTTTACCTGAATTTTTAGGCTCTTTGAGAAAGCTTTAATTAGTCATTGCTAATTTCCCCATTCTCTTTTAAATGCAAATTCCAACATAAACTCAGATCTTTTTTCCTTGTGTGAGTCCCTTTTGCCATCCAATAGGGACACTATGTAAGGCTCAAAGTGCTTCATTAGTAATAGCATAAACTGCTGTGCATGAGAAGAAAAAACACCTTTTGGATGCTGAGATGAATTTATTTGGAATTTACTGCATTTCCATTTCACTCTCTTTGCCCTTTCCCCCTCTCGAGATTGCTTGTGGGATCCGAGTGATCGCAGTTCTCAATGTGAATATGAGACGTGATGCCAGGAAATACTCTTTGCATTGGCAACATTCTCCCAAGGACTTGTCCCTTGGAAATTGCACCATTGTATCTTATGGGATGGATACAGAGTAGTTTTACACAGAATCCTGGTGAAAACAAAAGGAGGGAAAACCTCAGATGAAACATTTGTTCTTCTGTACAAACTATGGCAGAAATAGTAACAATTTCTGTTTTATCCTTTCCACAGAGAGAGCAACAGTGGAAATACCAAAACAGCAAAGACAGTGGGGTCATAAAGAATAGGCAGTGGTTGGAGTCATTGGCTTGGTGGAAGAGGGAAGATGGAAGGCAGGGAAAAGGTGGGAATTCCTGTTCAAAGACACTGCCCAGAGCTCAGTTACTTGCATTGTAGCAGGAGCAAAAGTTCTGCGTGTCAGTGGATAGAAGCAAACATTTACCTTGCTTAAGTGCTTGGTAGCTGCAAGGAAATACATCCTGTGTGACTTCAAAGGCATTGAATGAAACAGCTGTTTACCTGAGCCACTGATCTGCACTCCATCATCAATGGCATTCCCGTTGTGGAAGAATTTAATAGGCCCGGAGAGCTGGCCGGAGAAGGGAGCGTACACGGTGGCTCCATCAGCACAGATCACATCCACTGCCCTGTGCTTCCCTTTCCCGTTGCGTCTGCAAAGGAAGATGGAATTAGGAAACCTCCTGTCAGGCCCAGTGTTACAGGGAGAGATCAGGCAGCACACAGTGAGATCTGGGAATGGGTTGTTAGGACTGGAATAGTGTGAATAGACTGGTTAAAGACTCTGCAAAGGTTTTTTGGTGTAGGTGATTGAATAGGGTGGGTGATCTAATAGAGCTGGAGAAAAAAAAGCCTTTCTTCTAAGTCTTAAATAGAGCTGTAGAGTCCCAGAAAGTTTGGCTGTGTGGAGGACACTGAGTCCAACTTCCTGCTTGAGTCAGGAATATTCCCAACATCGGCTCAGGTCAGGCACAGCTTCGTCCGAGTGATAAAAACCTCCAAGCAGAGAGGTGTTCTGAACACTGAACAGCCTAAAAGTTTCCTCATGGCCAACCTAAACCTTCAAAGCTGTAATTCTTAAGAGCCTTTAAGAGACCTCAACTCTTATTTCAGTGGAGGAACAACAAAACCCCATGTGTTCCAATTCTGTGGTACCTTGGAGCTCCGTAGTATCCACAGCCATACTTATCACAGCCTCTTATCTCGTTGGTGGGATTGCCAGCACACACCGTGGCCCAGCGTCTGTCTTGTTGGGGCAGTGGTGGAACGTCTTTGAAACACAGAAACACAGCACATCAAAGTTAACTTTTTGATTGTTTTGTGTGTTTGTAACTACCATGTGTTAATATAGTTAGGCAAGAACATATTGTAATTGCATCCCATAGTTGGATTTTCCTTTGTAAATTTTGTCATTCTTTAGGAAATGTAAATAGATTGTACAGCTGAGCTGGATGGCAATATACAAGAAACATGCTTTAAAGACAAAAATTCAAAGAGAGTATCACAGGTCCTTGAGTGCAAATCTGCTCTTGCTCTGGGCTGCTTGTTTTGTTGTTTGGGTTTTTTTACCCGGTGTAAGCAGAGGAGTCGGATCGGAGTGGTCGCAGTTCTCAACATGGATATGAGAGATAATGCCAGGAAACACTTTCTGCATTGGCAGCATCCTCCCGAGCTGTTGCCCTCTGCGGATTTGGCCGTGGTACCGGATGGGGTGAATACAGACGAGCTTCACACAGTAACCTGGGAGGGATGGGAGAGGAAGCGAGGTCAGGAAACATCGGCTGTGTCTGCTCGTGGGGAGAGCAAGCCCTGCCAGCCTCTTACTGGAGCCTGCGAGGATGCAGCAGGAGAGTAGTCAAGGTACCAACAACCACGAAATCAAATTACTGGATTTGAAAAGAGGAAAAAAGGGAGTTGGAAAATAGGGACAGGAAAACATCCCCTCAGCAGAACTGAGGGCGTATTTCCGATGCTTCATTTTTACTGTTTCCTTTTTTTATTATTATTTGGGGTTGTTGTTTTCCTGCTACCTGTTTTTCAACTCCTTTCTTCCCTCCTTTCCAAGAAAAGCTTAGGAAAAGGCTACATCCTGTTGGTGCTGCCTTCCAAAATTTCAGCGTGCTAGAGAGGGTGTAAGACTGATTAACACTGGGCTTGAATTTGAGAAACCTTCCTCAGGTCAATGCAGTGATCGCTTGTTCATGCCTCACAGCGCTCCTGCTGTTACTGACTTACCTGATCCCCTGATCTGGACTCCATCATCGATGGCATTTCCATTGTGGAAGAACCGGATGGGGCCGGAGAGCTGCCCACTGAAAGGGGCGTACACGGTCGCTCCGTCCCGGCAGATCACATCCACACCCCCGTGCTTGTCCTTGCCACCGTGCCTGGGAGCATAAATACACAGTTAGAGACATCTGTCAGGCTTTATGTCATGTGTACAGATCAGGTACCTGAAGCTTGTCTAGCAAAATCTTTGTACCTGCAATGAAATTAGAAAAGAGCAGCTTTGATCCATTTTGTTCTAATTGCAAAATATTCACATTACTCTGACCTTCTTTAAAGGGGGATGGAATATTAAATTTAAGCTTGTTTTTAATTTTCCTAAGTTCATGGGGTATTTCAAGCTGTTTTGGTGAAGTACCATTGTTCCACCCCAAAATACATCTGTGCCCATGTGAAACAGAATCTCATGTTTGGAATTTTCTCTTTAGAAATTTGCAAGTGGCATGACGAGGATGGAAACTTCTTACAGAGCTTGGGGAGAGGAGACAACAGGAAAATGCAGGGAAGGCAGGAGACGTTCTACTTATAAAAGCATTTTTCAGGGAAATACAACTTGCTGTGTTATGAGACAACAGTGCTGACAGACTTTTAGTTTGTGTGAATGAACCTACCTGGCTGTTGCTGGATGTTGGTTAAATATCTGATCTATAAACAAGAAGAACAAATGACACAAAGCCTTGAAATGCTTCCATTTCCTTTGGCTGTAATTCATGTGATGCTCTCGCTGCTTCACCCCTGCATCAGTCCCCAGCAGTGGTATCACTGCACTCTGGGCAGATTGCTGAGGACTACCCTAAAAATGGGTAAGAGCTCCTGCCACCAATGCTCTCCCCTCATTCTGAGTGTCAGCTCTGTTGGACTGTACTGTCTCCTGGCTGCACATTTCCCACAGGGCAGCAGCAGTGAATGCCAAGGCCCCATTCCCACCGTGGTACCTGTCAGCCCCGAAGGCGCCGCAGCCGTATCTGTCGCAGCCCCGGATTCGGTTGGTGGGGTTCCCGCTGCAGATGGGGGCCCAGTGCCTGTGCTGCTGCTGGGGAGGGTGTGCATCCAGCTGCCTGGAGAACACTTCACGTGGAAAACAGGGAAAATGGGGAAGGAAAATTGGGAAAATGGGGAAAATTCACTCATGGTCTCAGGCCGGTGCAACAGAAAGCGGCAAGGTGCAAAATGGGGTGTTTAGAGAGGAAGGTGCAAACTCACAGGGGTTTGGAATTTGTGAAACTGTAGGACATTACACAACCTGCTGGGTAGATTTGATGCATTTTTCCTTGAGGTCTTACTTTAAGGTATGTATACTAAAACCAAAGCAAAGCTATAAAGATTTTAAGAAATAGTTTGTGAAATAAATCAAATGAGCAGTGCCTGGTGGATGGTTGGATTTGATTATCTTAGAAGTCTTTTCCAGCCTTAATAATTCTATGATTCTTCACGACCACTCTAATCACTTCAATATATTACTCTTAATGCACACCTAATTGTGTATTTTATAATAGTGCTAGCTGTGCAAATTACCATAACTCTTCATAAAACTAGATTGAAAAAAAATTAGCATTTTTTGCATTGGAATGAATTCAGTAATTCATTTGTGTCTGCCTAAACCCAGTCAAGACCAGCTGTAGTACAGCAATTTCAACTCACCAGTGGACACCAAGCTGACCAGAGCAACCAGACTGAGAGCTGGCATTGTGGGGCTGGTTCACCCGTGTTCCTTGATCCCCTCAAAGACATGGAACAGCAGCCACCCAGGGTATTTATGTGATTTTGGACAAGTCTGTTGTCTTGGCCAATCAGTCTTGAGCAAAGTCTTACAGCATCTTGCAGGTGGTGTTGCCATGTTGGGCACCAGGGATGTCCACAGGATCTGCAGTTGGGAAAGACAGAGCAGATCACTGGGCTCAGAGCACACTGCAAGAGCTGCAAACACAATCCCACAGACAATCCCACATTGCAGGAAACTCTGGCTGAGCTGTTTCTTAACAGCTTTTCTTCCCCTTCCTGAACTAAGGGCACATTTAGGCCAAAAATGGTAGGGCCCAGGAATATGGTCCAGAGGACTGACTTGGAGGGAAAAGGTGGGTAAAGCTCCAGAGGGGATGTGACCAGTTTGCCCTTCCCTGCTCATTCCAGTGCCTCCTGCCTGGGTGTGTGTGCCAGCCAGAGCTTTGGGACAGAACACACAAAGCTCTAGTCCTGGGCACAGCAAGAATATTCACTTTAGCTAAGGAATACAGATGCTTTTGCATGGAAACATATTTTTTCCTTTTCAACTGAAATTGCTAATTATTTCACTTTAAATCCATGAAGTCTTTTCACTGAAACCCTAAACTCTGACAGCAAAATTCTTATTAAAACATCTTCATGTTCTGAAGCAACAGTTGCAAACCCAAGTTGCATGGGCAAAACTGACATGGAATTCAGAGACTCCAGATTTTAAAAGGATTCATTTAGTACTTTCTTGATTTCAGCTATTGTACTATAAAACAGGCTCTGTAGTGTCTCTTCTAATCCCCTCTGCTACAGAAACCTCTGGAAGTCCTGCAGATTTTATTCAGAGGAGAAACAGTTCTCTCTGCCCCATCCTAGTTTGCAAAGAGCATCTGTACATTGTGTTTTCTGCAAACCTCCATGGAACAAGCAATTGGAGACAAAATTTTCACTTGTGGTTCCAAGCTTTTTCTTTATATACAGGCAATATTTAATCCCCAAACAATCTTTTAGCCCTCCCTGGAGTTATGACAAGTGGTTTGGCTGGTTTTATCCCTGCTGCTTTCTCCTTTACCCTGGCAAGTGCTTTCCTCACTTGCAGCCACCAAACAGATATTTATGTAAATGTTGTGTCCCTGAAGTCTAGTTTTGATGGGGCTTTTTGGTTGCAGTTTGCTCAGTATAATGGAGCTGAGGCTGATAAATGTTACAGTGTGCTGGTGAGAGCTCTCAGTGGGTATTCAGGGTTTGGGGATGCTCTTTACCCCTGAACTGAAAGTCAGGCTATGTGGCTTTGTGCAGTCCTTGCCAGAAACAGCCTTTTGTTGTTTATTCACCTTCATTTGGCACAAATTCCCTGCAAAGCCCCTCACAGAGAGAGTCAGCAGGGGAGGTACTATGGGTGGCATTTTCAATGAAGGTTTCACAGCAGAGAGGTAGGAAAGCATTTCCAAGCTTGGCTAGCTCCCTACTAGCTGCTGGAAGCTTTTTCCTATTGTAATCAAACCCGCTTGAAAATACTCTTTTGGGTGGTGCCTGGCCATTCCCAGCTGAAGGGTCTCCAGTGGGATTTCTGCAATAATGATCTCTCTCAGCCAGATTTAATTTCGGATTTATTCCTGACTGCCACTTCGCCCCAGTAGAGTTTTAAATATCTCCCTAGATAACTTCTGCCTGCAGAAGACATGAAAAACTAATGATTTTTATAGACTTCTGTGAACTCACATGCTCCAAATTTTACCAAGGAAGGAACTGCAGCACTTCAATCCACTCTAGAGAGTCCTGGGAAGGAAAGGCTTAGTGGTAGGCATGGGAAGGGAAATACAACCCTGTTCCAGGTGCACAGACACTGAAGAAACTTTTTCTTGCGTCCTGTTTCGCAGGCTGGCCCTTTCTAAAGTGGCTCTAAGCCACCTTTTCTTTGCAGTTCTTCCCCATCTCCTCTATGTGCAGAGCCGACTCCAAATTGCTCATAGCTGTGCACATTTATTTTTATTTCTTTTTTCTCTAGAAGACATCTGAACAGCTTTGTACCTTGCTTTGTAAAACACATCAAAATGTCCTTGCTACTGTAATATATCTAATGCACTTCTAGAAAAGTACTCTTAAAACAGTTTCAGTGCATTTCCAACCTTCCCTGGCCGAGCTGGCAGGTGCAGGGCTCTCACCTCGGGCATGAGGAAGCTCCAAACCCATGTTGGGAGGACTCCTTTGTTGGGCAACTGAGCTGTTAATTAACAGTCGGTGGGTGCCGTTGTGAAAGCCACAAATTGGCTGCTTGGCACACCCCAACAGAAGGATATGGAACAACCCCCTGGCATTGCACAGTGCCGGGAGCTGCCCTTGCACCATTTCCTTCCCTGCAGTGGGGACAGGACGAGGAGCTGCAGGGCTGCAGGGCTGAGCTGGCCAATGCTGCTCCTTTCTCCTACATCACTGGCCTGCTGACCCCATCCTTCCCCCAGCACTGTGAATGTATTCTTTGAGCTAACCATTCTAAAATGAAATGGAATTGGCTGGAGAAGGATTTACTTGTAGCACTAGCAGGGCTGACTTTTGCCCGCAAAACCCAGCGGGCACAATGCAAAGCAAATGGCCCTGGGTAATAATTCCGGGTTCTGATCATCGAAATAAGGGGAATTTTTGCCCTAGGGATTCACTAAGCCTCGTGTAATCGGCTGAGCTTGTAGTTCCTGGGGGATAGCAGCAGGTTGCGCTCACTGACCAGCCAAAAGGCAGCGCTGGGAATGTCACTGGAGGCAGATCCCAGGCTGTGAGCCATGCGAGGATCCTGCCTTTCCTCCCTGCTGAGCCTGAGCTGGAGAGGAAGCTGAAGCTGTGCCAGTGCATAATTCTGACTGGAGGCTCCATCTCAAAATGTGTTCTGTCTTTATTAACAAACATCCTTGCTAAGCCTGAGGTGGGCAGGTTTCCATCAGGAGGACTGAGGAACACAAAATCTCTCTTTGCTACCTGTGTCCTGGGGAGGACAAAGCTTGGGCTGAATCCTCCAAAAGTCCTTTAAGAAAAGAGGGGTAAAGTGTAGGTTTGGCTTGCAGCTTAAACAGCCAGTCTGGGACACTGGGATACAAACTTACAAAATAAAAGGGAGAGAAGGAAAAGAATCCATGCACAGTTGGTGCAGAAGTGAGGTAACTCTGCATGGCTCTTTCCTCCAAAGCCTAGTTGTCCCTGTTTCTTCCCCCAGCTCCCCTTCCCCTCACCTTAAACATTTCTAGAACTGTGTATTTACCCAGCCCTGTATTCCCCTCCCAGGGTCAGCTACAAAATGTACTTTCCCTTCCTCTACACCCAGTTAATTTTTAATAGACTGAAAAGATAAAGCTGGATTTACTTGTACTGTTTGCCCCAAACTGCCCTGTAACCTGAAACAGAAATTGGTATTTACTTTTCTCCTCTGCTGCTGGGTGACAGCCCCAGCTAACACTGGAAGGGTTTTATGCAGGAGCATCCCATGTCCCTGTGCTGCTGGAAAACCCAGATTCAATTACACATCCCTGCAAAGGTTTGTGAAACACACCAGTACAGGTGGCAATGTAACCTGTAGAGGAGCAAAGCTGGGGCGTTACTCGAGGCTCAGAGCCCTGCTCAGTCTTCAGCAGGGCTTGCATGGAGTTGTGGGGGCTTCATTGGGGTCTTTCCTTTTCAAATCTAAGTTGATAACTGGGTGAGAGCCTGGGATTTTAGCCAAGTGAATCTTAGGTGGGAGTCTTTCTTTCCTGCAGGCAACAGCTTCGTAACAAAAATTTTAAAAAAATGGTCAAAACTGGAGAACCCTGAGGAATTTTGCTGCAATATTTCTCCTTTCAGGAGAAGAAGGAGAAATGGGGTTTTCCCCAACAAATTTTCCCAGCTCAGTTGTATTCACTTGCCTTCAACATCTGGTCACATCTGCCCTTGCAGATGGGGCTGAATATTTATATGGATGGGCTGATTTTCCATTCACAGCAAAATTCCAGTGTTTCCTGGGCAAGACAAAGGGGACAGAGCAGCTTTAGCACCTCTCACAGGTGCAGCAAATACCTTTCTGTAGTTTCTTAGAAGAAACAATCAGGCTGTCAAGACACACACAGCAGCAGCTCCCCTGCTTCTCCAGGGCTGGAATTGTGCTGGGAAACACAAGAGCCTGCAGCCCTTGTGGAGCACTCCAGCCCTTGACACACCCAGTAGCAGGTTGGCAGCCTTGGCCTGAGAAGCCCTGTCCTCTTAACAAGGGCTTCTTGTCCCAGGAAAGTCTTCAGCTGATTTACTGATGGAAAGAAATGCCTCACTTGGAGGAAAAGAAACCTGGGTGTGCCAAGGTGATCCTGAGGCAGGAGGCTGGGGAAAGGAATGAGTTACTTCATCACTGCTGTTTTATGGCTTTGGGGATGGGCCCCAGGGAAGATTTGGGTTTCAGCTTGACACAGGTTTTTAATTCCCAGCTGCCTTAGAAAAGCAGAACCCAGCCCAAACTCTATGACAGCACCAAAGAAATTCAAAGCAATTTGTAGTGAAGCAGCCCTTTAATAATGTGATTTTCCATGTTCAGGCACCAGTGAAATTTCTGCCTTATTGAAGAAATCCTTGTGTTTGGCTGCAAAGAGAGCAGAGAAGTCCAAGAGGAGAGAGCTGCAGCAGGGCTGCTGAGCATGGAGGATCCATCCCCTCTGCCCTCCTCCAGCCCCACTGCCTCAGCCTCATCCCCCAGGGTTCACGTGCAGGCTGTGGGAACAGCTTTAAAGCAGCTTCACTCTCCTTTCCTCACTGAAAAGTCATCCAACCCTGTCCCTTTGGTCTGTCACACAGTAACAGTGACAGGGAACAATGTGGCTTGGCCAGAGCCAGCACCTGGATGCAGCTGACCCCAGGCTGGAGTGGCCTTTGGAGCCATTTGGATCCCTGTGGGATTTTCCTCTCCAGAACAAACACCCTTGGCTTACTGTTTTCCTGCTCATCAAATGACATATGTTGAGAGGGGAAAATCTATTTGACCATGAAACTTTGAAACAATATATTTAGACAGAGTGAAAAAAATGATAGTGTGATGCTTCTCATGCCCAGGGCTCAACTAAACCAAGCCAGATAAAATTGCATCAGCTTAAGTTCATCTTGTTAATTACCAATTCCTTTACTTTTTGATAGCTGGATCCAAACGTGTTTCTTTTTAATCTGCAGGAAAACTGATTGAAGAAAGGTGGCAGCAATTGGCAATTACCTAATTTTGCATTGATGGCAGGAGCGTGGAAAAGATAAAGCAGCACAAAGGGAGCAGAAGCAAGGGTAGAGTCAGTGGAGGGTCCTTCACAGAGGAGGAGATGAAGAAGCCATCTGGGAGGTAAGTGATGTAGGATGAACCTTTTCTTCGTCTCACCCACTGCTGGGAGACACTGAGAAAGAGGGAAGGTGTGTGTGACCAAAGATAATTCTCTTTAGCTGTGGCTGCTGAGCCTGGGTAGTGTGTGTGTGTGTGTGTGTGTGGAGGGGGGAAAAGAAGACAAAAAATACCCCAAACATTGCAGCTCTGGAGGATTTGCAGGACACCCTGTGGTGTGGGATTGCTCACTGCTCTGTATTTGGGGGGGGTCACACCAGGGGAGTTCTGGGTCTTGTTTGCAAAGGGGTGAATAAATAGCAAATGGTGAACTACTTATATACAAGTAAATACCACAGTGCAATCAAATTAATGGTAATTTGAGTAAGATTAAATTTAAAAGACAATGGCATTAAATTCTAGCTCTAAAACTCATAGAGTTCTCTAAAAGCAATTTCCAAAAGCGTAACCATGCTGAGATCTAATAAAGTTTGCATTAAAGAGGCAGTGTTTGACTCAGCCTGTCCCTTAGCCATAGGAGGGTTGTTTTCCCCTGTTATGGCAGGGATGCAAATAGCTCTAATAGTTTTCTTTCTGTTTTATCAAGTACCAAGGCATGACTGAAGTGGTTGGCAATGCTCTCAGGGCTGTGAATTCCCAACTTGTGCAAAAAAATGCTCTTTTCTCCACCTGCCACCCCTCCAACCTTGAGCTTTTGGGAACCCAGGTGTGCTGGAGCTCACAGCCTGCTCTGGTGTTTCCTTTCCCAGCACAGCCCCAACACAGAAACCCAACAGACAGGATCCTTCTTTTTGTCTTCTGGTCACCAGTCAGCCCAACCTGATGCACCTCAACGTGCTTAAAAAGACCCTCAGTCAGGGTGAAATCCCTGGGTATGGGTAGATTGCAGAGAAGAAGACAAGGTGGTTTGGTTGCCTAAATGTCAGGCTTTGGAAATATCCAGGTTTTGCAAGATTCTAGTTTAAACTCTAACATGAATTTAAGGGAAGTGAGCCCCTAAGCACAGTACTGCAGATGCCTAGTAGCAATGTCTTATTTTTCCTTTTTTTTTTTTTGATGGTTGTAAATGCCACAAGAGCCACATGAGGAGACATTGAGCTGTAATCCGTGTGCCAGCACACTTTACCTCTGTGTTGTGTTGCCTGTATTTCCTAGAGGCTGCAGAGTGCATAAAAGAGGGCCTGAATTAGGAAAACATCTGCCTCTGGGGATAGCAACTTATTGCTTCCATTAATTATTCTTATCAAGTGAATGATTTGGATGAACTAGGGGGCACTGTGGTGTCCAAAGGCAGCTATTCCATCTGCCTTCCCTTCTTTGATAACACCTTGGACCCCCAAACAAATAGGAACTAATTTAACACCAAAATATTTTTTTAATTTTTTTTTTAAGGAAATGTTGTTGTTAGCATATAATGGGTTCCTGCAATGCAGCACCCAGCTTGTGTGATGGGCTCTGAGAGAAAGGATGGTAAGGATGGTAATGAATCCCAATTTAACTAATGACTGTAATTTAGAGAGAGATTTTACTGCAGAGTTTCACTGGAAACGTTCAGCTTGTGGAAAAGAGGGGGTTTGTGGTTCTTCAGAAAACCTTGCTTCAGTCTGCAGGAACACACAGTGGGTTTTGTTAGTTGGTGTGGGCAGTGGGAGATGCTTTGTGCATTCAGGGCCATGCACTTGTCTCTCCAGTGCTGCCCTGGCCCAGGCAGAGCTGCCCCACAGGGTGCCCCTCCAACCCCAGCAAGGGGCTTTTTGTGACTCTCTGCCCCCCATTGTGAATTTAGTCCATTATCAGCTTAAAATCCTGCAGTTTCACCTCAAATAATTTAAATCAAAATCCTCGAACAGGTCTTGTGGTGCCCAGGATTCCAAATCTCCCCTGCCCAGGTGCCTCAGCTTCCAGGATCAGTCCCCAAACAGCTTCTCAGTGCTTTGGCATTAGCAAGGTGGAGAACTGAAATATAATGGATATCTAAATATGAAAACACATAAAGAGAACTATAAAAATAAGTGGTACAGCTGTCTTGGTGATTGCTACCCTTCTGTGTTCAGCAGATTTGCTTTTAACCTTTAAGAGGAGCTGTTGATGGGTTTAAAATGCTGCAGACAGAGCTGTGGTGCAGGAGCTGAGCTGCTTTTGCTGATAGCGCCTCTCCCCCTCACCTCCAGGCTGGCAGAGCCCTGTCCTCTCTAAAACACAGGCTGGGTGGGACTGGCCTCTTGGCAGGTCTCTGAAAGGAAACCATCTCATTATAAACCACTGTCTAGCCTAAAGTACTGTAAGTGTTTAAGCTATCACGTTTCCACGGCTCCTTCAAGGGTATTTTTAGTGTTGGTGGAGAAAGTTGCTGACTGCAGGTCAAGTATTCCCTCCTGAAGTTTATAGTCCTGATTCAGGGAAAATTAACCATTTTTTTAAATGTTTGTTATGCTGAAGCTTCTCTCCAAGCCCTTCCATGGGAGATGATTTAGCCTGAAGTGCAGGCATGAAGAAAGAAGAGCAGCTTGCACTGACATTCAAAGCAGAAAAGTCTGACACTGCTGAAATGTAGATATTTGCCTCATTTTAATTCCTCTTGCATGCTTCCATTGCACATACCTGCTTTTGCCAGAGTGCAGGCAAACAGCAAGGAGCTGCTTCCACAGGCAGTGCCCTGGCCAGGGCTGTTTGTGGCTCATGAATCCAGCTGTGCAGCACAGCTGGCTCAAGAGCTTGGATTTGTTTGTTTGAGACAGAAGCCTCTTGGTAAGGTCACGGTGGGAAAGCAACATTAACCTGTCGCTCACATGGCAAAGAAAAGAGCCAGAAACTGGAATTTTGTGAGATATCTGTTGGCCAGTTTGTGTGAGTGGTGATTTATTGCTCCGTGGCCAGGGCTGATGGTCTCCATCGTGTCCCTCTGGTCCCTCCTCTCAGGGCTGTGTGATCTGTGCCCAGGGTGAGGGGCTGCTGAGCTGAACACGCAGGAGGGAGAGAGCACCACATTGCTCATCCTGCTTTTCCATGCATGGCATGGAGGAGCAAACCTCCAGGGGACCTCTGGGAAGGGTGCTTGGGTGATGGATAAGAGCTCTTCTGCATAGGGAGGGTTGTTGGGTGATGGAGAAGACCTGTTCTACACACAGCCAAGCAGGGGAGCAGCTGGAGAGGTTGCCTCTGGCAGGGGAGGTGAGGGATGCTGGCAGATTGGAGGTGGGTGCTGATGCTTTGACAGCCCGTGGGAGGTGGCCAGTGTAGGGATGAGCTGTGAAGAGCCTCGAGATGGAGATGAATCAACATGTTTGACATAACAGGGGGAGCCACGGAGAGAGAGGAGTGATGTGGTGGTGCTGACAAGCCAGAAACCTTCTATGTTAGAGGCACAAAAGCTGGAGCTGATGTGGATTATTGAATTCACCCCGATTCTAGTTTCATTAAAAATTAATTCTAGGAAAAAAAAATTCCCACTTCATTTTAACCTGCCAATGAGTATCCAGAGGCAACTCTTTCTTCTGGGTGACCCACCTCAGAGCTGAGGACACGAGCAGGGTGTCCCTTGGTGCTTTTGAGGGGTCACAGCTGCTTTGTGGTACCTTAAATGCCAATTCAGTGGTATCAGCCCCTGCTGCTGAACATGGACTTCAGACTCAAAACCTACACTGCACCATTAAGAGAGGGTTTGTAAATAACTCCTCCTTGTACCATTAAATTCACTGTTCTTCCCCTGTATTTTTATGACTTTTGTGCTGATAACTTCCTCTCTGAAAACATTCATTCCTGCTAATAGTTTCTTTCCACTACTACACGAGAATTAATAAAAACATCCCTAGGATTTGGTGCTTTGATGCAATGAGCACTAGGACAGCTTTTTTTCTTTCCCTTCTTCTTAAGAAATAATGAAGTGTCTGCAGGTAGTCTGCATGTTCCTGAAGCTCTGATAAGAAACTCCTACTTGTTTGCAAGGTCCTTCTTGGACACACAGCTTGGGATTAGTTGGTCACACTGTGGAATGGGGGAGAGCTGTGACTGTGGAAAGCCTGGGCAGGCTCCAGCAGGGGGTGCAGTGGCTGTTTGTGTTTGCACATCTGGCTTTTAGGAAAGGTTGTCTTCTTCATTCACTTCTCTTTATTCTATTTTTTTTTAAGGGAAAAAGACATTGCAGGGCCCTTGTGCTTCCTGAAATCTTGAGTTGTTTAATGCCCATATTAAAAACAATCCCTACTTAATTTTAGACAAAATTATAGCAGTGTTATAGTTCATTCAGCAAACTCTGATATCCAACTGTGTGAAACCTTTGTCTATAGGCAACAGATGGGAAGTTTATAAGTGTGTTTTCATATTTAATTTTATATGTTTTTATGAAGCCTGTGTTGGGGCTGTTAAAGTTCTGTGCTACTTTTTGGGGTGTGCTGTTCCCACTGCTTGTAGTGAGAGCAGGGTACTTCCTCCCTCATGTTACCAGTTCTTCATATCAGGGATGCCACAGGAGAGCATCACCCGGGGGATCATTTGAGCCTTTAGACTCTTGCTTTCAAAATGCACACCCTGTGGAAAACAGGCTCTTCTTTAAACCAAGCATGAAACCTCTCCCAGTGCTCAATGGCTGCCCCTTCCAGTGTCTGTATGCACCAACATGAGCTTTCCCCCTTGCAACAACAAGTTTTAAGTAGTGTCCATGCACTGCTCAGCTGGGCAGGAGGAACCTGATGGCACAGTGCTGAAGCTCTCCTTTGTGGCCCTGGGTTCAGAAGTGGCTTGGTTATGGTTCTTATCTCAACCATTTGGGACTAATTCCTCTGCTGCCAAGGGTCAGCCAAACCCTGTTAGGCAATTTTCAGGGGGATCAAGCTTTGGTCAGAAAAATCTGATTTGATGCTTTTTATTTTAAAAAAAAATAAAAATAAGAAACAACCCTCCCCAAATGCTGGTCCTGCAAAGAGCCAGCAAGCATTTTGCCCCTGGTGAGAGCTGGGCAGCCTCACCACACACTTACCAGGGCTCGGTGCTGCCCCTGAGTGCCCGTGCCTGGGGAGAAGGGGCAGGGGATAATTTCACTGCATTGCAGAGCAGGGTTTGATGCTGCAGGCTGAGCTGATCAAGGCCTTGGTATTCTCATAGCAATGAGCTTCTGTGCCAGGTTCCCCCACTGCCAAGTCCCCAGAAGGTTCCTGACCCCTTTGCAATGGTGTCAGGGTTCTATTTTATAGTGCCAGTTCTGATTGACAGGAATTGGCATGGGGATAACGAGCACTGCTGCAGAAATGGTCTCTGGGCTTGCAAAACCTGCTCTTTGAGCACCCAGCATGGGAACTGCACATCTCCAGTGGGATGGGACTTTCATGGTCTCTTTAAGACCCAGAATGTTGCAAGTCAGTGGAGCCTAATTGGATTGAGCCTTCTAATTCAAGGCTATGTTCTCTTCATAATGAGCTACAGATCTTACAAGGGTTATTGATGGGATATCAGTGAGCAATGCACCAAATTTATTCTTCTTGCAAAGAGAGAGCCAAGGCTTGGTCAGTGCACCCAGGCAGAGCCCCCTGGCTGTTCTGGCAACTCTGTGCACTGATCTAATGAAGGCCCCAAAGTGATCCAATTCCTGCAGGAACCACACTGAGCAGTTCAGCTGCTGCTCCCAGGGCCAGGCTCAGGTCTGGGGACACCCTGGCACCACTGCTCTCCTGCTTATGGCCATTTCATTGATCTATTTGCTTTGAGCTCTCTAGAGACATCCCTAAAGATCTGGCTAATGTGTTTGAAAAGTCCATTTCTTTAAAATCCCTCATTCAAATGTGATTTTTTTTTTATTGTGTTTATATGGGCCAACGTGATCCTTGTTGTTACACCAGGATTGGGGTGTTTCCACTGAACCTGCTCAAATGATTTGGCTACAAGTAAAAGGCAGAAATTCAGCAGCTCTTTGTCACTGTTTTCCTGGTAGAAAGAGAAAATGAGTAATTCCCACTTCCTCCTTTTCTTCCTGACGAATGGTCTGAGAAAGTGGGTGAACTTCCCATATTTCTCAAAGAGGAAACCAGCCAGATGCTGGTCAGTATTCCAGCTTCCCCATGACTTGTGCTGTGAGTCAAAGCTGATGCAGGTGAAGGGGCAGTATTTTCATTTCTGAAGGTCATTTCTCACTGGCAGGGCTGTGAGGCCCCCACTTGCATTTGAGGGTGCCCTAGAATGCAATAGCAGAGCATGAGCCCTGTAGGAGGGTGGTGTCAGGGCACGTTGGGATGGATTGATGTGGAGGGCAAGATGAGATCATTCCACCCATTATTCGAATTAAACTGGAGAATGGTTTGAATTGGAAGGGACCTTTCAGCTCATCCCATCCCACCCCCTGCCATGGACAGGGACACCTTCCACTAGCCCAGGTTGCTCCATCCTGGCCTTGAACACTTCCAGGGATGGGGCAGCCACAGCTTCTCTGGGCTCTAATATATCTTACTCAGACACAGGGGGAAGGAAGGGGAGTTACAAGGCTCTTCTGCAGTGAACAGGAGGTGTGAGTTTGCCCCAGGCAAAGGCTGCCCACTGCTCTGCTCTGTTGATAAGCAGTCCTGAAAGCCCTCAGCCAGCTCTTGCTGGTAATTAATAGGTGGCTGATTAGTACTCATGGTGGGTGTTTCCATTAGGGTTTTTAGTCCACTGGGCTGTTTCCCTAATGATCAAATCAAACTGAAGCCTGGTGTGCAAGCTGAGCTGCATCCTGTGCTCTGCATCCCTCCAGGGGAGGAAGCCTTGCTCCCCCAGCTCGCTGTGCTTCCTAGAAAGAAGCTCAAATCCTAACCTAGCTGTATTTATAGTCTTTAAAAATGATGGAGCAATATTTTCCTACTGAGAAGTTACTCCACCCCTCCCTTCAAGCAAGTCTTCATTTTCATTCTCCTTGAAAAAAGTGCATCTTGTTTCAGCTTTGTCCTGGTCTCATTTATTTTTTTGCATTTGCAGTTAATTTCCTCCTTCAAAGCAAAACAGCAGAGTCTTTGATTTACAAGATTGGCTAAATTCAATCTCTTTCCCAGAAACAGTGGCTCAGTGTTTCCTAACAATAAGTTCAACCGTTTGAGTGATATAATTTCCTCACTTTCTGACACTCTTCAAACTCAACATATTGCCTCCACTTTGGGCTCCTTCATATCCCCGTGGCATGCTTAGCATAAATTTTATCCACTTTAAACAATGGCTGTGTTTGCCACACGGTGTCCTAAAGCTGCAAGGCCTGATTTGTGATACGAATAACACACGCAGTTGGATACCTACATTAAGTATGTATGATGAGATCACTTCCAGTAAAATCTTGAAATGCAGTAATGTGAAAAACATCTGGTTGTTGTGCATTTGATTTAAAGTTGGAAGTCTTGGACAAAGAGACTATACATTTATTAATGAGTTCTCTGCTTTATGGAGGTTTCCATGCAATTTGCTCATTAGACTTCAAAAGCAGGAAATTATACCACCTCTTGATTGAAATTAGCTTATTGGACATCAAAAGAAGGAAAACATATGACCTCTTGGTGGAAATTAATTATTGCATTGGGGTTTTCTTTTTTTTAAAAATCTGAATTTAACATAGTAATTTCCTCCTATGAACCCTCCACTGATGCAATATGTCTGTGTTTGTTTATGTACACATGTGCCAAAAAAAGAAATTGGGGGAAAAATATTTGGATGGTGGGAGTTGGCCACCCTGAGCCACACTCATTCCTGAGCTGGAGATGCTGGGACGTGTCCAGGGGGGAGCCCAGAGCAGGGACACCCATGGCATGATCCTGGGGCCCTTGGCAAATGTTGAAAGCCACAAGAGGTGGCTAAAGGATGTCTCTCCTCCAGAGCAAAGAGAAGAAGGGGTGGAGCACCATCTCTCCATCACTTCTCTCTCGGATTAGTGCCTGAGCAGGGCTTGTTGAGGGCAGTGGTGTCTGTGTCCCCCCAGCAAAAGGGGACAGAAATGTTTGAGGCCCATGAGCAGCAAGCTGTGGTTACCATGGGAATGCTGCAAATTGGAGAGGGCACAATTCAACAGAGATGGATAAGGGGACAAAGTAGAGCTGCCCCTTGGCAAGCACAGCAGAGAAAATAGTGGGGTTTGGGTGGTTTTTTTTAAAAAAAAAAGCATGTGCATGAGTGATGTCTAATTTTTCATACACTGCAGACTGTCTGCTCTGAGATGTGGAAAATCCTTGCAGAGCCATTGCAGCTTCTGCCACGTTTCACTTGCAGCCCCAGCTCACCTTGCCCAGTGGCCTCTCCTTTCCCCTGGGTGTCCTTCTGCACCCTCCACCTCAAGGAAATGTGCTCTTGACAGCCCCAAATTCACGAACCCTGAGGCAGATCCCCACATATGTAGGAAAAGTTGCTGAAAATGCTGCCAAGAGCTAAACTGGCAGAGGGGCTGATGGTTTGTGACCTGTTCGTTTGTCCATCACCTCTTTCTAAACATAAATCTGTATATTTGACCTCTCTGTCGGTCTCTGTTGTGCCCAGTTCCTCCCAAATGCCCAGTTATTCTGGCTTTTTGATCATTTTTCAGACGTGGAAGCTGTGATGGCAGGTTAACTCCAGACTGGAAAAATTTAAGACATGTAGATTGTAAGATATTAATGTTTCTGAAATTGTTTTGTGCTATAGTCTTTCTGATGCTGCTTCAAGCTGCTTTTGTGTCTGTATTTTATTTACTACTGCTGAGGATTTTGCTGTATTAATCCTTAGTTTCTTATAAATTGTTATGTATCTATAGAGAGAATTATGATTTTAGTTCCAACAACCTCTGCTGTGGAGAAACACGGATGGCAAAGTGATACATCTCTGCAGCAGTCACTGCTGTCCTTAGAAATATGGGCAGCCAAGCAAGCAGAATTTAAGCAGTTTATTCAGAAAAACAGTGATTTTCATCTTCCCTCAGGCTGCCTTTTGGGGATGCAGATACACAAATCCTTTGGCTTGGGCACAGTGGGGATAAATAGGAGCAGTGGGGATAAACAGGACCAGTTTGCACCCGATGTTCAGTTCCCCATGAGAGAGAAAGATGTGAACCTCAGGAGTTTTAGAAAACCTTTTCCTGCCCAGTCATTTTTAACTCCCTCTGTCCTGGCTGTTCATCTTTTGGATCCAGCACTGTTTCAAACACAACCACGCTTGGCTGCATCCCAGCCTGGGCTGGGGAAGTGGCTGAGGAAACCTGTCCTCTGGATGTGCAGACCATTACAAATGACCAGCTACTGGAAAATATTCTTCTCATGGAACTGTCTGTGTATAGTCTGACTCATCTAAAAGCTGGCTAAGAAGGCGAGTCACCTCTGGTGTTTAAAATCTAGGTTAGCCCCATGTGTAAATACCCTTTTCCAGAGCCCATGACTGTATCCATCAGGCATGTTCTGCCCAGCCCACCGAGGGTCAGTTCCTGGGAAGCACAACCAAGGCACCATAACCCCACTGGTCCTGAACATCTGCTCTGTGTTGCCACGTGATTTATGGGAACATGCTGCAAACATATATCTATATATGTGAAAGAATAATACCTTAGCACTGATCAAAAATCCTGTTTATTGCTCTAGTGCCAACGAATGGATTTCTTACACTTCACAAATCACTTGCTGTCCAGATTCCTGCATGGTCATGTTTACATAATAAAATAAGAAGCAAACAGCAACTCCATTGATTTTCAAAATGAACTGCACTTCATCTTTCTATATGAAAAGGTCATGGAGAGATTTATATATGTTTTGTTATTTCTACAGTTACTTGAGGGTGTAAGGCACTTAGTGGGAGTGTGGTTCAGCTTTGGACTATATGGAATCATTTATCTTCATGTGATACTAATGAAAGTCTCTAATTATTTAAGAGCTTACAGGGTTTATAACATTAGCTCAAATTCCTCATATTAGGTTCTTCATTTGCTTTTTCCTCTGAAAGCAAAAACGTGGTAGCTTTTGGAAGAAAGAGAGATGGGTTTTTTCTAGATAAAGAGAAATCTGAGCTATGACTTGGCAGGAAGTTTCCTTGAGGACTTTCTTACAGACTAGATTTCACTATTTCCATGCATTTGAGTTTGCTTCCCCTCACTCTGCCTTTCTAGCCTTTTTTCCTTTAAATAAGAAAGACTTTTCTTCTTCCTTTTCTGCTTTTTACAGCCTAGACAGATTGTGAGGCAAAAGAACCAGGGATTAATGTTAATGCCAGACATTTCCCAGTGGGCAGACAAAATGGCAAAGTCAAATTCTAACCCTAAAAAGTGCCAAATGCTCAGTGAGGGTGCCCAAGGCAGTGCTTGCCCAGACACTCAGCTCCCATCAGAGTGGATCTGTGAGCATCTCCACTGCTTGGTGCTGCTGGCTCCTTCCTGGGGCGATTACACTGGGATTTATGGGCTGGTGAGCTCTCAGCAGAGTGTGCAGCCTTGGCTGGTGCCTGCAGGTGACAATTTGATGTAGTAGGTTAATTCCAGATGTTGCATAGCAATAAGCAGCTGTGATGCTTTCCCCTCTCACACTGACTGTGGGGAGTTCATCCCCCCAGAGCTGCAGCCTCGGGTCCCCTGCACACCTTCCCTGGCAGCTGGGGATGCAGAGGAGCCCTTGAAAGGGGTGAGGAGCCTTCTGTAGGTAACAGGATGGGATGAATCATGGCCTGTGATTATGTCAGACTCTGCAATATGTTTCTCATTTGCTGAACTAAGGCTTTTATGGCACAATAGTGCACTGTGTGCTATGCAGAAGGCAAGGGAGCTGAAGGATAGCAGGGAAGGCAGAGCAAGGAGAAATAAATAGTCCATGGCAGGTATGGACCCTGCTGCCTGCTCTGATTTATGGTTAAAATTCAGTCACTTAAATGGCAGTGGAGTTATTCTCCTCCTAAGATCAGTATTGCTCCACATCCTCCTTTCTTTCAGTTATTTAAAGCCTTCCAATCTTTAGGAGGAAAAAAACCCACCATTGTTAAAAATAATAATTGGTGATTATTTAATGGAGTTGTTCATTAATCTTTGAGTCAGGACATATCAGGCTCTTCCTGCTACAGCCAAGGAATCCAGCCCTTTGCCTGGGGGAGATTATCAGCTTATCAACCCTGTTTTCAGTGCTGGGCATGTGCTGAGTTGTGGTGCAAATCTGGGGGGCTGTGACCAAGTCCCCCCCAGGGCTGCCCCTCCTGGTGGCACTGGTCCCATTCCAGGCTGTCCCTTGGCCATGGAGCAGTCCCAGCCAGCCCAGGACTCCCCCCACACGGGTGCTCTGACATAAGCACTTTGTGCAGATCCTCGGGGGCTCGTAATGCCATTCTTCTGCACTGACTGTTTTGGCCAAGAGCGGTATAAACTTACTGGAAAATGAATAACAAGTGTCAAAGCTGTTTGCTCTGCTCCCTGCTTTCAGCTATCTCCTTTTTCACTCAGGGTTTCTGCCCCTCTGTCCCATTTCCCTGCCCGGACTGGAGCCAGTGCTCGGGGTGCTGTATTTTCTGCACCAACTGTATCCCTTACTGGAAAAGAATTCTATTGTTTTGTACTTCTTGGGGAGGGATAAGGTGACACTTGTGGTTCCCACCACACTTGTCTGCAGCTCAGGAGGAAACTGGGCTGCAGGCATGGTATGAAATTCTTGCTCTCCATCACTGGGAGGAGGAGGAGGAGGAAGCCTGAGGTGTAAAGGAGGGCAGCAGGTCTGCTGATGCAGGCTTGGGATGCACAGGACTCGAGGAGAAAGAGACATGCTGTTGTATTAGAACGGGGGATCCCAATTTTGCAAGCTTGTGGGGTTTTGGTGAGATTTTCTTTCTGTGGATTTGCTTTAAGGAACGATCTCCATGAGAGCCATCTCCCCAGGGCACTGGGAAAGGTGTGTGGTGCAAGGCAGGGGGATGGAAAAATTAACCCCCTTCCCAGGTGGGAAGAGGGTTCTGAGAGCCAGGTTTCTCCAAATTTCCTTGGGTAAAACATGAAGCACCCTAATTCCGAGTGCTCACCAAATGTGCTGGGAAAGAGAGACAGACAGGTCTTGTTTTGGAGAGAGTTAGTGGTCCTCTCCTAGGGCCAAGGATGTGATAGCAGTGGAGAAAAGAGGAAATAAGTCATCCCTGGGAGCTGTGGGAGAGGCAAGGAGCCGAGTCAGCACTTGTGGGCTCACTGTCACACAGACACATCTTGTCGTGGTTTTATCTGGGGAAATTTGGAGGGCTGGTTCCAAGCAGTGCTGGCCATGGAGAACTCCCCTGGCTGACCCGAATCTGGGAAAGGTTTAGCCTCCAGCTGCTTTTCAAATGGGTGTGATGTCAGCAATGCTCTGCAAAAGCTAGCAGATTTGACTTCAGATCAGGCACTGATGTCTCTGAGGAGGTGTCTGGAGGGGGGTTTTTTTCCAGCACATGGTTGTGGGTTTTTTGCAACCAAAGCTCTTTGTTTGGGGATTTTGCTGAGTTGCTCTATTTTCTGCTTCAGTCATTTATGGCACACTGCTGTGAAAGTGATGTTGGTGAAGCCAGGCAGAACATCTCCACCCACAAGAGCTCTGCAGCACAAAGAGGTGAGCAAGGGGTGGGTTTCTGGCTTACCCAGCCAGTGTCTCGTGCTGGTCCTGGGGCTGCACTCAGGAGCAGCTTCCAGAGGTATTTGCCAACCTTTCCTAGTGCTCTGAGCATCCAAATCTGGCATGTTGTACCTGATCACTGAGGATCCTGTTGAGCTCCAACCCAGGCTGTGGGTTGGATCCTGCACGGGTCAGCATTGACCCCAGAAACAAGGAATAAAGCTCCAGGAGTTGAACATTTCATCCCATCAACCTGGGAGAGATTTGCCCAGATGACTTACATTAATTTTAGTGGAAACTGTGTGTAGAAACCATGAGCTTAAATCAAGAAGATTATGTCAAAAGAGCAGACTTCATATTCATAAATCCAAATGACAGACTCCAAGTGGGTTTTTCTGCTCACTGCAAAGAACCCATCACTATTTTCAGCTCCTTAAAGCTGACACAATGCCCAACCTTCATGGGGATCTAGTTTTGGAATGGTTTTTGTAATTCAAAGGATAAAGGAAGAAATCTCCCCAAGTAGGGCCATGTTAATAAGCAGCTGCAGTAAAAAAGAGCAGTTCTCAGGGACTTCAGCCCAAGTTTTGGCTTGGCATCTCACTGCAGTCTCTGTGCCAAGGTGGGATGAGCTGCTGAATAACATTTCCTTGTGGTGGTGTGGTTGGGAGCACGGCAAAGGATGTTGCATCAGTCCATCCCAGCATGGAGACTGGCACTGTCCATGGAAGAAACAGCCCTTCCTGACCAGCTGCACTTTTAAAATTCTATCCATTAACTGAGATGAAAGGAGGGGGAAGTACAACCATCAGGAATCTCCACCATGGAGAGTATTAATTTTTCTGGGGAAGATTTAGCTCGGTACCTGCTGAGCTTGTGTGGAGATGGGGATCTAAGACAACATAGCAATCACAGACTGATCAAAATGCAACTGAAGAAGGGTGTGAAATTTAGTGTATTGCAAGAGGTTGAGAAAACCATGGCATGTCTGTGGGCAAGCAGAAAGGAAAGGACCTTGAATGCTTTGGGACTGGCAATGCCAACACAGAAGATACACTGCCTAATGCCACCAAACTTTTGGAGAACCTCCCAGCCTGGGATTGCCAAACCCCACTGGCTGCACGCAGGTCTGGGGCTTGTTTCCCCTCTACAGATCCTAAAAAGCCCATGCAGTGTCATGCCTTGTGCCTGGTGTTCCAGTGGCTGCTCTGGGGATGCTGATAGCAGCTCTCAACACCAATTTGGATGGGCACCTCCCCATGAGCCATCAGATAACAGCCCTGCTTCTGGGAAAGGAAGAGAAAACCCTCCCTGCAAAACCTGCTTTGGAGGGGGGAAGAAAAAGCTTTTGTGCCAGGAAACAGTAGCCATCACTAATGAGAAGGGAGCAACTTGTCATTAGGCTCTTGTCAGTGACTGACATGTTTGTGGCTCTGGACATCTGGAAGGGATTTAGCAGAAAGGTCTGGCTCCTGTGACACTGCTAATCTCCCTGGCTGATGGATTCAAAGGGAAGGACGTGGAAGGAGAAAAGAAAACCGAAGATCCATGGGCTGATTCTTGCCACATGTGAAATAAATAAAGGACCTGCTCAGGAGAGAAGGTAAACAACCCCATTCTGCAGCACCAACTGCTTTCTCTTGCTGGTCCCTTCTGCTGTTACTTATTGGAGTTAACTGGTGTTTTGCTTTCAGCACGTTGTAGTTGAGACCAGCAGGGTCTGGGTTTGTGCAGGGTGGTGGAGGCTCAGGGACTCTCCCCAGCCCCCCTGCCCTCTTGGACTGAGTGTTTGGGGCTCAGTGATGCTTCCTGTGCACAGGGGGTGAGCAGAGCTTGAGCCAAAGCCCACCTGGCACCAGCTCACCCAGGTTTTGTGAGTACATTTGGGGGTCAGCCTGTGACCCCGCCTTTGGCTCAGCAACCTTGTGCATCTGCTCACCAGCATGACCCAAGCAGACCCCACTGGTGACCTGGGACAAACATGGGCATCCTCCCACTGCAGCAGCCCTGGGGGGGAGGCACAGGAACACACAGAGGTTCTCACTGTTGGATTCATGTTGGTGTGAGATAAGAAAGAAGAGCCATGGGGAAAAAACTGGCTGAGGAAGAGAGATTTCCCAAAGCCAAATGTGGTTGGAGCTCTCCTGGTCTGTGGGAGGCCTGAGTTCCCCTCTCAGGACCTGCTTGGCTGCAGGTAAAGGGGCTGCTCTGGGTTAGTCAGGCTCAGAAATCACTCAGCCTTACAGAAAATTGCACAGCTAAAGGCTGCTTCAAAATAAGGAACTTGATTTGTGTTTCCAGTCTCCTTGACTATCGGGTTCTTCTGGGAATGACCCAAATTTCATCTTCTTCGAGGTTTGGGAAACCTTCCAGCTGAAAATGCAGCACACAAAATATTGGTTGTGCTCCTTGCCTTGGTTCAGTCCTGCTCAGGGATAACCTCATGCCTAGACATGGTGCTGCTATACATTGTGTACCAATGAGCAATGTATTTAAAGTTGTTTCACTCAATGTGACACAATATTTGGACTATTATCTTGAGCGTGGCATGCCTAAAATATGCTAGTGGATGTCTCATGGTTTTGAGATGGTCTTTTTTTAGTCCCATATGGGCTAAAATAATAAGGGTCTGTCCAGAACCCATGAGCTCAGACCTCAGTAGGATTCACATACAATTCCTAATTTGGACAATTCCTGATCCAAACAGTTGCTGGAGGAAAATGGCCAGGGAATTCCCTGGTTCTGCATTTTAAAGTGTAAATCACCAAAGGCCAGTGAAAGCTAACGAGCAAAGAGACCTCAACCACCTAAAAAATTACTCCCACCAGTAATCAGCTCAGAGGGCCTTTAAATGACCTTTAAAAATATTTTATCATATTCTATTTTTTTGCTTTTGAGAAGAGCTTTTGTTTCCAAGAGCTTTCGGAGAGTTGGACAGTTGGATTTTGCCAAGTTCTGAAAACCCAGAGCGACAGGTACCCGGAGATGGTGCTGGACATTTAACCCTGGCAGGTCTGATGAGCTCTGGAGCAAATCCCTGGGAGTGTTCCTGGGTGTGTATTTTCACATTATGTCCCTAAATCCCTGCAGTTTGTTCCCAGCCAGCCTCAGGCAGGGAGAAGTCGCTCCATCTTCCACCTACCTGGCCTCTACAAAAAAAGGGGAGTTTGGGATTGGACAACCATGACCTCATCCAGGGAGTTTCACGTTACTGTGAGGATTAGGACCATATGAGTGGAAAGCCTGTGTGATAAATATTTGTTCCTGCTCATGGATGAAGGATCTGTCCTGCAGCAGCTGGAGGAGGGAGTGTGTTCTCCCTGCTCCTCCAGCACACTGAGCTCCTGGTGTAAATTAGCCCAGCCCTGTGCTATAATAAGAGAAGCAAATGTGCCTGCTTACCAGCTTGGGACTTGGAGAGTGATGTGTGGACAGTGCCAAACCATTGTGAAAAGCAGACTAAGAAGAATTAAAAACTAATAATGAAGAAATTAGTTGGCCTTGATTGCGCTGCAGTGACCAGACTAATCCTGCTGGAATCCTCCCAGGCCAGAGCACCACTTACTCAGTTTCCCAGTAGCTGGCAACTCTGCTTTTTAAAAGTGGTGGTGGAAACTGCTTTGGTTTTAAGAAAGTCTTTATTTGTAGTGAGGTTTTGCTTCATTTGAATTACAGATTTTCAGGCACTTAAAGCTAATGGGAATACAAACTTATGTTGTATCACACCAAAGAAATCACCTCCCTAATTCTTCCCATAAATGCTCAAAGCTGAGTTTCTCCTGACCCTGCCTGAGTGGGAAGCACCACCAAAATCAAGAGCTCGTTTTGCCTAGAGAAGAAGAACTGGATTTAGCCCAAGGTATCTTGCTTTACAACGTGCTATGTCTCCTATAAAAATCCACGTCTCCAGTTTCTCTCTGCTTTGGCCATGCCAAAGTCCTGGTGCATGTTCAGACATCCTCTGTGAGGCCCATTCCCACACCTGCATCTCTTGTAAAAGGCAATAAACCTGCATGCCTTGAGCCTCAGAAAGGTGTGTGTGCTGCTCCGGATGAACCAGCGTGTGCCTCCTTCAAATACCGACTGAAACCTCAACAAAATGCTGCTCCTTGTGTTTTATGGAAAATCAGCGACGTGGACCTGGCTGGTTGGAGAAGGGTTTTATCCAGGAACATGTGTCTGTACATTGAGCTTGCATAATGAAGGCAATTATTTTCCAGTCAACCCTCCGAACACATATTGCAACATTTGTTCTCAGCAGTGGGGAGGAAATGGATCCAAAGCACTCCAGCTCTGCCTGGCCCTTTATCAAGGAGCCTCTAGGAGTGCTGTAGTTAATATTATTAAATCATTCCCTCCTAAAAACAATCACTAGCCTTGTTATGTTATCTACTCAGCTGGAACTAGAAAACCACTGCAGCTAAATTAAGCTGTATGTCCCCTGTAATTCCTCGTGGTGATGATGGACTCACAGTAACTAATCAAGAAATGTGTCTGTGGGTTTGGGGGTTCCAGGTGCATGGGCATCGTGGATTGGGGTGCAGCCCCAAAGAGACAGTGGGGAATGGGATGCCTGTGTCTGAGGAAGCAGAAGGGAAAGGTGCAATCCAGACATGGAGGAGGGATAGAATCGCCTGGTGAGGTAAAAAATCTCCATCATTGAGCAGTATCAAAGCTGAAGGAAAGCCTGAGGAGGTGTTTTGCTGCTGCTGGTGCTTTGCTGGGCAGGAGAGCAGGCTGAGTGGGGTTATTTTGCTCTGGTCCCTATGCAGAACAGCCCTGTGGGGACCAGTGTGGCAGAGCCTGAGCCCAGGTCCCAGCTCCTGCTGCCATCACTCACTTCCCAGTGGAGTCCTGGCTCCTGCCCATCCTGCTGTGCCTCCAGAGATGGTCCTGCTGGTGGTGGAGCTGGTTCAGCACACAGATCCAGCAGGAAGCTCTTTCTCTTCTCTTAGATGCAGCATCTCTTCCTGCTCATGAAGGTGTGACTCAAACAAGGCATTGCAGCCTTGAGTCTTTTGACTCCCCAACTCTTAGTGATTCTAAATATTTTTAATGCTCTCCTAACTGCAAGAGCCCACAGGGCTTGTATAAACCCTGGGGATTACTGCAGAATTATGGATAATGTGTTGGAAAATGTACAGTAGAGAATATTCTGGCACTGTCAGCTGCAACATGACATGAAATGCATTGAGAGAGGCAGAGCCCCCATGAGCAGTGGGTGATGCCCACCTTGTCTTGTTGGGTGTAGCATATTAAAATGTGCAAATCTGAAATTATTGTGCTGAGCCACAGAGGGACTTTTTGAGGTTGGCCTCGAAGTCAGAATCTTGTGCTGCTTTCAGGGAGCTGAACCCCATCCAGAGTCTGCAGGCCAACAGGAGCAGCCTCCTGGCCATGCACCTCCAGTTACGAGACGGGCCACTGACATAATGTAGTTTGTGTATCTTTTTGGCAGGCAGTGCTTTCTTCTGCCTGTTCTGTTTAACTGAAATTAATGAGTGTCTTGGGGATTGGTTTTGGGTTTGGTTTGGTTTTTTTTTTTTTTTTTTTTTTTAAGGAAGTTCCAATATATCACAATAAACTAAATGAATTCAGATTTCAAAGCTCAGCATCCCAAAATAACAGTCAGTTGTAATTTGGCTCAGGATGCTCTGAGGTTTGCTGTCTTCCTGCATTACAAGGTGGCCTCCAGCCAACCTCAGCAGATTATTGTGCTGACGCTGGGTGTCTATCAGACCTTTAAATCAGTTGAAGCAGGCCAGAGAAAACTTGCTTTTATCCATTTTAAGGTCTGTAGACTCTGCTCATCAAGTGGTTTGCTCTCCAGCGATGGCACAGACTTTTCCATGGCTTATGCAGCTATGCATGGAAATGAATACTCCCCAGAAAGATATGTCAGAATAAGATTTCTTAGGGGTTTTCTGCTTCACTGCTGGCTTGCTGAAAACAAGAAGATAAATTGCAGGATAAGGAATAAAATGAGAACATGTGAGAGCTAGAAATGCCTTGTGGGAGCTCTTTTCTATCTCTTTTTTCTTTTTCATATATGGACGATATGACTAAGTGACACTGAATTATTCCCTGCAAGTTGAATTGCTACATCTTGTGACTTCCTGCTCTGTAATTTTACTGTATCATATATCTGCACTATTGGGCAGGGGGAAGGAGGGGAAAATAGAAAACAGATGAGGGGATATCGTAGCACTGCTCATGAGATTCAGTGGGTTTATTCTGTGTGTGTGCCTGTCGGTGTACCAGAGAGCAACAGCAATGGAGAGGAGTTCTTAAAAAGATTTCTCTCGAAGTATCTAATGTGGGAAGATAATTACAAGCTTATACCATGAAGCAAGGGAATTGTTTTGTTTATATGAGAGGAGATAAAGCACATATTTCTTCCTTCACAATGATATATTAAAAGGAAGCAGAATATTGTGTGTAATTGCCTTTTTGGCCAGCACTCCCTGAGGCCTCCAAGGACAGGACAAAGGGTGCCTTTCCCAGCCCATGAGCTAACTCAGGGCAGCAACCCTGCTTAAATACTTCAGGGGAGGCACTTCAGCATCACTCACTGGGGATTCATTTGGCCAGACCTAACAAGACCTACAGTGATAACTCCAATTTAATCAGAGAGAACAAACAAACAGTAACTGTACAAGGGCATGGCGTGACAGGACAAAGGGGAATGGTTTTAAACTGACAGAGGGAAGGGACAGATTAGATACTAGAAAGAAATTCTTCCCTGTGAGCGTGGTGAGGCACTGGCACAGGTTGCCCAGAGAAGCTGTAGATGCCTCATTCCTGTAAATCTTCAAGGCCAATTTGGACAGGGCTTGGAGCAACCTGGGTGAAGATCATCTTATTCCAATCCCTTGCCACCTTCCACCAGATCAGGTTGCTCAGATCCCCATCCAACCTGGCTTCTTATGTATGTTACTGCATGTTCCTGTACATAATATGTGTTTTACTATTTTATTATTATGTTACTGTATGTAATCATAGCACTTTGCACATACAGAGTGCCTTTTGGATGCAGTATTGAGTGGGGCTGGAATATAAATCCCATGAATTTGCCACTGTGTGTGGTGGAGGCGAGTGGGATTAGTTCTCTTCCTTTTCCAGCAGGCTCTGGACACATCAAATGGAGCTGTCTGCGAAGGGAAATGAAGAGGATTATGTGATCTTTATCGGGATCTTTTTACAAGACTGATGTATGAAAGCAAGAGTGTGGTGTGAAGGAGCATCTGCCACGTCGTTAACACATCGGACGTGGAAAGCACAACCCAGAAGGCAAGTGCAGGAGCATTTGGGGTGAAGAAGTTGTTCCAAAAAGACCTAAAATGACACAGAAGGGAAATATATTCCCCTGATGTTAGAGCAGACAGTGAAAGCAGGGAACAAAGTGAGTGTGTGGGATGAGATGGGGTGTATTTCTTAGCAATACATGGGCAGGCTTGTGGTTAAAGGCATTTCCCAGCAGTTAAAGTGACTGCTCTGCTGAACTCCCAAGCCAAGCCAGGCCTGGGCTGCTGGCTGTCAGCGCTGCTGTCACCAGGGAACATTGTCCTGTGGTGCTCTGATTCCATCTCTCTTTGCTGCTTGCTCGAGCCCTGTTTGTGCTGGAGCTGCTCCCATCGCCGTGTGTGCCGTGCAGGATGTGCCTCCAGCCACAGCGTGTCACAGACACCCGAGTGTAAAGTGAAGGAAGGATCACTTAGTTATTCTCCCGAATAAATTCTGCTGAGCTTGGAACAAAAGAACAACGAAGATGCTCAGATTTTCAGCGGGTTTTCTCAGAGTCTGTGAAAACGAGAGGGGAGAATACTCTGGGGGGAATAAAAACCCCGACCTGAAATCACCATTAACTACAGCTCTGAGTGAAATGGAGTTTCAGCCTGTTGCAGGAATGTGGGTTTTACTAAACATCACTATAGCTGTTTACTTGGGGAATTATAGTTTATGCTACTATGAGGACAGTAGAAATTTAATATGGCAGACAAATACAGAAGAACCCACTTTTAATGCAATACTGCTGATTATTTCCCCTGAAACTATTACTGGGGAGGTGGCAAGGTGGTTTTTCTCCAGCAGCTCTCCTTCTGGCCTTTCTGTGCAGCTCACAGCACTAAGTGAAAAATATTTATGGTCTTAATGATTCAGTAATTTCAGCCTTCGCTTTTGTTTATACAGGAAAAGCTTTTTAAATAATAAATGTTTATTATTGCTGGATATTTCTTCGTTTGGCTTGGGGTATGTCTTGCGATTCCTCCCTTCTGGTGGAGCAGCTGTTATGTCTGAAATGTGTATAGAAGGGGCTGTTTGTGTAAGTGCAATTTTCTACGTGATTGATTTTGGAGTATTTGTACGAGTGTGCACGGAGTCCACTGCCCGTGGATTTCATTTCAAACTAAACATCCGTCTGGAAGCAGAGGTTAAAACAAGTGCAAACCAAAGCAGTGGTTAGTCACAAATAGGTTTGTCACAGTCTGATAGCCAAGTGCATTTGAATATTTCTTTGCAACACTTGAACTGCTCTCAAACAGATTCACAGATGTTAATTGAAAGCTTAGCCAGTACAGAAAGTCCTGCTGGAGAGGAATAATGAATAAGGATGCACTGGAGAAGAACGAGGAAGGCAGCAGGACCAGGAGGGGAGGGATGGGAAGGAAGTAAAGCAGCAGTGGTAGATAAAAACAGTGAATTTGCCTTCCTGTCACTGAGGGGACCCAGGACATGTGTCAGTGCTGGGCACAGGATGGCACTGGGGCTGCCCCATCCCTCCCCATGCTCAGCCCCTGACCCCTCACAGCTGGTTGTCCCTCCTCACTCCCTGTTTGCTTAGTCTCCAGGGAAACACTCCAGTGGGAAAAATCTTTGTCAAGTTCATTTCCAGCATTTTGGGTTCATCAAACTTCTGCTGGAAGGTGTCTCGAGGACGTCAACCCTCATTTTGGAAGATTATGATGGGAACATGGTGATCCTGGTGAGCTCATCCCCAGGACAGGAAGCCCTGTGCTCCTGGGGGAAGATGCTCTTCTGAGGATGTGGGGTTTCTGCTTCTTGGGGGTGTCCAGAACAGGAGCTTGTACATCCATAAACCAGCTGTGTGAATGAAAGGGACCTTGCCATTCCCAAAAGGCAGTCTGACACATGGGGACAAAGCCAGGAGCCTGTGTCCAGGTGCTTGGCCCTGCCACCACGTGAGATTTTCACTGTTGTTCTTCACAGGGAAATTAGAACTGGCTCCTGTCTTCAGAGGACTCAGCAGTTGGCATACCTTTGCTTGATCTCCCTCCTCTTTTTGTTCCATTTTGAAAGAGCTTTAAGCCCTCCCCTGGCAAAAAAAAATACAATAGCTGGTGGAGGAGGAGTTAGATCAAGGGGTCTAACTCTGGCCTGGAAAAAGGCACAATCATCAGATCAGGCTTCACAGCTCTAAATCTTTGCCCAGAGTCGAGGAACAAAGTCACCCCTTTTTGGGCAGAGTGTAGATCAGTCCTCCCTTTTAAACAGAGCATTGGAAGTTCATAAAATGCTTCCATTTTACAGAAAAGCAGCTGAGAAAGGCTTGGGTTAGGCAGTACCTGAAAGGGTTTAAAACCTCATCTTTTCCTCAGGAACACATGAAACCTCTGTTTCTTGTCTTTTAGGCATGGAGTCATGAGCCTTTGCAGGTAAGATTTCATGTTTTACCTACTTAGATGGAGGCAGCAATGAAACACTCCCTGGGGAGAGAGGAAACCTGACTAAGGAATGGTTTTCTGTATTTTATCCAATAAGCATTAATGTTGTTTACACAGATCAGATTTATTTACTGGGGGTGGCAGGAATCTTTGTAAATTCAAAGTGTTTATTATCGCTAAAGACTTCTTCTGTTTGGCTCAGTGTCTGCTCGCTGGATATGTTTCAATTCCCATCCCTCGCTAAGCAGCTGCCCTTGCTGGCCACTGCCCAGTCTGCAAAGCTGCAGGAGAGGTTTGCACAGCTCTGTCCCTAAGGGCAAGCGGCCCCAAAGGACCCCTGCTGCTTCCCAGGAGGATTTAGGGGGAAAAGAACCCTTCAACTTTGATGTCAGTCCAATCAGAACAAGTCTTGTGGGATACTGTGGTGAGTCACAGAATTACAGAAAGTTTGGGGTTGGAAGAGACCTTAAAGCTTCTCCAGTTTCAACTCCCTGCCATGGGCAGGGACACCTTCCACTGTCCCAGGCTGCTCCAAGCCCCGTCCAACCTGGCTTTGGATGCTCCCAGGGTTGGGGCAGCCACAGCTTCTCTGGGCAACCTGTGCCAGGGGCTCCCCACCCTCACAGGGAAAAACTTCTTCCTAATACCCAATCTAAATCTCTCCTCTTACAGTTTAAAAGTTCTCCTTTGTCCTAACGCTATGTAAGAAGTTGCTCTCCTTCCTTTTTATAATCCCCCTTTACGTACTGGAAGATGCTCTCAGGTCTCCCTGGCCCTTTCTCTTTTCCAGGCTGAACACCCTCTCTGCCCAAGAGCTCCTGCTTTGGGTGTTTGCTTCAAAAGGAACCAGAAACCTCTGGCAGTGCCGGGAGGGGACTGACCCCAGCGGGCACTGGGGGAGGCGATGCGGGGTGACATCCCCCCCTCCCCGGTGTGGGGTGACATCCCCCCCTCCCCGGTGCGGGGGTGACATCCCCCCTCCCCGGTGCGGGGTGACATCCCCTCCGGTGCCCAGTGACATCCCCTCCGGTGCGGGCAGGGCAGGGCTGGGGCCGGTGGGACACCCGGAGATCTGAGCCCCGGCTAAGGGGGGAGGACGGAGGGGGAAAAAAGTCCAGATGAAGAAGAAATAAGCTGAAACGCTGGGCTGGCAAGCGGGATGCGGGACGCCGCCGGCTGCTCTCTGCTCCCGCAGCGGCGGGGCACGGACGGACGGGAGGATGGAGGGGCGGACGGAGGGACGGGACGGGGGGATGCCCTTGCTGGGGGGCGGCCCCTCTCCCCTCCTCCCCGCCCCCGCCCCGCCGCAGCCGCATTTAACTCGCCGTCCCGTCCCGTTCCATCCCCGTCCCGGTCCCATCCCGGTCCCGTCCCGGCCATGGCGTGGCTGTCGCTGTCGCTGCTGCTGCTGCTGGCGCTCGGTCTCGCCGCCGCCGCCAAGTCCCCGTACCAGCAGGTCCTGCAGCACAGCCGGCTCCGCGGCCGGCAGCACGGGTAAGCGGGCAGGGCAGGGCAGGGCTGCGGGCAGGCACCTCTCCTGTCCCGCTGCCTTTGCCCCCATCCCGGCGGGGCGGGAGGACCGCGGGGGATGCGCTCGGTGCCGGCTCCGCCGCGGGGTCTTTGTGCGGGAGCGGAGGCGGCGCCGAGACGGGGGTCCCCCCTCCTGTCCCTGCCCAGTACAACCTCCCTGTACCAGAGGCACCTCACCAGTGCCAGGAACCAACTTCTCCAGTGCCAAGAACCAAGCAGACACCCAAGGCTAGCGCTGCTTACTGGTGGTATTAGAGACTTAAAGGGCGACACCAGAGAGATATAGACAACACCTACAGTCATAAAATCACATTTTCACCTTCACTACCAAAGTTTTTAGTCACCACATTAACATTCTGCCACTGCACATCCAGAGTTCTGTACACAGTTCATTAGGAGCCCAGTGTTGCCTGTGCCATGTCAAACAGACCTGTGCCACTGCTGCTACATTGCCTGCAGTGCTTAACCTATTCGAAGCACAACAGCTTTTATGTCTAACTGAAAAATAAGAGGACCAATCAATATGCACAGCCTTTCATCAGCCAGAAGTCTTAAATTAAGGCTTGTATTAATTGTATATAATTGAAATGATAAATTCCCCAAGATAAATCATATCTCACTTGTAAATGTTACAAATATTTTTCCTAACATTTATAAATAAGTTCTCATTCATAAGGATTTGGAGATTAATGCAGAGCTAGGGATGTAATTTCTTTGCAAATGAAGCTATGTCAATGTCACTGCTATTTATAGATCTCCAGACTCCCTATTTCTTTAATCAAGTGTAACAGGTGATGAATCAAGGCATTTTTTTATTGTTCGCTCTGTTAGCCTCAAGAATCAGAAAGGGATTCTATAATCTAATTTTCCCAGAGATTATGTAACAAAAGTGATAAACTTATAGTTAGTACAGCAATAGTTTTGACAGCTATAATTTTTTTCCCCAGAAGAAAGTAATTTGAATTTAGATTAAGACACATCACTATAACTTTCCTTATAAACTGTTGGATTTCTTGATCGCTCCATGTGCACATTTGACTGAGTGAACCAAAATGTGGAAATTAAAAATGTAGGAAGAGAGGAGCTCCTGCATTCCATTGACCTTTATATTAGTTAAGCATTTTGAATTTTAATATATGTATGATACATACTTTAATTAAAGTGTAAATTAGAACTCTGAATTCCTTGGATTTATGAGCCATGTATCTCTAAAGCTTCATTCTAAAACCTTTCAGCCATCGGGCTGTAGGACACACTGCTAGATGCTGAGAGCAACAGCATCTATAGGTTAAAGGTGGGAACTTCTGGCCAGTTATCCTTGAGTTTAATTTAAATTTGAATATGAAGGCAATCAGATGAAAATATTAGAAACAGAAAAAAATTCTAGCTGCCTGTGTAAATTAATAGAAGGAGTAAAAGTCTCTTTCTGCCTGCCTATATTTCCCCCCAACCATACACAGAATCACAGAATTATTAAGGTTGGAAAAGACCTTTAAGATCACCAAGTCCCATTGTCAACCCAGCACCCTGTTCACACCAAACCACATCTTCAAGTGCCACAACCACAGGATTCTTGAACCCTTCCAGGGGTGGTGACTCCACCTCTGCCTGGGCAGCTGTGCCAGAGCTCAGCCACGCTTTCTATGAGGCAATTTGGATGAGCACACACATGTAAAGAGTTTACACAACTCTGAGTGCTCCCTGTAAGTATGTTGAGATCATAGGGGGCCTGCTGGCTTCCCTGCTGCCAGGGGAGGGAAAGGGGAGATTCCTGTTTCAACAGCGTTCCATAAAAAGCCATTCAGAAAAAAATGACCAAAAAACATAAAGAAACACCCCCTTCCCAAAGCAGAAAACACTCCCTCAGCACAAAGTGCTGTGAGGTACATGATGCTCAGGAACCTGCCTACATGCACTTTTTATATGTGGAACACAACGAGCATGTCTTTCACAAATCACCCCTCTGGAGGATGCTAAAAAAAAAAAAAAAAAAAAGGAAAAAAAAGAATCCTCAGATTGGCTGTTTATTCCCTTCCTTCCCAGATATTTTACAGAAAGTTTTGTATTTATAGGAGCTGAAATGCATTCATCACAATTGCCATTACTCAGTCCAGCATTTCCAGCATGTTCTCTTTCTCTCTTACCTCTTGTACTGCATGATCCTCAAAGATGCTAAAAAATAACTCTGGGGAAAGAGATCATTCCCATTGGCTTTCTTTACATCACACATGTAAATCAATGAGTTCTAGAAAAAACTGTTTGGATGCAAAACTTCCAAAAAATTGGGTTCTGGTTTGGGTCTCACCTCCCAGGGGGGCACCCAGGATTCTGCAGGACACAGCGCTCTGTAACCCTGCTGCTCCCAAGGAAATTGTGAAGGGCTCAGCCCTGGTTTGAAAGCCCTGTGAGAAACTGGGATGTGTCTGAAAAGCAGGACCACACCAGAAATGAAGCCCTGGTTGGAAAATTGCTGGAAGTTTGCTCAGCTCCCATGGAAACCCTGCAGTTGTGGGGTCTGATGCTGGTTGTACTTCTTTTCCTCTGTGTGATACTGGTAACCCATCATCTCTCTGGCTTTTCTGCTGATGAATGTAACGGAGTGCTGGGAATTTTGTCTGGGTGTAGATCAGCTGATGCTGCTCTTTAAAAAGAGCCCTTTATCCTCTGAAGCTGAGAAACAGTTCTTGCAACAATTCATCACGAATGACAAAATCCTTAACAATGCTGTTCTCATTCTGGCCTATCTATAATTCTTGGATGTTGTTTCCCCTCAGAACAATGTTATCTGAGCCAAGCAGAGTGGCTGGGCTGTAGTGCTGTGCACACAGATGTGGGGGCTGAGCCTCAGCTCCTCTGCTCCCTGCAGGCAGCCCCTTCCTGCCTCCCAGGCCAAGGCATGGGCAAGGGAAGGGACAGAAGTGGAGAAGGCAGAACTCTGGGAATGAAGGGAATATATGGAAAGGAGAGGGTACCAGTAACTCTAGAGTTCAATAAAGAATTCAATCCCAGAATGGTTTGGCTTGGAAGACCTTAAAGACCATCTCGTTCCACCCCCTGCCATGGGCAGGGACACCTTCCACTAGCCCAGGGTGCTCCAAGCCCTTTCCAGCCTGGCCTTGGACACTCACAGGGATCCAGAGGCAGCCACAGCTTCTCTGGCAACCTGTGCCAGGGCCTGCCCACCCTCAGGGAGATTCTTCCCACAAGGAAGAATTTCTTCCTAATGTCTAATCTAAAACTACCCTCCTTTAGCTTAAGGGCACTTCCCCTTGTCCTGTCCCTCCATGCCTTGTCCCAAGCCCTTCTCCAGCTTTTCTGCAGCCCCTTTAGACACTGGAAAGGGCTCTCAGGTCTCCCTGGATCCTTCTCTTCTTCAGGTGAACACCCCCTGCTTTCCCATCTTATCTCCAGAGCAGAGGAGCTCCAGCCCCCTGATGAACCTCATGGCTCTAGAGAAAAGCAGTGATCAGCACTGCCCATTGTCTTTGCAAGCTCTTTGTTGCCTGCTGTGCATCCTGCAGTCTTTGCCTGCTTGGTTCCCTCAATAACACAGGCTCAGGACATGCCCTCACAGCTGCTCATGCTGCTCCACCTCAGCAGTTCCTCACCTCCTTTTGCAGCCAGGCTGTCCTGCTTACCTAAATTCATGCCCTAACTGAAAGCAGTGGCCATAAGCCTCACTTTTATTTATAGCAGTAAGACCCACAACGTTTGCCAGGGGGGACAATGAAACAAGAGAGGGGAATGGACACTGGAGTGTCACCTGGGAATGGAGACTGGAGTGTCACCTGGGGAATGGACACTGCAATGATTCCTGCTGGTGTTACTGCACAGCAGGTGAGCACACTGTGAGAGCATCACTGACTGCCCACCCCAAACAGAGCCTGTCTCCAGGCTCAGGGCAGCATCAGGGGCTTTGCAGAGGCTGATTTAGCACCAATTTGTGCAATGCAGTGCGATAATGAAGCAAGGTCATCGTGGCTATAACTCTGCAAAGACAGTGGATGACATCAGGAGCCACTTGGGCTCAAGGCAAGTGGTGTTGGCACCCTCGGAGCCTGAGTAACCACTGGGGCTGCAGCCAAGCAAGGGGAATGGGTGCAGGTGTGGGCTGCAGTTCGTGTGAAAGTGCTGTGCTAAGGGAACTGCTAATTAATTCGACACCAAAAGACTCGCTTAGGTAGAAGGCTGCTTCTGTAATCCCTGCAGATTGAGGCAGCCCAGCTGCAGCTGCAGCACTGCTCTCAGCTTTGCAGTCCTCTCCTCAAAGACTCTCAAGGTGGTAATCTTTGCAAAGCAGCGAGAGAACTGCACATCAGCTCTGCCCTCAGCCAGATGTGGTGGGACCCACCCCCCCCATCCTCACAGGTAACCTCTCTCTAGAACTGTCCTGCTGCCCATTCCTCCCACCGTGTGCCTCAGTCATCCCTCCAGATTCCAAAGGGAGCAGAAAGCTTTCATTTCCCTTCACACATCTGAGGGGTAGGGAGCTCACACAGTCACTGCCACCGGGGGATGGGAGCCCCTAGCAATGGAAAATAATTTGAGGAGCATTGGCTTGCTCAAAGCCTCGGAGAAGGTGCATTAGTTTTAGATAACAGGTCTCAGTTGTCTCTGGCAGGTTGCCCTTGACTCTCAAGGGCAAAGTCCTCTTTTCCCTGCAGCCTTTTTTCCTTGGGCAGCTTGGTCCCTTCCCTGCTACCCCAGATTGTCCTTCCTCCCCACCCATCCTGCCTTCCCTGCTTTGCTGGCAGAGCAGCCCCATTTACCTCCCAGCTGTGGCTGCCAATTCTTCCTTTCCAGTTACCATAATCCAGGTTTTTTTCCTGGAAAATACTTAGAAGACATTGCAGCACTATCACCCCTTCAAAGTGTTCAAAGAAAGCAAGGAAAGGGATTGCTTCCCAAGTAACTCTCTTTTTTCCCCATGGTATCATTGCATAAATACAGGCAATGTTTTAAAAGGGTTGTTATTCCTTCCATTTCACAGAGGAAAGAGGAAACTCTGGCACAATGAGGGTGCACTGGGATCCCAGGAAAGGTCACCTGTGCTTCACTGGGCTAAGAGGTGCCACAGAATCAGCTCAAAGTGCTGAAACCCAGGAAACTCAGATGGCTTTTGTCAGTTTTCCACTCCACTCCCTATTAATGCTTCACCCAAAGATGAGCTTTTCAGAAGTTAATGCAAAACCTCCAGCAAGCATCACAGTTTTGATAAGGAAAATCCTTGAGGTTGTCCTTTCAATCAACCTGTTTGGATACACATTTTTATTCCTTATTGCTATTAATCCCACTTCTACAGAAGACAGATAACAAAAGATTCCACTCTATTATGGTGAGGGAATTCTCTAGCTTAACAGACAGCCTGAATGTGTCTCACTTGTACAAGACAGAAGAACATTCTATTCCCTGATATGTCTGAGATAGTGAGGCTGATGGGCCTGACAGGCAATGAACACTTTTCAGTCTGAACATTTTACATAATTTAGGAAATAGATAAATAAAGAAAGTAAATAAACAAATAAAACCTATCTTAAGAATATCCTACAACTGCCTAAGGTTAGACAGGATGTCTTCTGGAAGAAACCCAACTCTCCCAAACCTCGTGAGCATCTTGTAACATATCTAGTCTGACAGTCCTCTACATAAATAGCAAATAAATACAATTACTGCCTTAACAGTAACCATACAGCTAAGGGAGACAAGAAAAGGGAGAGGGAGAGGCAATTGTGTTCTTTCCATGCTTATTCCTTGAAAGAAAACAAGCAGCATCTCTTTCACTGTCTTTTTGCCCATCTGTTTTGAAATCCCCCACAAAAGCTGCTAATTGTCCTTGATAGCATAGGAGTTTATTTTTGGGTTCAGCTTACACAGTGAGATCAGTGGCAGCTCTAACTTTGCTAGTCTGGATGCTGCCTCTAACTGGGAGCAGCAACCCCCATGGCCATGGCAGGGATCTGCATAACTGTGGGAAGGCAGTGGGGTTCACTGCTTGTATTGAGATTTTCACTTTATAAAAAACACTTCTTAAAGATTCTCTGTGTCACATGAAAGAGGAGTCATGCCGAAATTGGAGATGACAAACTTTGTCCCCAAAATACCACATGTACTTTCTGCATTCCTCAGTGCTGGTGCCTGGGGAGACCATCGGGATAAAGCCCAGGAGAACCTGGAGAGGGTGGGGGCAGTGACCCTGGAGTCCCAGGAGAGGTTAACCTCACCCATTCCTCTTCTAATGACACTCCTGCCTTTCACCAGGAAACTGCTGGATGAAAACACCTTGGCACATGGTCTGCTATTCTGCCCGATGCTAACAGTGTGCTAACAACACCAGGGTCTCCATTTGGGACTTGACCTTTCCCAGGGCAGCCCTGCCCCTCTTCTGCCAAGAGCTTGGGGAGGACCCGAACCCAAGTGGTGGGAGGAGGGTTGAGCAGAGCTCCTGTGAGGGGCCCAGCTGCTCAGCCAGTCTAACACCACTCCTCAGGCTCAGTTTTGGCCCAGCTTTATTTAGTAACATCCCAACATGCAGCTTACGTTGAGTTAGAACTTGAATGTTCCTCCGTTTTCCAGCAGATAAATCATTAGGTCTGTACCCAGCATTTACCAGCCTATCTCTGCCTGTCCTAATGAGCAACACGTTGTATTTATCACCCCCTCTGCCATCATTTATCATGCTGTAGTCCATTAAAATCCTTGGACAAACCTCTCCTCTGCACTGAGGAGCTGCAGGATTTGACCCACTTAAATTTAATAAGAGACAGATCCTTTCTGAAGTCTCTCTCATCTTAGTTACTCACATGGATTTGATTTTTTAGATTTGGTATCATTGCCTGGCATTTAAGGCTCAGATACTTAAGAAGGTTTATATTTTTATTGTCTTATTATTTACTCATGCCTGTTAGTTAAAACCTCCTAACAAATAATGATTTTAGCACTCAAGTACTTAGAATATCCATAATCTAAATTAGGATCCAGTACAAGTGACTGCTTATTCTAACAAATAAGCATTCATCAGTAACAGCAATGAGGACCCCAAGTAAACCCTTGCCCTCTTTACCTTCTGCCACTTGGCCAGGACACAGAGCTTGCCTGGAAGGGGGGAAAATGTAGACAGCAGTACCAAGGATGGGAAAGCAGGTTAAAAAGTCAGATCCTGCCAGTATCATTGTGGATGTGAAGATCTTGAGACACAAGCAAGACAAGGTCTGAGGGAAGAGATAACATCTTTATTGCACAGGGTAGAATAGTAAAAAAAGAAGCTTTCAGGCTCAAAATGCTTCTTCACCTTGCATGTTGTAAAGCTTGTCTGCTTTTCCAAGGATATCATTATGTCTCAGGAATGATATTATCTCTCCCTGCAGACTTTAGAGTGCTTAAAATGTCAGCTCTTCTTGAAGAGTCTGCTTTACACCTTCCATCTGTTCCCAGGGATGGAGCTACTGTCCATCTCTGCCTCTCACCCCTCCCACAGCAACGTGGGACAGGGCACACTTCAGTAGGGAAGAGCTTCCAGAGAAGTTATGGCTTTCAGATGAATATTAACCTCATTTCCCTACCTAAAATGCTTGGCAGAGACCACGGAGCATGGGTATTTTATGCTTGCCACGTGAAATCCTATTTATAGGACCCAGCTCTCAGAGGAGGCACAGGAAAGAGCTACCAGTTGTTTCACTCCAATACGTGTACAGTAAAATCTGTCTGAAATCCTTAAGAAAACTCTTTTACTAGGGCAAAATAAAGAATGGAGAGGTAAAGAGCTGGTGGGTGTAGTAAAATTAGTTTGAGTTCTTTCCAAAAAAGAAATAAGTAAAACTAAAGCAAACAGGAAATACCTTAAACTCCTGTTTTTGATGGTTAGGTAGCATTTATTTTTATTAGAACTGAAAAAAAAAAAAATCAGAATTCTGTGTTCATGCAGTGTGGGTTAAGGCACAGTTTATTTCCCATTTGGAGAGGAAAGAAAGGCAGAGGGAGCTGAGCTGATTTGCCCAATTCACAGGGAATTACAGCTTGGTCCTTTCCAGGGAGGTGCCTGTCCCGCTGTCCTTTGGCCAGAGCAGCCCCAGGAAGGTCCAAAGCCAGAACAGCTCCCTTGGGGAAGTCCCACCACGTTTGTAGAGGGCAGAGGGGAGCAGTGGGAGGCCTTTTGGCCAACGAGGCATCTTCTACACTGAAACCATTCTGCAGCAACCTGCCAGGCTGAGGTGTCCTTACAGGGCAGAAATTAATTTATACACTCTGAGAGGGTTCATGGTGGCCTCAGCACCAGTGACAATGAGGTCCAGGGACTCAGGTGGTGTGTCCTGGGCTGGTCCCTGTCCCAGCAGTGCCATCACATGAACATAAGGGACAGGTCACAGCCAAAGGCAGCAACACCTGCACTCCCAGGAGAGATGATGACCTTTCTGCCAGGCAGGATGGACAGGAGGCAGCATCTTTTCACAGAATCCCAGAATATGGTGAGCTGGAAGGGACCCACAAGGATCATCCAGTCCAACCATCCCCAAGAGTCACCCCCTGTGCCCCAGAGCATCATCCAAACCCTCCTGCAGCTCTGGCAGCCTTGGGGCTG
>JAWWEE010000025.1:9288212-9305351 GCA_035221455.1 Xenops minutus
GCCCCCCCGGGGGCTCCCCCCTCCTGTCCCCCCTCCTGTCCCCCGGGGGTCCCCCTCTTCCATTGCTTTCCCTTTCTCTTTCATCCACGAGTAACTTTTCTTTCAATAACTTTCCTCCTTCCCTATCCCCATGCTTAGTATTGCAGATGTCAGTTCAGACCCTTCAATGGCTCTTTAGCAATCTGTCCCCATTATAAGGAAAAAGGGGATAAAAATCGCTAGATTTCTGGACCATTAAGCATTTTGTGGAAGGAATTCTTGTTTTCATGAATTTATAGAAAAAGAAAATTTGCTTCAGTGTGTCTGTGGAGTCAGCACCAACTTACTCGTTGACTGGAACCCTCAGTCAGTCTTGAAAGTTTCCTTGACAGATATTATCGCTTATTTACTCATAAACCTTACAAGATAAGGCCTGTGGAAAAATGCATGTAGACCTTTCTTGCTTGATACACAATATTTGTGGAGAGAGTAGTTTAAGTCTTCATTGATAGGCAGAAAACTAACCCAATGTTAATAGTTGTTCTCATTGTTTTTTAAATTTATTGGGAATTAGGAAGGGTGAAAGGATGACACACCTTTCAGGTGGCTTCCACCTCTCAAGGTGGTGACAGGGATTGAGTTGAAGCTTCTATTTAAATGGGTTGCTGGAAGTAGGGTCATAAAATGCTTTAAATCAAAAAAAAAAAAAAAAACAAAAAACCAAATCACACAAATAAGACTTAAATATTGTAATTTGATACATTCTGTGGCAGGGATCCAGGTCAGAATTTATGACAAAGGATGTGTTGTTTGTGTCTGATCAGGTACACAATCCAACAGGCAAATTCTGAGCTGATGTCTATTTGTAATAGCTCAATAATGCCCGAATTACAGTGATTTATGTACAAATACAGTGAGCCTTGTTCATCATCTCTATGTGATTTGAAACTAGGTAAATACCCAGTTCTGCTGATAGCCCTGAGGCCAAAGTTTGCTCAGGCTGGCTGACTTAGAGCAGTCCTGGTATAAATCAGGGCACTCACCTCTGCAGAGAGAAGCTTGTTATGTTGCTCCCTGTACAGTTAACAGAGGCACAGGGTAAGATTTGATTGGTGCCCGAGATCTTTGGAAAACTCAAGGAATTGGTATGCCAGGGTTTCCATCTGCCCCGAGTTATGCTGAGATAAACCCAGGGTGGCTGACCACAGCGCTTTGCTCACTGGTCCCATTCTGATGGAGAGGGTGATTTACACCCAGCTAATTTTTGAACATACACTGAATTCTGAGCATTGATTAATGAAGTGCCAAAGAGATACAGCAACACAAAACCAGCCAAAAATCTGTTGGATGTGAGGCGTGTTGTGTTGCTTGCAGGAGGGAGCTCTGGAGGGAGGGATGTGCAACCAGGCCTGCCACCCTTTGCTGTGAGCATCCCCCACACCATCAATGCCCCTATTGAACCGGGAGCGAGTTGGGAGGCAGAGCTTTGGCTCTACAGCAGAACTTGTACATCTTAATTAACTTTTTAAAAAGGGAGTCAGCTCAAGTCAGTGAGAGGAGCTGAAAAGTATATATAAGGAATGTTACTATTTGAAATTGAACATGGAGGAGTGCTGTCCCTGAACCCACCCAGCTTTGTGGGCACTACGTGATGCTGGGGAGGGTCATGGCCATACCCATTGCAGGTAGCTGGGGCTGTATGTGAAGTCCTGCTCTTCCCAGCCTCTTCCCAAGGGCAGCCCCTGTCCCAGCAGCTCCCAGCTGCTGCTGCCAAGTGAGAGGCTTTGGCTGAAGGGGAACAATAGGCAGTTTTATCCTGGAGTCAGCGTGGCTGGCTGGGAACGGCATGGCAGAGGTGATGAACTCCAACGAGGAGAGGGAAGAGCGTTGACAAATTCATTTTAAGCCAGACTGGGCAAAGCACCAGAACATGCAACGCAGGGAGCAGCTACTACAGCCTGCCTGCAGGAATCATTGATAACACGGTCCTGACGGGGGATTTTTCCACGCTGAGGAAAAACTGGGAAGAAGTTTTCCCCCATAAGTCAGGGAAGGAGCAGCAGTCCCAGGCAGGGAGGAGGGAGCGAGGCAGCTCACTGCTGTCCTGGAGGCACAAGGGTTTTCTTGGCAGGCTGCTCCTGGGGATACGGGGGAAGTGATCAAACAAGTCCTTCAGTAGCCAGGCTTGTCAAGATGAATATTAGAGGGATTGTCCACTGCCGTCAGCCAGACGCTGAACTCGAGGCAAGGTTTGGAATTTCGATGTAATTGAAACCATATTCCGGCACGGCGGGGCCGAGTGGCCAAGGTGGGCTGAGTCAGAGAGCACAGACGTCTCTCTAAGCGATGATTTGGGGTGGAAGTTGCTGAGCCTGGGCCAGTTTGCACCAGCTGAAAGTTTGGCTTTGTGATTTCTAACTTCTATTTTTTTTCAGTAGATTCTTGCTCTTTGTCCCCCTGCCTTAAATGCAGAAAACGATTGAACTGCTGTCATGCAGAAACAAGCTACCATTGCTGGGTATGGCAGTAAGGAGGGAAAGGACGAGCTGAGCCCCCCCATGTGTGCCCTCGGGGCAGGACGGAGGTGCCAGGGCTGTGCAGGGTCAGATCTGCCTGCACAGGACCCCGCGGTGGCCGCACCAACAAAGGCTCATTGAGGGCAGGCCAGGCTCCCGCAGGGGCTGGCACTGGAGGCAGCCAGCAGAGGGGAGACCCTCAGGTTAATTCATGCTAATGATGGGCAGGCTGGCCCGGTCTGGGTGCCGTGAAAAGCAGGCACAGCCGCAGGAGGACTTGGTGCTTGGGCTGCAAACTCTGCTTTTGTTAGTTTTGGTGGGCAAGGGGCAGCGTCTCGGTCAGGCTCAGCGTGAGACAGGCTGCTGTCTGTTCTCCTGAACAGATCAACAAGACCTTTGCAGGAGCATCTCCAGGCCCCATCCAGAGTTTCATTTGTGTGAGTGAAAACTCTGCCTTGGACGGCACAGAGCGCTTCTGATGGGCTGAAGTGATGATTTATGTGTTTTGCTTAATTATTTGTTTTCCCTTCATCTGCTTGGCAGCCAATACTGCATGTACTTTTGGTGCTGCTGCTTCAACTGGGGCATGGTGTTGGTGGGAACATGGTTGGGGATCCAGGCTCAGCTGAGCTGAGCATCCTCAGCTTGCTTGGGGATTTGCTGCACCTCTGCTCAATCTGCTCAAGCCCAGAGAGAGTCGATGGCCTCACAACCCAGATCCAGAAATCACATCTTACACACTGACTGTGTTGCCCACACCAGTGGCCAGGACTGCTGGCCACAAACCACAGAGATGGTGAGCCAGGCAGAGCAGGGAAATGCTGTGCTGGCCAAACCAGCAGCAAGGAAACTCCCAGCTCCTGCTTGACCACATCTTTGCTCAGAGATGCCACTTCTTAGAAAGCTGAAAGGCTGCAGGCAGCTCTCAGCAGGGTTAGGCACATATGGAACATCAACCATCAGCTCTTCTGGGTGAGCAGGAGCTCTTGGGACTTTATGGGCTGATGCAGCCACTCTTGGTCTGTGCTGCCATCCCTGTTGGAACAGGGGAGGGCAGTGCCACTGCTCACTTTCCCTTCAGCCAGCTCAGCATCCATGTCCAGAATCAGCTGACTCTGTCATACAGCAAAAGTACCCATTCTGATTTGGGTGCAAGACTGTAGGCTGACAAACATCTGTCCTTTTTGATGTCCTAAACACCAAAGTAATGGTTTCTTATGTAAATATTTGGATTATTGTGTAACTTGCTTTGGTTTTAGCTGGGATCCCAAATTTTAAGAAGCTGTTCCCCACGTGAATACTGACCAAAGTATTCTCTTTAACTTAATTTCTTTATATTTTGGTGAGAGATGGAACATGGGGGGAAAAAAGTCAAGACTTTGCACTCAGTGAAGAAAAAGATGCTGTGGCAGAGTGAAGAGAGATTTCTTTCACTGCTTCCTCCTCTTCACAGTGGTCATTACATGCTCAAATCAAGTTGACTTGCAGCTCTCAAAGTTTCCTGCCTTGCAAACCCAGCAGGGCTTTTGGGGCACTGTCAGGGTGGGTCTGGCTCCGTGTTGGGGCCAGCACTGAAAGGATTGATGCTCACAGGACCCCCCTGTGCTTTGTCCCCACCTGCAGCCCCAACGTGTGTGCGGTGCAGAAGCTCATCGGCACCAACAGGAAATACTTCACCAACTGCAAGCAGTGGTACCAGAGGAAGATCTGTGGGAAGTCCACGTGAGTACCTGAGGTTCACCCAGGGCCTCCCCAGAGATGCCCCCATGGATTTGGGTGCTGGTGAGGGGTGCAGGTGGTGTGGCAGACGTGGGATGTCAGAGCCTGTGGTGTGTGTTTCACCTGCGTAGGTGTTGAGAAATCTTTTGGCTTTTTACACCCCAAGAAGTGTTTATGTTTTTCTCGAATGGCAAACACGAGCCTAAAATGTTTTGATGTTAAGAATGGAAAGTACCACGTAAATACACACCCTGATGGTTTATTCTAATTGCATTTCTATATATACTTATATAGCTCTCAGTGCTGTAATGAAGTGTGTGCCAGATGTTTTCTAGTACTTAGCCCTGTCTCTCTCCGTGCTAGGCTCAATGCTGCCTAGATTTAAGAAGTAAAAAAGGGGAAAAAAAGGCAACCCAGAACTGATGGATATTGGAGAGTGTGTAAAATTCATCTCCATCTGTTTGCTTTGGAAGGGAAAACAGAAATAAGGGGAAAGAAGTGTCAGCTTTAGCCAACACTCTCTGATGACTCCACCAGGAAAGTTAATCAGACTTGCAGGCCAATTCCACATCTGAAATTGCAAACAATAATATTCAAGTAGCTGTTGCATAAAGTATCTGTGTAAGCAGCCTCGGGACATTCTTTTGAAAGATGCAGTCAGCAGATAATTAAGGCTGTGCATGCTTGACTGTCTGCCAGGCTGCAGAGCAGGAGCAGAGTCCTTTTCCTTGGTATAGTCCGAGCTGGGCTTTTGGACACGTTTGCTGGCTCACACTCCAGCAGGGACCACCACAGTACCCAGGACTGGGGCAAAGATGCCCTGAGCAGTCCTGGCTGTGGGGATCAGAGCTGTGGGCCAGGTGTGGTCCTGGGTCTGCAGGGTCAAGGACAGACAGCAGAAAACCATCCCGTGTGTTTCTGTTGTGGTCCAGGGGAAGTTGTAATTAGATCTATAGGAACATGCTATTCTTTAGGGCAGGTTTTGGTTGCCATCAGTAGTTGAGCTGTGATGCCTGGCCACTGGGATTCCTTTTAGGTGTCTGATGTTGGTGTGGGGAGGAGGGAGACAAACCAGGAGGTGTCTCTGTGTACAGCTTTTGCCCTTTCATTGTACTTCCTGTGAATTTGTCCTAAGAAGGAAAATTCTGTACTTCAGGAGGGTGTATTGCTGGATGTACCATGTAGATGGCATGTATTGTGGTTTTCCTTAGATCAAATTGTCTTTACAGCAAAAACAGAATAAAAGAGAGGCAATACTGTAAAATCCCCCTCCCCTTAATTCTACAAACTCAACAAATCTGGGAAGGCTTAACTTGGGTGCTTAGAGTTCAGGCTGTCATCTTGGCTGAATAATGGCTTTTTTTGACAGAAAGTGAACAGGATTATGGTATGGCAATGTGGTATCATCACTGCCTCTTCTGATAACAGAGTAGTTCAGTATGTCTCCAAAGAAAACATGACTCAGCTGTGGATGTGGGATAGCTTTGCTGCTGTCACTACTGAAAGGCAAAGCGCTCCAGCCACAGATTTCTTTAGCCCTCAAGCAAGTGAGAAACTAATCTCACATAACCCGAGTGTGCAGCTGTGTTTGGCAGAGACAAACTCATGCACTTATCTCCAGGAGGAGGTGTAACAACTGGCATCTGGCAGCATTTCAGGATTTCATTTGAGGAGATGGGGTAACCTCTTCTGCCTCATTTTCTCTGCTTTTACCCAAGTGTCTAATCCAGTGATGTATCACTGAGAGAAAAGCACACAGAGCATTAACCTGCCTGTTAACCTATGAGATAATCTTTCCATTACCCACGGAATTTGCTCACTGGTCTTTGCTTTGCATCATCTCCACAATGGGTGTTACTGTCTTCTCTCCTCCTAGTCATTCTTGATCCTGGGCCCTAGTTTTTCCTCTAGCAGTGGTGGGGCAGAACAAAAGACATGTGCCTTGACTCAGATTTTCCAGAGGACCCTGAGACAGCTCTGATTACAAAGGTTTGCTGGTGATGGCTCCCACTGGACGTGGGGAGCCTGGCGTATGGAAGCAATCAGGAGTAATTTGGGCTATAAAGGACATGGTGCTTTGTGCTCCAGCACTCCAGTTCCTACCCCAGTGTCAGACCCCTGATGCTCAGTGCCTCAGCACCCACGAGAGTAGGTGGGCACAGCTAGTGGTGCTCAGTATGAACCACTGAGCCCCTTGTGTAGGACTGAGCTGGTCCCTGAGAGGTTTTGAGAGCACCACATGCTTTTAAATGCCAGAAAAAGTCAGGATTTGGTATGTTTGTCAGCATAACTGAGTGCATCCAGCCTTTGCTTGGGATCTGTAGTCAGAAGACCTCTCCTGAAGCTTGTGCTTGGTCCTCTTGTTGGCAGGGGTATCTGTTCCATCAGCCCTGGGCCAGTGGTGGAGCTGGATAAGCTTGGTCATTTCTTTCCCCCTCCTCCTCAAAGGTTTTTCCCACCTGTGAAAAGAGCAGTCCTGGGGGAGTTGACACTTGAATTACCTCACCCAGTTCACACTTGCTCTGGCTGTTCTCCTCCCTGTTTGCTCAAAGGGTCAGAGGTGCCACATGTTGTGTGGGTGCTGCAGGTGCACACACCTGGCTCTAGGAAGAAAGTTTGGGCTGCTTTTCCTTTCCTGCTCTGAGCACTGTTTCAAACAGGTGGTGGGCAGGGAGGTCAGTGAGAGACCAGGGACTGCTGAGAAGCAAAGCTGAGCTCCTGCAGAGCAGAGAAATCCAGCCCTGGGTGAGGAGGCTGTAAAGTGCAAGGCTGTAGAAGAACCTCCCTCCCTCTTGAATGGTCCCATCCTGCGTGGGGAGGCTCAGAGCAACCGGAGCAGTGAGGAAAGCCAGCTTGAAAAAGATAGATGTGCTTGGTCTGCAGTCTTGTCTCCAGGTGCATCACCTTTTGGTGGCTGCTCTAAGCTCATGGTGAGAGGGCTCAGTCACCTGGGGTGCAGCTGTCAGAGAAACAAATAGGTCACAACTCGGTGGGGAGACTTTGGAGGCTTCAGAGGCATCTTCTGGCCCACAGGGGTGGAGTGCTGGATGTGCACGATGGAAATTTCAACTCATGAATCAGAAGAAGAATCCTACCTCCTTATCTGCCTTTTTTTCTTTTTTTTTTTCCTTGTTTTTCTCCTCTTTGCTGAAGTGTTGGCTCACACAGTTAAGGAGAAATGAGATGGAGCATTTATGTACAGGTTTTATCTCTGCTGATGAAGTGAGATAAGGCAGTTGGCAAGAGGTCTGACACTGCTTTGATTTTAATGAGCACTGAAATAAGATTGCTTTGGTAATCAGGTAATTTTCCACTGCTAGTTATTCCAAACTCAAAGAAATAGTTTATTTAGAGTATATTCTCGGCATTTTGTCTGTGTGTTTTATATTCTTCTTTCTTCATTATGCACTGGATTCATTCTTGCAGAGTTTGGGTTGCAATGGAACGTGTCCCCACACACTTTTTTGTCTTGAGAATGAAAAGACAACTTATAAATTTTGGGGTTTGATTATTTTTTGAGGAATGACCCTTTCATACGTTCCCTTTTTTTAATCTTTAAAATTAACTTTCCTTTTCGTGTCCAATGTACTTTCCTCATTTTAGGGAAAAACTACTCTCTGGCACTTATTTTACAAAAACAAAACATATGGGCTTTATTACAGGAAATTATTACGAATGGATCTTTATTCACTAATATATGCCTAAGCTTATTTTTATTACCCTGAAAAACACACTTAAAATTTAATTTCAGCTCCTAGGAATGCAAGAGCAGTGTAACAATGACTAATAAAACCAGGGAGCTTGCTTCTGCAGGCAGGCACAGATAGACATTCAAGAAATGCAGCCTTCCAAAACCAGAGGGTGAAAAGCTGTGGATTTAACTTGAAGTTATTCAGTGAGGAGGTCAGGAAATTGTGGTGGGAGGTGCTGCAGAGTGGATGACAAATGCTCTTTGTGTGAGGGTAGTGCTGATTAACCCACACCCTTGGCATCCTCTGTGTCCTGGTGTGGTGGGCTGTAGCCACTGAGCAGGCACCAGCAATGGGGATGGACTGGGCAACTCCAAAGGCTTTTGTGTAGAGCTGGGAGGTGTGCAAGGGGAATCCTCCTGCCCTCCAGCTGAGCGTGGCTGTGACCCAGCTGGAGGAGGATGTATAGAAAGAGCAGCCTCTCTTCCTATGGATATGTAGGATCAGACCTTCAGCCACAGCTGTGCTGCTCCTCCTTGAGGGCTGGAGGTGGCTGCAGGATGGATGGAGGATGCCCTGTGCCCACCTTGAGTGATGCCTTGGGCTGGATGGGCTTGTGTGTCCACCAGCCATGGGAGGCCAAATGCCTGAAGCTGAAAATGTGTTTTACAGTCCTCATCTCTGGCTCCTTGCAGGAGCCAACCCTTGGCTGAGCACCTCTGTGGTCCCCTGGCCCTTTGCAGCAGTTTTCTGGTACTCAGGATGGTGCTGTGACATGCTGAAGGTCACCTTCAATGGGCAAGTGAGAGGGGGGACCTGAAGGAGTCATGCCTGGAGCTGGCTCTGTTACTGCCTTGGTGCTTTGTGCCATCACCTTCCCTTTGTGCTGGAGATGCTCAAACCCCATTGAGAAGCAGTCACAGAGTCCCAGAATGGTTTGGGTAGGAAGGGACCTTCCACTGGACAGGTCCCTCCATCCCTTCCCAGTGTCCTCCCCTCCTGGCAGGAGCCTGGGGGCTGGGGCAGCCCTGAGCTGGTGTGCCACAGGCTTTGTGTGCATCACCATCCTGCCCCTTCAGAGCAGCTCACTAATCTCCAACTGATCCATAAATAAGGCTTTTAAAGCCTGTGTCGGCGCTCGGGAATTATTTATGCTGAACTTTGGAATGATTTCTCTTTAATCAGCTCTTCATCTTTGATTACAGGTCTGAACCGAGGGAACTGTCTAGACTGGATTTAGTTTCTAGGGTGAAAAAAAGGAAAATTGGAGGTAGGGGAGGGAAGTGGTGGGGGGAGAAAGTGTGTGTTTCCAATGAACACGAGACAGGGGGGCTGGGGAAAGTGGAGCAGCAGGGTGTTAAGATCTCCAGTAGTCAAAGGAAGGGATTGCTTTAGGCAAGCTCTTTCCCACATGGAATATATAATGTCTAGACAATCAGTCTGGGTTTGCTTTGTAATTCTCTTAGGAAACGGTGACACAGAATTTATTTGCTTCTGTCACAGAAAAGCAGGTATTTGTTTCACTTTCTGGCTCTTAATTACCCTGAAGAATTCCCTCTTAAACCCCAGGCATTTCCACTGTTTGTTAACAGTGTTAAAATGATGACAAATATCTGAAGCTGGAGGATTTTCCTTTCTGTTTGAGTGAGCCTGGGCGATACAGCATCCTACTTGCCTCAAATCCAGTGGGGAGCACGGAGGAAATGCTTGTGTTTGGGAGGAAAACCTATTCCCTCCCTCCCTCAGCCCATCAATCAGGTGGCCTTACTCCTCTCACACCAAGCAGAGAGCAATAGGTGAATCCCTTGATTTTTCTTTTCCCTGTTATTATCTAGCCATGTTCCCTCAAATGACCAGCTTTGAGAATCAGATGACTTTTATTTCGGGTCTGCAAATCTGTGGGACAGCACTGAGTCCCCAGGACGGTGTCTGGGGGAAAGTGTTTGATCAGAGCAGCAGTTTGCTGCCAGCCAGAAGGAAATGCTGCACTGGGGGTGTCCACGTGGCTGAAGTCATGCCGTGCTGCTGCCTGGGGTGCCCATGGATGCACATGTCACCACTGGGGAAGTTTGTCCTTGCAGGGCTTTTCCCAAGTCCTTGTGCCAAGTGCATGCATCCAAGAGCAGGGCTGTCCTTGCCCTCCAGGTCTGTCTTGTGGATTTTGCATAAGTAAGCAAATAATTGCTGGTGGTGGACAAGAGTGGGGTGAAATGAGAGGGAAACACTTGGCTGGTTTGCTCAAGCAGCCACATTAGAGTTGCCCAAACACTGATCAGATGTGACAGCATCAGTCAGCCAAGGAGATCCCCAAATCCCACGGGAAATGTGCCCAGATGAACCAGCACTGGCAGTATTGATAGGTTATCTGTTGGCCCTGTGGCCTCAGTTTTCATCCACTGTTTGTACAAAGTCCCCTGCAAAGTGTGGCTTTGAAAAGAAATTGTGTCTGCTTTTGTACTGTGGAGGAATTGGCAACATGCAGCCCCAAAGGAGATAAAAACTGCAGTTTGTCTTTTGCTCAAGTCTGTATTTTTAATGAAAAGTCTGCTTGGAAACAGCCCCAAATCTGGATACACCCAGAACTGTAGCAAATAGAGAAAAAGCAGTGAGACACCACTGGTTAATCTGCTGTATCCATCTCTTATTCCAGAGTCATCAGTTACGAGTGCTGTCCTGGATATGAAAAAGTTCCTGGAGAAAAAGGCTGCCCAGCTGGTAAAAATATGTTTGACATTTTTTTTAGACTCCTTAAAATTATACAGCTGCCTAGTAAAGGGAAATGTTAAAAAATTGCTCAAAGTGGATTCGATTTTTGCAATTTGTGCCCAATATTACCGTGAAAAAGTCCAAAATGGACTCGGTGGAGCACCAGCCGAGGGCCAGATCAGCTCCAAAGCTTGCTAAGTGTTCCAGACAACTTAGAACCTTGGATATAATTAAACTTAACCAAGCATGGAAGGGCCATAGGGAACTACTTATTCCAGCAAGTAATATAGCTGTGTTGGAAATGCAGTGAAAAGGAATGAGAGAGTAACAGACAGCTCTGCCAATTTGTGCTCACTTTTGTTTTCATAGAAGCTCAGGCTAGTCTGGTTTGGAAAGGAGCCTTAAAGGTAATCTCGTTGGCAGGAAGGCAGGAATACCTTCCACTAGATCAGGGTGCTCCAAGCCCCATCAAACCTGGCCTTGAACATTTTGGCAAGCATGGGGTTAGCAAAGTTGCATTTAGGAGAAAATTAAGTTCAGCCACTGGTGGGGATTGGGAGGCAATTAACTGGGTTTATTGAAGAAAACCATATTGTGCTCTTGCTTTCTGAACATTTCCTTCCACAAAAGTTTGACGCTGCTGGGCTGGTGCAGATGGGTCAATGGAGACAGACCAGCAGAGTCCAACACCAAATCCCAAAGCCTGAGTGCAAAGACTGGGTGAAAGCAATCAGTATCTTTGCTTGTCTCAACTCCCATCCATATAAATCCAGAGTAAGTCCATTCAAACCTGCAAAGATGCAGTAGATTCTGGATTATGCCGATGTAATTGAGGGTGAAACTGTGAACAGACAGCAGTCCCCTGCTGTGCTTCATTTCCCCAAGCATTCTCACCAGCAGCTCTCCTCCTTTAATTCAGCCAGAAGGATGAATGATGTGTTGGGAACGTGACCTTCTCTTCTTTCAGCACTGCCACTTTCCAACATCTATGAGACCCTGGGAGTGGTTGGCTCTGCCACCACACAGCTCTACTCCGACCGCTCCAACCTGAGGCCAGAAATCGAAGGACCTGGAAGTTTCACAATTTTTGCTCCCAGTAATGAGGCCTGGGCGTCCTTGTCTGCTGTAAGATATAATTCCTCTGCTTTCTCCTCTTCCTCTGGCTCTCTGGAATGGAGATCCAGCTCTGTAGGGGTCTGGATCCAGCCCCATCTGGCAGAGTAGATATAGTTCTGACAGAGGAAGGACTGTGCATGTCCAAGATGGGTATCACTGTACTAGTCTATCAGCTCCAGAGATTTGTTTCTGGAGGATCCCAACTGGAGAGATGTGGATGCCATGGAAGGTTTCCCATCCCTTTCAGTTTTAATTGTGACCCTTACCTTGCCACTCTGATTGTTCTTAGTCTGTACAAACAGCCAGTCCCAACCAGAGCCCTGGTGACTCCCACATCAATGTGTCCCATGCTCAATGACATGTAAATTTCCTTTACATTCCTTTTGATTTTCTCACCCTGTGTCTTGTGATATTTTCCCTTCTGAAGTGATCACTGCTGTCCTGCCAGTTCTCCCATCCCAGAGATGTCATAACTGTACAACCCCTGTACAGCTACATCCCACATTTAAATCACTTGTCCATAAACATTTAAGAACTGTTGGGGCAAGGAGGGGACATCTTTTTGGCTTTCCCCACTACTAAGCCCTTACCCTTATGATGCTGCTGCTGGGAAAGGTCTTTTTGTATATTTGTCCTTGGCCCTATTGCTTTCCTGCTCATTTCAGTGCAATGATCCCACAGTGGGGCTGTCATCATCCCTTTGTCTGCCAAGCATGGAGGGTGCCAGAGCTGTTAGCTGCTGCTGTAAGGAAAGATTTGTGAGGGCTGAGCTCTCAGTTTGCACAGATGGTGTAAGGCTGAATGCATCACTTAATGTGATGTTCATGCAAACAGCCTCACTTTGGAAGACCCCAGGTGCAGCCAGACCTCCTGGCCCTCTCTAACCACTGGCTAATTGCACTCAGCACTGAAAAGCTTATTTTTCTGCTTTTCAGGAAACTCTGGATTCCTTAGTCAGTAATGTCAACATTGAGCTGCTCAACGCCCTCCGCTACCACATGGTGGACAAAAGGGTCCTCACAGATGATCTGAAACATGGCACAACACTTAACTCCATGTACCAGAACCTGCCTATCCAGATTCACCACTATCCCAACGGGGTAAGGCATTCACAGCATCACAGGGTGGGGTCAGGCTGGGAGGGACTGCAGTGGGTCATCTGGTCCCACCTCCCTGTTCCAGCAGGGCCATCCCACATGGCACAGGATTGCATCCAGACAGTTCTTGAGTGTCTCCAGTGAGGGAGACCCCACACCCTCTCTGGGTAATCTGTTCAGTGCTTGGTCACTGCACAAGGAAGAAGTTCTTCCTTGTATTAAACCTGTCCATGATGGGCTTGTTTTTTGCCTGCCTCGCAGCTCCTACACCATCCTTGGACCTGCAGGGCCGTAGGTTGACAACTGTTGATTGGGGAGACCTATTTTGAAGGGCTCTCAAAAGAATGTTTATGGTTTCCTCGATGCTGTTGCAGGGCAGTTGCCCACATTGCTGTGTAACCATGTTTGCCCAAGTATTGGTTCTTGCATATTTTCTTAGCCTTGATGATTGAGGATAGACAAAACCACTCGTTATTTTCAAAGCTCTTTAAACATGAAACGTTTCAAACATTTTTGATAAAACGTTCTCACTTTTTGCATGTTTTCTTAGGAAACCACGTTTCTGCTCTTGCTGATTCAATATTAAAGCACTCGCTGTGCTTGAAATAGAAATAAAAAAGCAGCAGAGGCTGATTTACCTTCTTGTTTTAGTGCACACAACACCCTGTGGCTCTTCCCCTCTGCAGATTGTGACTGTGAACTGTGCCAGGCTGTTGAAAGCTGACCATCATGCCACCAATGGAGTGGTTCATGTCATCGACAAAGTCATCGCTACCACGACAAACACCATCCAGCAGATCATTGAGACTGAGGATAACCTGGAAACTCTTCGGGTGAGTCAACCCACAGGTCTCCAGGGCTCCTTAAAGATTGAGTCATCCCACTCCTGGTGAATTGTCCTGAAGAGCTTTGCCAGTGTCTAGGGGCTGTGACCCTACAGCTGCTGCTGAAGTCCTTGTACCAATGTTGCTCATTTTGCTTTAGGAAGAGAAGTGTTTGATACCAGTGCAATGACAGTAATTGTCACCCTGCTGTGGCTGTTCAGAGAAGAGATGTAGACTGAGTGTGTCTCCTCACCCTTGCATGGGAGCCTCAGCCTTAGGAGACATTAACTGTCCCCATTTGGTGTGTACCAATTTATTTGCCTTGGTATTTGCCAAGTTAAGGAATAGCTCAAAATGCACAGGGGGTTTGCAGTCAGCCAGCTGTGGGTTCTGATCTGAATTATTCACTGAAACTGCTGTGACCCTTTCCAGGCATATCAGAGTATGTGAACTAGCTCTGAGCTTTGCCAAAAAAAAAAAAGGGCTTTTGTAATCAAATTTCTGGAACACAAGAGAACCATGGCACTGGGTCAAATTTATAAAGGGACCAAAGTGCTGAAAGAAGCTATTCAGGACTTTTTGTAAGTCCTCTGAAATTTTGAAATCCTTCATAAGTCTGGCCCTAAGTGTGTGCCTAGGCAAAGTCTCTGACCTTTGTCCTCTGTCTGAATGTGTTCTCCCCTCTCCTTGTTTCTCCAAAGGCTGCTGTGGCTGCATCCGACCTCAACAGCTTGCTGGAAAGTGAAGGCCAGTACACACTGCTGGCCCCAACCGATGAAGCCTTTAACAAGATCCCACGGGAAACACTGAACAGGATCCTGGGGGACCCAGAAGCCCTGAGGGGTAAGTGCTTGTTTGCTGAGTCCATTGAGAGACTGAAGAGTATTTTGGAGTTCTTCTAAATCTGATCGGCTCTGACAGCGGCTGCAGTAACAGATGTGACAGATTCCACCTTTTGTAACTGGACAGCCCAGACCTCTTTGGCTGTAGATGTGTAGACATGGCAGAGAGAGTGAACTGAGAGGAGGGAGCTGAAGCAGTCCCTTTTCTGGGTTTTCTTCTAGCACTCCTTTAAGTGATGGTGGTTTCTATTGACCCAGCATGATGCAAGAAAAGTAATGCCTGATCAATGTAACTCCCCGATAAATGAGTTGAATACCAACATAAAGCCTTTTGGAGTTGAAAAAGGACTTTAAAAATTACTGTTTTCAGGAAATTTATTTCACAGGCTGCTGAATTAAAATCAGCTTATTTTAGAATTAAAAAATGCAGCCCCATGCCATACACCCTGAGCCCTGAGCAGGACCCCTAAAAGCTGCAATACTTTCACAGTGATTTTTGGAGCTCACTAAGACACTTGCCTCTCTCACAGACCTTCTGAACCATCACATCCTGAAGTCAGCCATGTGTGCTGAGGCCATCATCGCTGGGCTGACCATGGAGACTCTGGAAGGGACCACCTTGGACGTGGGCTGCAGTGGGGAAGAGCTGACCCTCAACGGGAAGCCCATCATTGCCAACAAGGACATCCTGGCAACCAACGGCGTCGTGCATTTTGTTAATGAGCTGCTGATCCCAGACTCAGGTACTGCTGCCTCTCTGCACAGCTCTGTCTGTTGCCTTTCTTTTATCTATTTTGCCAAGGAAATACTGGGTTCAGAGGGCATAGCAGTGGGTGGATTGCCCTTAATGCAGGGTTACTATGTGTTGCTTTTCTTTTCAGCTAAGACTCTGTTTGAGTTGGCACAAGAATCTGAAGTTTCCAAGTCTACAGACTTTTTCAGACAAGCTGGTCTCAGTTCTCATCTAACTGGCAGTGAGCGAGTGACCCTCCTTGCCCCAGTGAATGATGTGTTCAAAGGTAAACCAGGGGTTAAATCCCTTTCTTCTATCAGGTTGGGCCACAGATCTTCAAACAGTGTTCAGCCAAGTTTTAGTGCACAAATATGCAAATCCTCTCTCAAATGCCTCAGCCATGGGCAGTGGCATCTAGCTTTATAATTTAAAACTGATGTGGGTAATGCTTTGTCTTTGAATGGTTTTTACTGTCTCAATAGTCATTTTAAGTGAACCACTGGTTCTTTTCATACTCTTTGCTGCAGATGGGCTCCCCGTTATTGACAGCAACATGAGAAACTTGCTTCTGAACCACATTGTTAAGGACCAGCTCTCCTCTAAATACCTGTATCATGGACAGAAGCTGCAGACTCTGGGGGACAAGGAGCTGAGAGTCTTTGTGTACCGCAATGTGAGTCCTCCCAGGCTGCTGTGCTCTACCTGGCTGAGTGATGCTTGATGTTCTGATGTCACCTGAAGTGTGAATGAGCATCATGGAAAGCATAAAAATCCCTCTTTGAAAGCACATGCTAAAAAAGTGGGTTTTTTTTCTGCCATTGTGCTTGCAGAATCTTTGCATTGAAAATGCCTGCATTGCTGCCCATGACAAGAGGGGAAGGTTTGGGACCCTGTTTAGCATGGACAAAATGTTGACTCCACCCACTGGCTCAGTGATGGATGTTCTCAAGGCAGACCATCGCTTCAGGTGAGCTTTCTGCTCTTCCCACATGCTACTTAGCAGAAGAAGAGCTGCCAAAGCAGTTTCTATTTGTTATGGGTTGTAGTCATGACTATATATATGTCTTTTTAACATAGAAAGGGTATCCAAACCCATGGTCTCCCTAAATTATAGGGAGTGAAACTTCAAATAACCCTCAATGAATTGTGAGCCAAGAGTGTGTGGTTCCTTAATACAGTAAGAAGCTGGCTCTGAATCCATCCCTGCCCATCAGAGCCACTGTGGCCAGACCTCTCTGTCTCCACACTCCCATTTGGTCCCCAAGGAGTCAGCATTCCCAGGTTGCTTTGCCATTTCCCACATGTTCTGCTTGGACCTCACAGGCTCATTTCCTACCTAATCAACATTTCCATTAATTGACTTGCTGGACCCCAGCAGGGTTTTGCAATTGTAATATCACAGCTCTCTCAGAGCCCATCATGCCATTGCTCAGAGACCACCAGAGGAGGGGTTTGTAGTGAAGCTCTTGCTGTGTGCTTGTTTTGCAGTACATTGGTGGCTGCCATCCAGTCTGCAGGTCTGACAGAGAACCTGAACAGGCCAGGCACCTTCACGGTGTTTGCTCCGACAAACGAAGCCTTCCGGGCCATGCCCCAGGGGGAGCTGAACAAACTCATGGGTGAGTGTTTGGAGGGTGTTCAATGAACAAACTCATGGGTGTTTGGAGGGTGTTCAGGTGAACAAACTCATGGGTGAGTGTTTGGAGGGTGTTCAATGAACAAACTCATGGGTGTTTGGAGGGCGTTCAATGAACAAACCCATGGGTGAGTGTTTGGAGGGTGTTCAGGTGAACAAACTCCTGGGTGTTTGGAGGGTGTTCAGGTGAACAAACCCATGGGTGAGTGTTTGGAGGGTGTTCAGGTGAACAAACTCATGGGTGTTTGGAGGGGATTCAGTGACCAAACCCATGGGTGAGTG
>JAWWEE010000025.1:9305451-9316020 GCA_035221455.1 Xenops minutus
AACACATGGGTGAGTGTTTGGAGGGTGTTCAGGTGAACAAACCCATGAGTGTTTGGAGGGTGTTCAGGTGAACAAACCTGTGGGTGAGTGTTTGGAGGGTGTTCAGGTGAACAAACCCCATGGGTATGAGCATTTTGAGTGCGTTCAGTGAACAAACTCCTGGGTGTTCAGGTGAAGAGCTGCTGTGTGTTACTGGCAGGAATGGCCAGGTTTCTCTTCTGTAGATCACTCTTTGACCCTGTCTGTTGGGAGCATGGCCTTCCTACAGCACTGCTTTGGATAAGCAGAAAGCTGAGGATGCCAGAGTGGCACTGAGTTCCCAAAGTGTGGTTTATACTGCCTGTGCCCTTGGATGATGGACTTTTCTTTGGCTGGGCTGGTGGTGTAAGCAAGATAACTCCCAGGTGTTTCTCAAGGAGCTGCTGAGGTCTCTGCCTTTCTCCAGAATGAAAGAAGGGAGCCTGTGACTCTCACCCATGCAGGATCAGGGTGTCTGAAGGAAATTTTGCAAAGAGAAGACAATGGTCCACATACAGCCTCAGGTTACACTGTGTGAAATAAAAGGCTGGGGCTATTGCTCCTTCTACATAGACAAAGCAGGAGGCCCAGTCTGATCCTGAGGAGACAACAAATATTCCAGCCTAGCTCAGATGAAGACCAGTGTCCTGGAAAGCATAGGCTGGGTGTGGAAAAAAGCATGGGAATGTTTAATAAGGCCCTCCTGGATAAGCAGCATGATCTTTATTTTGTTCACGTTGAAAACTGGCTGTGGTTGGAAATAATGTCAGGTATTTGAGTGTAATGTCATTAAACCCAACCAAACATTGACATCATAATTTGGGAAGCATCTGCTCATGGTAGCTGGTTATCCTTTTAAGTGCAGGGATGAGGAACCGGGAATATCAGACTGCACACCCAGTCTAGCACTTGATATATAAATATTTCAGAACTGTTTTGCAGCTATTGTAAATGGCTGCAGGAATGAAGGCTCCCAGATGTGGACACTTCAGATGTTCTTTTCTCACGCAAATATTTAGCTCATGCCTCTGATGAAGAAGTGAATCATGCTGGGGAGGACGTGCAGTGTGAGCCATGGCCACCCTAGGAAAACCATCATAGAAAAAAAGCTTAAATACAAGCTTTGAAAGCATGGAAAGAAAAGGTCTCCCTGGCTGAGGAAGCTGCTCTGGTGTTGTAGATGGAGGCACCTTTTGCACTAGATGTCTGTGGGGCTTGTCAGGGACACTGCATCCTCTGAAGGAGGAGATGGAGAAGGGCTGTTGGCCACGCTGTCACTGCCTCTTCTGGAAAATAGATGGTGTAGGGGAAGCATCCTGTAGACCTAAAATCTGCTTCAAAACATGGCTAGATGAGTAGAGACTCCATGGAATCAGGATCATGGTGTCAATCCATGAGCCATTAGTGACATTTCTCCTGCACTTTTCCCCTTCCTAGCCAGCTGTGAGGATTATTGCCAAGGGAAACTGGCCTTGGTAACATTTGCAAATACCAGAGTGCTCCAGCTGCTTCCTTATTTCACATGGGCCTCTGCCCTGCCATCTCAGCCTTCCTTGGGAAGTGAAAGCAGTGAGAGGAGCAGGTTCATGCTGTGCACAGGGAGAGAGTGAGGGATGAAACCCCGAGAAACAGGGATTTCATGTGGAGGGCAGGTTTGGTAGGCACCAAGGTGGGACACTGGGAGAGTGTCCTTTTGGACTTGCTGGGATCCTGCTCTGCCTGGGCAGGAATGGCCTCAATATCCTAAACAGCTCCAACCAGGTCCTTCTGCCTGTTTTTTTTTTTTGGGTGGAGGTCGTTTGTTTTTTCAATCTCACATTGTTTCTTTGCACTTTCAGGAAATGGTGGCATTTTCCATGCAGTTCCATTCCAGCCCGTGAAACGTGGGAAGCGAGAGGTGATGCTGTTTCACCAAAGCAGCTGTTTTCTCCCCCCAGGTAATGCCAAGGAGCTTGCCAACATCCTCAAGTTCCACGTGGCCGATGAGATCCTGGTGAGTGGTGCCGTCAACGCCCTCGTGAGGCTCAAATCCATGCAGGGAGATAAACTGGAAGTCAGCATGGTGAGTCCCCTGGGATGGGGCTGCGTGCTCAGCAGGGCTGGGGCTGAGTTTGGCTGGCCAGGTCAAGGACCAAAGCGTGTCTGTGCTTATGTGGGTGCTGTGGGAACCCCTCCTAAATGTGCTCCCAGTCCCACCAAAGTGTTTGCTGGGCTGTAGCAGAGGGACTGTTTCCGTGTGTTCAATGCAGCAAGCTGGGAGAATGAAATGTGGTTTGCCTCAGCTCTCGCCCCAGAAGACCAGTTGTAAATGATTTCCAGGAGCTGTTATAAATTTAACCCTGAGTCATGGAGGAAAAAGCATAAATAAACAAAATGAATAGCTTGTTCAGCTCACACATCTCTTTTTGTGTAACGAAAATGATCTCTGCATGGGCTCCCTTAACACAGCAGGATTTATTTAGATATATAATTTCATTTCACAAACTCTACACTATGTTAAGAGAATGTAGGATCCTCTATTGTGGGGGGAAAAAAAACATTTCAGAAAATAAATAACCAAGGCCCACTCTGTGCATAAGAAAATGCAGGACAAAAATGGAGGAAGCCTAAAGCCTGCCAGCCATTCCAGGACACACTGCTCAGGGTATAATTCATTTTTATATTCTCCTTAATTGGCAAGAGGAATGAAAACACCTTCAGCCATGCAGCAAATGAATGAATGCAAAGCGAGGGCTTTTTTAGTAACATTGGAAATGACAGGAGTTTCTCATTTTCTGCTTTTTTAATTTTTTTTTCTTTTCCTGAACAGAAAAACAATGTAATACACATCAACAAGGAGCCTGTTGCTGAAAGTGACATCATGGCCACGAATGGTGTGATTTATGCTGTGAACTCTGTCCTACAGCCCCAGGGTAGGTCCATGCTGAGGAACATCCAGAGCCACCTGGTTACAGCAAAGCTGCTTTGGGAGGGAGTGGGGACAGTTTGGTGAGGAGGGTTAGGCTGTTGTGGCATTTTTATCACAAAATAGAGGAAGGAAGCAGCCTGCTTTGATGAGTATTTCACTGCTCTCCATGTGCCACCCTCAGCTTCAAGGCCACAAGAAAGAGGTGACGAGCCTGCAGACCCTGCACTAGAAATCTTCAAACAGGCATCTGCATTATCCAAGGTAAGAGGCAAAAGATCTCTCTTTGGAACTACTGAAATCACACTTGGGTGATAATGGTTGGAAGATAATATCACATTCATACGCTGACTTGCAGAGAAAGTGAGTGGATATGTTTCAGGCAATGATCCACCCTCCCTTCCTGCATGATTTAATTATAGAAGATAATACAGTTTGCAACATGAAGCCTCAGCCTGTGACATGCTGTGGATGTAACCTTGGCATGGTGCTATATATGTCAGCTTCCAGTGCTGAAGAGCCATTCCTCCATAGTATTTGGAGGCTAAGGATCAATATATTGGAGGCTAAGGATCAATATATTGGAGGCTAAGGATCAATATATTGGAGGCTAAGGGTCAATACATTGGAGGCTAAGGGTCAATACGTTGGAGGCTAAGGGTCAATAGGTTGGAGGCTAAGGGTCAATACATTGGAGACCAAGGATCAATATGTGGACATGCAAACTGTCAGAGATGTGTTGTATTCATGCAAACTTTATGCTTTCTTTCCACACAGGTTTCTCAGAGGAATCCTCGACTAGGTAAAGAAACAACTTCTCTAACTCATTTCTAATTCCCATCCTACGCCCCCATCCCTTTGGGAGGTTTGTCCTGCTGTCCTGCCCTGAGCAGGACGGGGAGGGGAGGGCACAGGTTGGTGCTTTGTGTCTGTGCCACCCAACGTGCTCCTGTCCTTGGCAGCTCCCGTCTACTCCCGGCTGCTGGCGAGGATGAAGGAGAACGCGGGGGGAGCCTGAGCCACGAGTTGCTGCCTCCACCCCACCAGCCCTGGCTGACAGCTGAGGACAAGGACAGAAGCGTTTTTTAAAAACCAAATATCACCCTTAAGTTTATTTTTGTGTCCAGTGAAATGGCTAGGGGAAAAAAATGGAAAGCCGTATATATATGTATATATATATATTTTAAGACCATTTTTATTTGGTTTTGACTTTAAAGTTCCCAGACTGAGGAAATGTTTTTTTTTGTTTGTTTTTTTTTTTTAATTTCTGGGGGTTTTGTTGGTTTTTTTTTTCATTTGTTTTGGTTTTTTTTAATAAAAAACTACTCACTACTTTGCAATTTTAAACGTACCCAGTTTTGGGCTTGATAAATACATCCAAGGGCAGGTGCTTTTTTTTTTTTTAAAACAAGCATGTGCTTCCTTGTTCCCTTTGAGTTTTGAAAATCTTCCATGAAATTCTGAACTGAAGGTTTTTAACAAAAGCCTCTCTTTTGACAATGAGAAAATTGCACAGTTACGAGCTATGGTTTAAACCATTCTCTTCTTTTTTTTTAACTGGGATTTTTATAAGTCTATGGTTTATAACTGTGCTGCTTTTTGTTCACGTGATCGAAATGAGAGTTCTCCCTGGCTGAAGCTTTCCAGCAAATGGTTCATTTTTAATAACGGTTGTTTTTTAATAAAAAAATTAAAAATAAAATCAAAAACATAAATATGACAAGCGATGCCAATGCCTGGTTGGTTTTTTGGTTGGTTTGAGTTGCTGTTTTGGCACTGTTTGACCACCTGAGCCCTGGGAAGGAGGGGAGGTCAGTGTTCACAGGTCTAATAGTTGCTCGAGTGGAATGGCAGAGCGTTTCTCCTCTCTGCTCCTGCCCTGGCAGCACTTTTTGATGGTGCTTTCATGAGCAGTCACTGTCACACGACTCAAGCAGCCACTGTCCCACTGCACATCCCTCCTGCTGCATCCTCAGCCACCTTCCCTGGCAGCTGGAGCTCAGAACTTCAGTCCATGCTGCCAACAGCACTTACTCACCCAGCAGGGCTTTGTATTTCCTCCCAATTAGTTACTACCTTGGTGAAACACAGGATTATGAGGTGCAAAAAGAGAAAGGGTATCAAGTGCAGGATACAAAAAACCCAGATTGTTTTGGCTGCTCTGGCTGAGTGACACCCTGATGGTTTTCCTTCTATTAAAAGCCCAAATTGAAATCCCACACACTCAGACCCATCTGCATAACTCAAATGTGTGAACAATAATCGAGCTCTTTTATCAACCTCCCATCTCATTTTTTTAATTATTTTTTTTGGCATGATGTTGTCCTTGTATTTGAGGCTGGGGAGATGATGGGGGACCCTTTGAGCCACTTATTGCCAGCAGCCCAAGGCAGAGCAGTCCTGTGAGGGGCCTGGCTCCTGGGGGAGGCTCAGCTTTTTGTTATTAGGGGAATTAATTACCATTCCTTCAGAAGCCTGAGGGAGGAAAAGCCACCTCACCTCCTGCTCTGTCACAGCACAGACAATTTTAAGGGCTTTTTTATTTTCCTTTGCTTTTTTTTCTTTTCCCCCTCCTTGAAGTTTCATAATTAAGGGATATAAAGTCCTTTACACCTTAGGAAGGTGGAAAGTCTCTCTGCTCGTCATCTAGGTGAGTGCTCTTTGCTTACATCTTTCTTGGAGTTTGGCCTGCTGACTAATTAATTGTTTCATTGCAAAGTGAAGTCCCTTGAGTAGATGGGAATAGGGAAAACTTTGCTTAGATGGACTTAATAATTATGAGAAGTCCCAGCTGCTGAGACAGCAGTTTTCCTCTCCTGGGAATACAGCCCTGGCTTCCCAGCCCATGGTTTCTGGACTGGCATTAGAACTGGTGGTGATGTGGTGATGATCTCCTTTGTGCTTTGCATATGGCCTGGCTTTGCTAGGCTTGCTTTGAGGGGGTCACCAGGTTTAGGAGTCCCTGTGATGTTCCTAGTAGGTAGAGGGGTGTTATCCTTTCAAACCCCTTCCCTTTTTGCTCTCTCATTGTTTTCTGGCTGGTTCTCTGGCAGTGCTCCCTCCCTTCCTCCTCCTCCTGCCTGCTCCATGCCCTGTGGCTGTAGGGCTGCCCTCTGGGCTTGGCTCTGTGATTTCCCTGGGATCCCACAGCCTGGGAAACCATCCCAAGGTGCTTTCCCCCAGGCTCTCTGCTTGGAAGTCCCCCAGGTTTTTGGTATTTGCAGGTGATAGTTCATGTTGGTGGAAACTTTGGAGGCCACGTCATTCTCTCCCTTTCCCTGCTCTGAGTTGGTTTCTCACCCCTCTGTTCGGGGAGAGATGCCCACATGGATTAGATCGAGGGCACTGGTTGAGCTGCTTCAGTTGGTCAGCAGGGACAGAGTCTCCCACTTTGACTCAGGGACACTTTGGGGATGTTTTTCCCCATGGATGTTCATCCATGAGCCTTACCCTGTGAAGTGTGGGTGGGTGCTGGCTGTCCTTTCCTCCAGGGGAGTGAGATGTTAATGCTTCAGCCTTCGAGGGGTGCACCAAGAAGAGAGGAGCTGAAAGATGAGGAAATGAGGAGTGCTGAGATGATGGGAACAAAAACTTATCTGCCCTTTTCTAAAGAAATATTGTTAATTTGGATTTTTTTAATGCAATGAAAGGTGGAAGTGAAAGGAAGAAGGAAGTTGCTGGTGCTGAGGCGAAACAACTCCCCTGGGGAAGTGCTGGCTGAAGGGCAGAGAGCTCCCATGAGCCCAGCTGGATGTGCCAGCCCAGGGCTGTGCTGGGATGGGGCAGTGGGAGCTCCCCTGTGTCCCCATCCCACCCCACAGCTGGAGGAGCCTTCAGGCAGAGGCACTCAGGGAAGGGAAGAAGCCAAGCCTGCCTTAGGAAGAGCTGAGTGAGGGTCTGGGGGGCTGCAGAGCCCCTGGGGCAGCCTTGGGGGGAGCAGCATTTAGGATGAGCCTGCTGGTGGCCAACAGCACACAGCCCTGTTGTACCAGGGGAGTTTGGGTTCTCACATTGTCAGGGTATTTCCACCCAAAACCCAGCGTGTGAGTGCATGTTACCATGAGCTGGAACCAGGACTGGGGCAAAAAGAGCTAAACTGAGAGCAGCCAAGAGCCTTTTGCAGGAGAGTCTTGTTTTTTCCCCTCCTTTGGAGTCCAGAGTGTTTTTCTTTTGAAGATTTGCAGGGATGTGCAGCTGCCCTTGTTTACTTTTTTAGAATAATGATGCCTTCACTCGTAGTGGCTCCAGTTCAGCAAAATAATTAAATGTATGCAGAAACCCATTTAGGAAAAATACAGCTTTCAAGTGTGTGCTCTAAGTCCTGAAATGAGGCCATCGTGGCTGGGCTGATGCCTCTGGGTCACTCCTGTGCTGGGGGAGCCCCAGTGCTCCCTGGGGTGGGAGCAGTGAACAGAAAGTGGTGCCTCTGAAGGGCTGGAAAAGCAGAGGTTGGATGTGAAATTCGGGAAGTTTCATGTGGTGGTTTAGCTCATTTCCATCTTGAGACAGGAACCAGAGGTGCTTTTCTTCTAGAAAATTCTTTTACTTTCTGGTGGCCTTCTGCAGAGATACTTCAAGGGGGAAATGCAGCGCTGAGCTTTGTCCCAAGAGAGGTCTCACATGCCATGGAAAACACGTGCTCTTCCAGTGCCATGGGAATCTTGGAGCACTGTTTGCTTGGCTTAGGAGAGAGGTTTGGAGTTGTCCTGCCCCAAATGCTGGGCTGTGGGGGAGTCAGGCTGGGAGGAGGGTGATGGCAGCTCCCTGTGCCTCGCCATGGGAGGGATGACAAGGCAGAACCTTGGCCCGTGTCAAAGGCCAGGCAGAGGCGTGAGAGGAGCCAAGGCAGTGCAGCCAGATGTGCTGCAGGGGGATGACCCCCTGGAAGGGTCACCTGGACAGAGGGGTGAAGCCACCCACGTGCCATCAGTGGGAAACTGTGCTCGCTCCCTGCTTTTCTGCTGCAGGCAAACTCTTGTTTCTACACGTGATTTATTGGCAAGTTGTTGCACTGTTAGCTGGGCTCCCAGGAGGAGCAAGAAGGCAAACTAAGGGTAGTGTTAGTGCTGGTGAAAAATAGGCTTGAAGGAGCAGCTGGGGTCAGAGGAATTCAGCTGTAGAATTCTGTGAGGCAAAGTAACTCTCCTAAGGATTTGTTTTCCCCTCCTGGAAAGGAAGGTGGCAGGAAGGGCTGGTTTGTTGGATGCTGCCATTGATGATATACTGAAAAATTCTTTAGAGAATTGCCATGCCCTGGCCCAGGCACAACTGTCCTGCTGCACATAGCCTTGACTTTTCTGCAGGTTTTCCAAGAGTTTGGCTGTTTCTTCAGCTTTTGACTTGCCTTCTGTCTCTGTTCAGTGTTTCCAGTGGGGCATCATCTGACTTGTGAACTCACACCTTCATTTATTTCACATGCAGCTTGTGCATCAAGCCCTATTAGCTGCCAAATGCAAAACTCATTATATTTTAATTGTTACTTCTGGGAGAAGAATCAACATCTGTTTGGAAAATAACTGTGCAGAAGCTGGAGACCTTCTCAGGGCTTTTGTTGCATTTCTGGGTTTGTAGAGGCAGGAGGATGAATTCCTGGATTTCAGGATTTCCACCAGTGCTGCTGGGTAGCTTTTCTAGCTCTCTGCCTTTCTTCCTAAGTTTGCAATTGGGATAAATGACATTTCTGAGTGACTCTAAGGTGGGAATCCCAGGTAATCCCCAAGTATTACAACACTATCTTTGTCCATGCAGCACTTGGGAGGTTACCAACCTCCATGAAGGAAGAGCCAAAGGATTGCTCTGAAGAAAGGTGAAGCACCATGATGACAGTCATGAATTTATCATTAAGGCTGTTCTCATAACAGCAATCTGAAGACACATCCATTTGCTACAAACTGTAGGCATCCTGAGCCCTGTATTTAGCACTGTGTGTGTTCTCCTGCCAGTGAGGTCAGTGGTGTTCGTGGCTTTGGACACCACACAGCCTCATGTGGTGATGTGGCTTCCAGCTTGGAGCTGGCCCCTCAGAGTTCAGGCTGGGAGTGTGGCTGGACCAAGCCTGGCTGTGTCTGGTCTTGTATAACAGATCCTCACCCTTCTTATTGCCCAGAACCCACAGTCCTCAACAGAAATATCTGCAGACTCATCCCTGACAATGTTACATCCATCCTGGGCTAGTGGAAGGTGTCCCTGCCCATGGCAGGAGGGTGGATCTAGGTGATCTTTAAGGTCTCTTCCAACCCAAACCATTCTGTGATTCCTGCACTTGAGCTGAAGGGTCCTGATTTTGCAATCTCTGCTCACAGGACTGGCAGTGCCACACCCTGGCATCACCCCCCTGGCACCAGTGAGTGATCAAACGGGTAAAAGTGGCTGGTTCCTTTCCTTAGCTCGTAACCAAAGAGCAGGAAAAAGTGGCACAAACAAAGCCAAGCTGCAGAACAGCCACATTAAGCAAAGGGAACTGAGGAGCATCAGCAGAAAGGGCTCCAGGAGAGCACCATCTGTGAGCACTTGAGCTTCAGGAAATGCTGCTCTTTAAGAAGCTCGTGGGGCTGTTGCGTAGGGCCGGAAACTGGCTGGGGGTGAGGCAATTTTGCCTTTTATTTGCTCAGCATATTTCGCCTCTTTTTACGTAAAAGCAGCAAATGAGGAACTTAAAGTCACTTCTCCCGTAAAAATTTTTGGCTGCAGAATTTTTTTTTCGTGGGCTTTCTCCTTCTGGGCTGCTCCAACCTGAAATTCTTGCTGGTGTTAATCCTGAAATGTAGGGAAATGGTAATAAAATGGCCTGTGCTCCAAACTTTTCTGAAATGCCTGGGAAGCTGCAGAGACTTCGAGCTGAGGACCCAAAGGAGGGGACACTGAGCTGGGTCAGCACTGAACTGTGAGCCACAGTAGGATGGCTCAGCCACAGTCCTGTGCTGTGCCCAAAGAGCTCCTGGTGCAGATTTTGGAGAGGCCTTCTTGACAAACTGGTGTGCACAGAGGGCAGGAATGATGCTCATTCACACCTGACTGCCTGGGCTTGGGAAACTGCTTGCCATGAGCTCCTGGCTGTCCCCAGCCATGGCACTGGTGTCACTGGGGCACAGTGGAGAGGCTCTGGGGCTGTCCTGGTGCAGGTGGAGAATCAGGGAGGTAAAATAGGGAGCAATAACCTGCCTTTGGTTCAGCAGAGGTGAATGCTCCAGAAAGCCATGGCCAGACCTGCTTGGGAAATCAAAGGTTGGTCTTCAGCCAGCCAGGTGAGAGAGGGAATTGTCCCGCTCTGTGGTGGCCTCATCTTGAATATTGTGGCAGTTTTGGGCACCACATTATAAGAAAGACACTAAGCTGTTAGGGAGGGTCCAAAGGAGGGCAGTGAAGATGGGGAAGGGCCTTGAGCCGTGTGAGGACACTGAGGGCACTTGGGGTGTTCAGCTGGATAAGAGGAGGCTGAGGGGAGAGCTCATTGCAGGGACAGCTCCGTGGGGAGGGGCAGAGGAGGGGCAGGCACTGATCTCTGCTCTGGGGGGACAGGGACAGCCCCCAGGGAATGGCTGGGGCTGTGGCAGGGCAGGCTCAGGTTGAATCTCAGCAAAAGGTCCTTCCCCCAGAGGGTGGTGGGCACTGCCCAGGCTGCCCAGGGCAGTGGGCACAGCCCCAAG
>JAWWEE010000025.1:9318388-9351670 GCA_035221455.1 Xenops minutus
CTGGCAGTGCCTTCCCCATGCATGAGAGGAAACATCCCTTTGCCATCACTTTTTCATGCCACTGCAGATATTGTGTAGAAAGCCAAGCTGAATTTTTCATCAGCTGTAAAGACACCACAGCAGCTGAAAACAAAGGTGAGGGCCTTTGGATAGTACCCACAGAAATGCTCTCAGTCCTGAGGGTTTCCAACAAGACATCTTGCTAGTTGTTTGTCACCACACAATCAATCTCCAGCTCCCTTGAATGCTGCATCTGTCTCAGTGCACAGGTTTCCCAAGCTACAGTCAGACTTGAGTGACTTTTCCCTTGGAAATTGTTCAGAAATGTGTTTGGCCTGTTGTGCAAAGTGAGTTTCTATCCGAGACCTTAAAGCACCTGCATCAGGGGCTTGACTTCTGCTCACAGATCCTGGCTGAGTATCCACATGATGGACAGATCCCTGAGCAGCTCTGCTGGCTGCAGCACCCTCCTGCCATACCCTTTAAAGCAGCACTGGCTTTTCCTTTCCCTGCTTGACAGGAGGGACCAGGCTCCCCAGGGCCAGGACAGGCATGACAGAGCATGAGTCGCGAGTTCTCCATTTCTGGGATCTGGCACAAGTTCGAGTTTAATTTAAACCAGACTCTTAGTGCAAAAGAAATGTGCCTCTGAGGCTCTGCAGATGTGTAGGCAGTCAGGGGGCATATCTTTAGTCTCTACTTAATGCTTAACTAGGAGTTAAGCAGGAGTTAACTGGGAATTAAGCGTTAGGATGCCCAAAAAATTGGGAGCCCCAAGTGTCACCAAGTGAGGCTTGAGAAAGCTGTTAAGGCATCTCGCTGCCACCAGGTAAGTCAACTCTGAGCTCTTTGCACCCTGAGATACAGATCTAATTGAGGGAGTCTGGGGTACCCAACTGGCTGCTCTTCCACGTGCACCTTCCCTCCAGGTATGGCTTTTCAGAATCCTTAGTCATGGCTTTACCCATGGTTGGTCAAAGCCCCAGAAATGTGGGTCTTGCCTGCCTAAACAAGCAAACACACACCTTAGGCTGAGTCTGTGTCTTTGTGCATCAGCACTGTTGGAGCAGCCTCAGGTCCCCCCGGTCTGCTGCCCTGAGCCTCTTGTTTAGACTCAGCTGTGTCCATGGTCAGTTCTCCCTCTGACCACAGGGATTCAGCAATATCCTGAAGGCAGAGATGAAAGGCAAAGCATCTGAGCTGTGGTCGGATGCCACGGCGGTGACAAGGAGCTCTATTTACAATTCCAGTTTGGAAAGGCCAGCAATTAAATTCATTTTCTGCATAATTGATGAGAAAATTCTGGCTGCCTCCCACTAAGCTCTGAATAAGAGCGTGGTTTAGAAGGAACTTTACTCTCCCCAGGACGAAATGCTCTCCAGCTTTTACTTTTCAGTCTCTTCCCATTGGATTGGATGGGCATTGCCTGATTCCTACTCATTTTTTTTTACTTCTATCCTAACATAAATAAGTACTAAGGTGTTATTCTGCTATTTTTCTTCCAACCTCCGTGAGATTCATAGGGAATGGCAGGAACAGAGCAATGCCAAGAGTTCCTTTCTCAGGGTTTGGTGGAGAACACCACCCAGGAGTAGATAATCATGTCCTGGAAGGCAGAACTGACTCACTGCAGACCACGACAAACACTGAATCATGAACACATTGTCCTTCACCAGCCACCACCAAACACAAGATTACAGATGGCTCAGAGTGAGAGGTCACCATGACAGCTTGAACAGCAAGGCATGAAAAAGGAGCAAGTTACTGTTCTCATTAGATCTGCCCACTGCAGACTGGGTTGTTTAAGGTAAAGGCAAGCCAGGATGTCCATCAGGAGTGAGAGGAGAGCAGCTGGCCAGAGCACTGTGTGCCAGCTCACCGCTGAGGTGGCATCACTCCACCGTGCCTTGGGCACTGGAGCTGCAGCACTTGAGGGTCTGCTCTGGAATTTTTAGGAGCAAATTAGATCTGGTTTAGGAATTTTCCAGTGAAATCCTTCTTTGCTGGGAAAAGTTGATTCATTGAACCCAAAACTTTAACACTATAAGAAAGCTTTCTTATTGTATTTTGCCATCCCAGCATAGCTCACACTTGGGCTTAAGAAAGTGAAGTTGATATTTTGGGTTGGATTTAGGCAAGAGGGAGCTCACCCATCCCTCAGGTGCAGCTTGGTGCTTCTCCTCACCTGAGAGAGGTCTCCCACGCCTTGTGTGGACTCAGGCAGTGCTGTGCACTGAATGTTGGGCAGTACTTGAGCTGGCTGGCTCCTTACAAAGCCCACAGTGGATCTTGGATAGTGGAGGAGAGGCAGTGCCCCAACCAGCCATGAGGCATCTCTTGAGTACACAGAACTTGCTGGAGATTTACAACAGGAGGAAGTTGGTGGGTTCACATCTGTTCTTGGCTCCACAATGCAAAGAATCATCTCACCAGGTTTAAAATTTCAGCACCTCCTACAGTTCCACTATTGGCTGCAATAGTGGAAGACAAAATTCAGCTTGATTAAAAGGTACTATGCCTGTTTACACTGTGTTTCTGATACTTCACCCCCAAAGCAATGGCTACTGCCTCAAAATTCCCACTAGGCCCTTAAAACAGGATCTTGCAGAAGGACTGAGGTGCTGCTGCAGCTGGAAGCTGTGGTTGAACCCACCCACACCCGTGCAACACCACACAGCTCAAGATGTAGCACAGGATGGCAGGCTTGGGGACAAGGGTGACCAGCAGCCTGAGCACCCATGTCTGAGTAATTGTGGGCTTGTTCACTCTATGGACTGAGGCACATACACCTTGCTGGGCTGAATTACCCTTTGGTGACTTGGATGTGGCACACGTTGATCCCAAAGCAAAAACTCGTATTAGTGCTGCTGGTCCAAAAGAGCTCCACCCATCAGGGATCTATTCATAGATGTACTCTTGAGTTATCTAATTCCAGCCTACTTCTTCATGGAAAGATGTCTTTACCTTCTGTTTCCCTTGTTATTTTTAACCACATCCAGAATTTAAATGTAAGATGGTGAGCAGCACCTGCTCCCAGCTCTGTTGGTGATGGGCCTGGACAGCTGCCTGCCCAGTGCCCCTGGTTTAGTCTGCCCTCCTTGTTCCTGGGATGATCACAGAGTAGTTTGGATTGGAATGGACCTTAAAAACCATCTTGTTCTGCCCCTCTGTTATGGGCAGGGACACCTTCCACTAGAACAAGTTGTTCACAGCCCTGTCCAACCCAGCCTGGGACACTTCCAGGGATGGGGCAGCCACAATTTCTCTGGGCAATCTGCTTCTCCATTTAACTAAATCACTTAAATAAAGACACATATTCAGTATGTACTGCAGAACTGTAGTACCACTGTTACACCTACAGCAGCAGCTCCCTCCAGGTGGTAAGAGCATGTTCCCATTAGTGTGGCTTTTCAAACCATGGCACAAGATCTATTTGTGAACAGTGACCTGTCCTTTTGCAACCCTGCCCTGAAGGGATGCAGACGGCTGTAAGGACTTGTCCTCCAGTGGCTGCAGTTGCTGCTAGCTTAATCTGGCAAAGGCTCTGGAATTTGTTCTGTGTTTCATCTGCTGGATTTTCATGAGGGTTGTTCTCCATCACTCTACATTTTGCACAGACAGATGCCTTGCATTTTATGATCCTTATGCAGAAAGCCTACCACCAGTGTAAGGTAGTAGGGTAACGATGTTTACTATAAGCTCCATCCACGTTCTTTTGGTTCTAGTAATTTGTTCCTGGAGAACAGATAGTCATGTCTCTGGCAGGCAGATATGTCCTGACTGTGTCACACCATTCCTGGAGGAGCAGAATCACTGTCACTTGCAGCGAGCCTGTGTTTTCATTTGTTTGAGGGTGATTGTAATTGGAACCTCCTGCAGCCCCTGGAGCCAGGAGCCTGTTGGCTCTGACACACTTTGCTGAAAAGGCTAATGCAATTACTTACGTGAACTAATCTGTAAAGGATGTTTTTCTGTTGTCTCTGCCTTAATTGTTTCCAGCTTATGGCATGGAAATGTTATTGGTCCTGGGAGGCCAAGGGGAGACTGGAAAGAAGGAATGTCAGAAGCAAATGGAAGGTTTGGGTGAATGTAGGAGGTACTGGGAGTTTTTCCTCCTACTTCTGTGTTCATTAAATCATGGGAACAAAGGTAAAGCTACTTAAGTCACACTTGGTAGAGCAGACCTTGGTCTGCCACGGTGCAGCTGAAAAATGTTCTGTAGCTGTAAAACTTTCTTAAAATGGGCCATGCTGGTCTCCAGGTATCTCCTGCTGTCTGGGAGCTGCTCCTCAGCTTCCCTTCTGTCCCTGGTGCAAAGAACTGGCTCTACTAGTGGTGTCTGGGATTCCTCACCCCCAAGAGATCCTACAGACAGACTTGCTGTGCCTGGTGGCTACTCTGGGATGCCGTGGAGTCCCTTGAGTTGTTCTGCTGCTCCACATCTGCAGATGTGGGTATTTCTAGGGAGAAAAACTTGTAGAGATGTGTCCACTTTCAGCACTTGAGTAAGAAGGCTCTGTAAGTGGAGCCTGGAGCTTTTGAACTGCCTGTTCTTGACGGGGGTGTTGGAAACTGTCTGCCTCTTTTGTACCCCTGAAGACTTCAACCATGCATGTCAATGCTTGGATCTGAGGGCAGCTGTACTGCAGCAATGTTCCCAGCCCCGAGTGACTCATGAGCAGAGGCTGGGCTGAGGCCATGGTATTTGGAGTCAAGCTCCACTTGTCCTGTCTCCAGCTGCCAGTCCTTTCCAGAGGCTCTATGGGCTGGACAACCTTTGCTCATTAACTAATACAGGAACATCTCTTCCCAGCAGTAGCTTCCACATGCTGAATTACTCACTTGACATCTAAATATTAATGGAAAATGTCTTTTTAATACTGAAAGCAATTCCCTTCTTGCACTCATGGCCAAACTGTAGCCTTTTGGATAAGCTTCTGGCTGGCTTCTCCAAAGTAAGAGTCTCCTGCAAATGGTAAGCAGCTACTGGGAAAAGAATATTCATCTGAAGCACTTGAACAGAGAGGTCATGTAGGTGCTTCAGAGGAAAGTGCAAATTTTAATGGCAGATGAAGAAACTAGAATTCAAATCCTACTGCTTTACACTGGCTGTTCTTGCCAGGCATTGAAGTTTCCCCCCTTGAAGCAGAGCAGGGGAGGTGGGTGTTGCAGAATGTTGCTTGTTCAGGGTGTTCTCCAGGTTTTTGTGTGGTTTTCCTGGGATGGCCTGTCCCACTACCTGTTCCTCCTCTCTGTTCCATTCCGAGGATGCTGTGCTGACAGTGCCACAAAAAATGGCAGTTTTGCTAAACAAAACTTGAGTTATTTGCCTGTTTACTTAAGGTTCCTTCAGGCATGTCAAGTATTCCAGTCATGGAAAGAGCACAGTAGTTTTCCTCTGGTCAGGCTGTGTGCAGACAGCCTAGGGATTTCAGAGATCATTTCCTTACATTTATTGCTGTTTCAAGCTTTTCTTCTGTCTATAATACTGTGTGTCCTGGGCTTTCCTTTGCAGCCTACTCACCATCTGCCAAGTTGGTTTAAATGGGCTACTGTATCGTGATCCATTTGCTCAATAACTGGGGTTTAATACTAAGTAGAAGTGCCTTTGTTTTGCCCTGCAGAAACAGAGCTGAAAAAGGCAAATAGATAATTAAAGGGGGAGTTTAGATGTTGGCCTCCAGGATGGATTTCTCTCTTGAAGCTTATTCCTTAGTTTAACAAAGCTCCATGCAAGATCTTTTGCAGCAATAGTCTCTGCAGCTCAAAGTGACTCAAAACCTCAAAACCTTCTGTCAGAGCTGAAGGAGATGCAAAAGAAGCTTATTTCTGCGTATCTGTGGTGGTTCAAATTCTGCTGAAATTAAGAGAAAGCTTTTCTTCCAGTGTTTTGTCTCTGCATTTCTGTAGTTTTGTTCTCTGACTTGCAAGAGGAATTTGAACTGTAGAAGTATCAAGGGGACTGAGATCCTCCAGTCCTCTCTTCTAGTAAAATGATCTCACCCTTTATGTGACACTTGAATTGTCCAACCTTTTCCTCTGATGTGAAAAACACACTGACAGTAATGAAATCTGCTTAGTTTCTGCAGGAATTATTGCTTCAGTTTGGTGCCACTGTAAATTCTGACATGCTTTTACAGGGAAGATGTCTGGAGTTTAGTTTATAGAAGAAAATTAACAATAAGCATGAAAGACTGATAAGAAGAACTCTGCTTGCTTTTCAGCCAAGCAATTATAAAAGCAGAAAAACAGTAAATGACAGGAAATTTCCCTACCTATCTAGATTCTAATTTTGTTTCTATAAGTTAATCTATTAAATAGATTTTTTCAAAGCTGAAAATTACACTTAAGGGGAAAAAATGAGTTGTCACTCAACCACACTTTTAGAGGTAATATTGCATTAATGTTTATATTTTAATATGTTTTCCTCCTACGTGTGGGGAAAATCTGAGCTCTCATCCTTCAGAGTGAAGGCAATTTGATTTCTAATACCAAGAAGTGAGAACAAAAGCACTCAGATGTGTAGGGAAGATGATCCAGGGAGGTCACAGCAATCCATTGCACACCCAGTTTCCACAGCCTGAAAACATTACTTTGACCATCTCTGACATTAATGTGAAAAATGTGGGAGTAAAACACCTTCTAGGATTACACTTGGCCATCCATGGCATGGAGGGGAGGGGTAGAGTCACCATCCCTGCAGGTGTTCAAGGAACAAGTGGATGTGGCACTTGCTGATATGGTTTAGTGGGTGTGGGGGTCTTGATTATCTTGGAGGTCTTCTCCAACCTTAATTCTAGGACTCTAAGGCAAGTAATGTGGGAGTGTAATGCAGCCAGGGATGACTGGACAGGTCCAAATGGACAGGGTATGTGTTTCAAGCATGGCAGGCAGCCAACCAAGCCCATCTCTGCTGGCTCCTGCAGGAAAAACACTCACCAGGCAGATGAAGCTCTTTCCTTTTTCTGAATGTGATCCTGCTCCACTGTCCAGAGGGATCAGTGGTCACCCCCTGACAGCATCCCATTCTGCTTTGGCTCTGGGAGCATTTGAGGTCCTGGGTCCTGTTGGAGCCCCAGAGAGGGGAGGGATGTGGCTGGTGAAAGCCTCGGCTTTGATGTGATGTGGGCAGTGCACAGGTAGATAAATGAGATTATGGTATTTTCAGGGCACAGACTATTCACCTAGAATCCCTTAAAGTGGGGACTGGCTTGTCTTTCCAGAAAACCCAGTTTCTGGCAGAAAACTTGTTATAGAGAGCCAGTTTGGGGATATGGAGTTGCTGCTTGTCCTCAGGCTCGTCCTGTATATATCTGCTTTTCTTTTAACTGGATAGTTGTTGGCTCTGGAAATGTTTCCTTCGAGTAATTACAGCTTTCATTTCTTCCTCTGTCTCAAACACATGGTGTGAGGGAGGCTTAGTTGCTTCTTAAGGGCTTCTCTCTCATTACTGCCTTTCTTTTCCCTGCCAGTGTCTTCAGAAATCCCCTCTTAAAACACATCAGGTGCTTCTAAATCCCCTTAAACTGACTTGAGTGGTAGTTTAGGGAAGCAGACAAGAGTGGGTTTTGACCTGAAAGTCTTACTTCCCAAGTCTGCTTGTTTTTCTGGCTGTTCTTGAAGAGCTGTCTTGCTCTCACTTTGCTTAAACCCTTTTACCAGATAAGGCTGCTTATTTATTTTAAACATTTTTAAGATCTCCAGCTACAGAATTTAGTGGTTAATGACTTTCTGATGTCTGGATCTACAGAGCTGGTGGTGTAGCTCCTTCTCTGCTCCCTGGTTGCTCATCAGATTTGAGGTAACAGCTGAGTGCTGTGTTATGGCTTTGAAAACCATTTTCCAGAGTGATTTCCAGACATGTTTTTCCAGCCTCCATGCTCTTATGTTGTTGGTCAGACAAAGTTATCAGCGAGGGAGGATGGCAGCAGCTACCTGACAACTCCTGGAGGTGCCAGGGGAGCAGCATTCCTCCCAGGGGCACTCCCTGGGAAGTGAGTCTGGACAAGCATTTATTTTGATGTCTGTAACAAAATGCCTTTTCAGACTAGTGTGGTCTTCTGAAACCCCCCTTGTTTTCCATGGCAATGGTAATTTCAAAATGGAGGGAACAGATTCTATTGTGGAAGGAAATAATGACATCAGGGGGGACCTTACTGCTCTTTACAGCTCTCTGAAAGGAGGTTGTAGCCAGGTGGGGGTTGGTCTCTTTTCCCTGGTAACAAAGAATAGGACAAGAGGAAATGGCCTCAGGTTGTGCCAGGGAATGATAAAACTGGACATTAGGAAAAATTTCTTCCCTGAGAGGGTTGTCAAGCATTGAAGAGGCTGCCCAGGGCAGTGGTGGAGTCACCATCTCCACAGGGGTTTAAAAGAGGTGTGGATGTGGCACTTGGGGAACGTGGTTTAGTGGTGAACTTGGCAGTGCTGGGTTAACAGTTGGACTCGATGATCCCAAAGGTCCTTTCCAATCAAAATAATTCTATGATTCTAAGAAGAAATGAATTCATGTTCAAGCAGAAAGTTGGGAGGTGAGTTTCATGTTCTGCAGCCTACAGTCACCACCCTGTGTGTGATGCCAAGTACCTGGTCATTAAAGGGTTGAGGTGGCAGAAGGACAGAGCTCCTAACATAAACAGCAACGACAAGACAAAAGACCCACTGGAGAAAGGAACTAAATTTGGCTGTATATATAGATGACTCACAGAAACATCATCCATTTATAGGTTGTCTCCTGGACAGCAACTGGCCCAATTCCCCCTGGAGCAAGTGGAAACACTTACAGGGATTTCAGTGGGAGTTCAACTTGGCCATAGGGAATATTTTCCCCTTTATAGGCTCTTTGGGTTTTGTTGAATTGTTTCTTCCAAGCCTGAGGGGCATTAATGGGCAGCAGTGTGATGAGGCAGCATCTCATCCTAAAGCACTGCTGCTCCTGCTGCAGATGAAACATGACTTTGTGCTGGAATCACATCTGGGGCGCTGGGGAAACTGGGTTTGGAGCAGATGTTGGTGGCAGTGCTGCCTGGAGATTGCTGCAGGGAGGTGTTGCTTAATCACCCACCAAACCAGCATCTGCACATGTGGGCCACTGAGGGAAAGCTGTGGGGCTGGAGAGGGACCTGGATGGTGCCAGGGAGGAAAGGTAAAGGCTGGAACAGGCAACAGGTGATGGATCATAGAATCATACAATGGTTTGGCTTGGAAGAGACCTTGTAAAGGTCATCTAGTCCAACCTCCCTGCAACGAGCAAGGACACTTTCTAGACCAGGTTGCTCAGAGCCTCTCCTGGAACGTTTTCAGGGATGGGACACCCACCACTGGTTCTCTGGAAAACCAGTGCCAGTGTTTTCCCACCCTGACTGTAAAAATCTTCCTTACATCTAACCCAAATGGCCCCTCCGGTGGTGCTGGGGGATGCGGGTCTGGAAGGAAACCTCTGTGCTTTGAGCAACTCCAGGGAAAGGTTTTAAAGTGTTATTCCTGACAGAGCAGTGATCCCAGTGCCTTTCCAAGGAAGCCAGCTGGAAACGGGGATTAATGGCAGGCTTCCACTCATAAATGTTTGTGTGTGTTTACTCACCCCTGGACCTCCTCTGCAAATATCATCAGCAATTAAACCCCATCCCAGCATTCCTGCTCCTGCCAGCCCAGGATAAGGGGAAGGGGGAGGCAGGGGGTGCTGTGGGTGATGCTGGGCCACCCATCCCTGGTGTTCTGTGACCCACTGGGTGCTGCTTGTGAGGCAGGTCTGTGCTGGCACAAACTGCAGCTCTGCATCCTCTCCTTGTTTTTGTGGCTCTCCTGGGGATTTAGGAGGCAATGTAACCTCTAATCTGATTGTGGTAGGAGATTAATTATACTCGGGTTCGTGGTAGAGGGAAAAGAAATGTCCCACCAGAGCAGCCAGGGCTCAGGAGTGCTTCCTTGAGAGGATCCTGCTGCCCCTGGGCCCCACACCAGCTGAGGATCCTGTTAGGAGAGGGAGGAGGAAATTGTTCAACCTCAAATAGCCACTCTGGTAATTCCATTTGGTCCATGCAGCCTTCTGCCTACCCACAGAGGGGTTAGGAGTGTGTGACTCCCTGCTTTGGGGCATGGATGGATGCTCTGCCTCTCCTCCAGGGTGTGGATGGGAACATCCACACAGGAGAGTGGTTTTTAATGGGAGACAGGGAATCCAGTTTCCAAAACACTTTTATTCAGATGTGCTGGTTCATTTTCACTCTGCTTGGGAAATCCCCAAATCAGAATTTAATTAAATCCCCACACAAATGTTATTGGGGAGGAAATGTTCTCTCTCGCTCCTTGGAGTAAACCTGCAAGTAGAAGTTTCTGGTCTAAATCAGGTAGAAAAGGAAAGCGATTCCCAGTGAATGGTTATCGGATCTTGGTCTGTCTGATGGGCGCTTTTGTGATTTCTCTCATTCACCAAGGTTTGATTTGGAATGGAAAGGCAGAAGTTACCAACATGCTCAAGTCCCCATGCTCTGGCAGTGGGGACCTGGTGGCTCCTCAGCAGCTTTGCTGAGCCCAAAGGCACCTCCTCACTCCTGCACCTCCCTCCTCTCATGCCCCAGCGGCAGCAGCAGCAGCTGGAACAAGGAGGAGGATGTGCCTTTGCTTTGAAAATGATAACAGGGCTCTGCTCTCCTGTGAGCTTCGTAGCTGTACCCTGAGATACCCACCCAAGCCCGGGCTCAGGGCAGGGGCTGCTGCTCCTCACCATCCCTGCGGGAATCCCATTCAGCCGACAGATTGCGCAGCAGCCGGGATGGCTGAGGGGGCACAGCCGAGGTGGGGCTGCCCTCCATCCCCTCCCGTGGGCCTGGGGGCGATGGGATGCTGCCTGCACCAACCTCCCACCCCTGCAAACCCGGCCTCTGCTCCCGAAGAGCTGACCCGGGAGCAGCAGGACGGCAGAGCCCCGGCGCTGCCCCTGCCCACCCGAGCTGCCCCCGAGCAGGACCCTGGGCACGGGCAGGATGGCTGGAGCCCGGCAGGATGGCTGGAGCCCGGCATCCCAGCCCTGGGCAAGAGGTCCCTCTGCTGGGCATCTCTGCCCGGAGCAGCACCGGCACCTCCGCGCCCCTGGACCACGGGCAGCGCTGGGCACCGGCAGGGCTGGGCACCGGCAGGGCTGGATATCGGCAGGGCTGGACCACGGGCAGGGCTGGGCACGGGCAGGGCTGGATATCGGCAGGGCTGGGCACAGGCAGGGCTGGGCACGGGCAGGGCTGGACATCAGCATGTTTGTCCGCCTGACCCCACCGCGAGCAGGGGAAACTCCTGCCCAGGGGCGGATTCCTGACACCTCTCTGTGCCCTTCTCGCCAACTCTGCCTTCCCGGGTCCTTGGACTGCCCTTTCACAAACCCGCCGGGATGTGCCCAATGCCCTGCCAGGCTGCCTGGGCAGCTCCCGGTGAGGATCCAGGCTCTGTCCCGGGGCAGTGAGGACTCGCAGCATCCTCCCCGTCCCCTGGCAGCATCCCTCTCAGTATCCCTTCCCCATCCCCTGGCAGCATCCCTGGCAGCATCCCTTCCCCGTCCCCTGGCAGCATCCCTCTCAGCATCCCTTCCCCGTCCCCTGGCAGCATCCCTGGCAGCATCCCTTCCCCATCCCCTGCAGCATCCCTTCCCTGTCCCCCACAGCACATGCTGCCCCAGGACCAGGCACGGGGACTCTGCAGGGTGAAGGCAGCAGGGTTTGCCAATCTTCCCTTCAGCTGCAGTTTTCGTACTGCAAAAATAACGCAGGAAGAAAACCAGGGAGGAATTTGCTTTACACTTGGCCGAAGCGGCTGCCGGTGGCACAGAAATGATGGCACGGCAGAGGTCAGCAGGGAAACTTTTCCCTTCGCCGGCTGAGGGAGGGGAAAATCACCTCTCCCCGGCTTTGGACACGCTGTCGGGGGAGCCTTGAGCGTCGTGGCTTGCCTGGCTTTGTTTATGGTTTCTGGGATGTCCCCACCCTGCATCCAAGGGCTTGGCAGCCCTGGGGAGGGCAGGCAGCGCAGGAGCGGGGTGGGAATGCTGCGGGACAATGCAGGCACGAGTGCTCGCACTGGGCCAAGGTCAGCTATTGTTCCAGGGAGTATAAATAGCTGCGCTGGAAGAACGCAAAACGCAGCCTGTAAGTCAAAGCTTCACCTCTCCTTCAGCTCTGAAGTGAGGAAAGTGGGACAAGTCACCACCGGGAGAGAAGGGAGAGTCTCCAGGAATGCCCTGCCCACGGAGCAGATCTATACAATGTTGTTAGGAAGTTATCCCTGAATTTCCTGCTTGTGCCAATAATATGATTTTTTCCACCCCCACCCCACCCCCCGCAAGTTACAAGAGGAAAATCTGCTCTAAGAAGAGACAAAAAATAATAGGCGTGTTATATATAAATGGGACATTTGTGTATCACAAATACAAATGACAAGGTTCCTTCAAAATCAGGTCCAGAAAACAATTCTTGTTCAGTGGCTCCTGGTGCTCCCTGTCAGCCTGTTCAATGTGGTCTGTGGTTGCAATCTCATCCCCACTGACCTTGGCTAAAAGGGTTAATCCCTCGCTAGATCTTTAAGTGATACTCTCTGGCTCTGGACTTTCCACGTGGCTGCCCAACATGATGGGGTAGCTTTAGGACACTAGGAGAGCATGATATCCCTTTTGATTAATGGGCTTTTCCTTTCAGAAAAGAGACCTGAAATTAATTGGAAAAAAACAGTTGTGAATTTCATCCACTCTACATTCCAACCCTCACTTCTCCATCTGGGAATTTCACTTGAAAATGAGTATCACCCTAAAACCCATCCCTGCTTTGTAAATCATGCATTCATTGAAGGCAAAAGATGTCACAGATGAATTGTCATTTAGGATATGGGCAGAATGTATGTGCAGATCCTAAACTGGCTGGGAAAAGGCAGCTTTAGAGAAGATGTGTAAAATTAATGTCTGTTGTTGTGACAGTGTCAAGTAGTTTCAGGCTTCTCAGAGCCTTTATCCACATTCATTTTGCAGTTTTCTTTCTTCTATTAAAGCATATATTGTTCCCAGAAATTGACTGAAAACCTGGACTTGCATCTCCCTCCTTTTCATGAACCAGAAGCTGTCACAGGTATTTAATTGCTGGTGCCTGTTTAACTGGATTGTGGAGCAATAGGAGGAGGTGGTCTGTGCCATTTAGCATTGGTGCTGCTGGGATCCCCTGTGGAACCGAATGGAAAGCTGTCACTTCAAATTCAAAACTCTGATTGCAAGAAAAGTGCTCTGAGTTGTGCTTTGATTGTATTAATTACAGCATTACTGCACTTTGTAGCTTCTGTGCATGTATTAGTTTATATCTCATCTTCCTCTGTCTTGTGAGCCCAGGAGAGATATAATTACAGCACATCTTTCCTTTTTAAGTTTCCTGCTGGGATATTTTCTGCTTGAAATCAATGCCTGCCAGTGTGCCTGTGAAATTTCCTGAGGAAGTAGTTTAAATGGTGCTGTAAAAAACGGGACTGATTTAGTAAGCAGGAGCAATCCAACATTGTTTCCAGAAAACCCACAGCACGGAGGGAGTTGGAGGGCAGAGGGGCTGGGGAGTTTGTGCCCATCAGCTGCTGGTTGCTCTGCAAATACCTGCCTGGGAATGAAAATAATTGGGAAAAAAAGGAACATGGATATGGAGCAATGCAGACTCAGGACATCAGGAAGGACTGTCCTCTTCAGTGTCAAACAGGAAGGTCTAAATGAAACAAGGGAAACAGCATTATTGCTTCAAACTGCTCTACTTACTGGAGGTGTTCTCATCTCTCATTAGCACAATCTAGAGTTCTGTTGTGGGAAATAGCAGAATAATTCCTTTTTTATCTCTTCCAACTGTCTCCTGTCTCCTGTTAGGATGCACCCAGGCCAGTAGAGAGGCTCTGTTTGCAATCCTGGTCTTTGCTCCGTGCACTTGGCACCAGCAGCAACTGGGAGAGTGAGCAGTGGCCAGCTGGGAGAGGTCCCCAGAGCTGTTTTCCCTAGGAGCACAAAGTCAAGCAATAAGGATCTGTTTCTTCCTCTCCTGTCATCCTTCCTTTGCTGTTCCCAGGAGCAGAGGATGGCCCTTTGGCAAAAGCTGGGGATGGCCCTGCTATCTGCAGACTCACCAACAGCATCTCAGGCTTGGGGAGGAGGAGGTAGACTTAAATTGTCACCCAGGTGCCAGGCTGCTGCCCTGGGGATGCTGGAGCAGGGTCAATGGTCTGGAGGGTCCTTTCCACGTGTAGCTGTGCTGGGCAGTTTCATGACATCCCCATCCCCTCGATCGTCTGTGCTAAGAGCATCTGGGTGTTTGACTCGCTGCCTGTGAGCATTGCCAAAGGAGCTGGTGGTCGGGGGGGAAGATGAGAGCCAAGGGCCAGCCTCTTGGCACTTCTAGGGTTATGGATGTGCTTGACATCAATTCACCATCAGGTGGAGCAGTTTTGGAAGCAGAGAGCGGAATTGTTCCGCTTCCCCTTTTAAGTGGGCTATAGCATCCTGTGCTCAGCTTTGGTGAATCCTCAATTATTTGTCTGTGTGCCTTTATCAGTGGGGCAGAATAATGTGTTCAGAAGTAACTTTCAGTAGGTCAGTACCCCAGTGCTCTCCTGGGAAGTGCAAGATGCGGCTTTCAGTTTTTTCAAGCAAAAAAAAATCGTAGGAATTCAGCGTGGAGCACTGACTTGGAGAGTGTGGGACAGCCAGTGACTGCCCCTCGTGAGAAGCTGTGTGTGCAGGGAGGAAACTCTGCTGGGGTCATGGGGACTGCAACAATTTGGGGCAAGTGCAGAAAGTGTGCAGTGATGTTTGAGGTGAGGTGTTACAGCAGTTCCCCAGGTGAGCCAGCAGGGCACGGAGGGGTTGCAGGGGCACAGCCTGGTCACACAACGGGAGCAGAGTGTGGGTCAGATGGAGTCAGGGTGCCCCTGGCATGTTTTGGGATGGGATGCAGCTAGGTCTCCTCCATGCCCTGAACGTGGATCTGTCCTGTCTCACCCAGCACATCACCCTGGTTTTGTTCAATCCTGTCAGTCTGTGCTGTTTTGCTCCAAAAGCAATAATCAGCTGCTTAGGGCAGATATTTGAGCTATGGTCCAGAAACTCACTCAGTATTTACTCTGACACTGCAAGAATAGTGCACAAATAAGTGCCTCTGTCTATAGGCATTCTTCCATCAAGGGAAGTTTGCTGGAAAGGGGTATCTGAACTGTGCTGAAGTGCACAGCAAGGTGGGGATAAATGCTGGTAGAAGCAGCAGAGAGGAATAAAAATGCTGGATTATGAAAGAGAGACCGAAAAAAGTCCTTTGCCTCTGGAGGGCTCTGGGGAGAAGAAAAAGAATATTTTTCTTTCCAACTGTGTGACTTCAGTTCCAGCAAGGCACAGCAAGGCTGTGTGACTGCATGCTGTCCCCATCAGCACCTCGAGTGCTTCACAGAAATACACCTGCTGATTCCTCTGAATAGCAGTTCAATGAGGTACATTAAACTCATGTTTCCTTGTAAAGCATTTTCAGGAGCTCAATAATGCTGTTTTGGTGGGTTAATCTGGCAGTCCTTGTAGTGACGTCTTTAAAGTCATTAAACCCTTCAATGACCTCTTGGTTTTTCTATACAAAAGACTCAACTTAAGATTTTTGTGAATAATAACCTGAGTGAAAAGACTTGATAAACCCTCTGTTACTTCGTGTGGTACCTCATCATCCTCATGGTGCTGAGCCAAACACCCTTGTGATGTTTCAGTGTGGGACAGGCATTCACTGCCTTCAGCAGCTCTCCTGCCCAGCTTGTGCCCCATCACCACAGGCATTTCAGATTTGATATCACCTCTTGCTGACAGACAGCTGGAGGTGTCAGGGTTAAATCCCACCCTGCCCTGGGCACCCATCAGCAGTGAGGAGCTCTTTAAAGTGAGTTGGATTCCTCTCCCTGCTCCTCCCAAGGGCAGCTACAGCTGGGATGCAGACAGGGAAACACGAACCAGCCCAGCCAAGGCAAGGAGGTGACGACCTCCCTGGCGTGGCCCAGCTCTGCCCCCTGTAAATGCACTCCGTTGGTTTTGGCTGGTAAATGAAAGCCAAGCTGAGGCCTCGATCCAAAACTCGGTCCCAGGCTGTGTGGGAGAGTTTGTATATGGACCTAGAAAGGACAGACTGTTTTGTTTGGGAGGTTCTTTTGGTGGATGGTTGATTTCCCTCCTTCCCCCCCAGTCAATTAATTTTAGGTTTCACAAACAATATTAAGCCAATAATATCTGTGCCAGCAAATTGTGATTCTAATCCTGCTTCCTGGTACTTGTGATCCTTCTTGTTTGTGTGGGTGAGCAATTTGTGCCAGTTGGTTTCTTCCCTGCCTCCCAAATAACTCTGCCACTCTTGGGAAGCCCTCTGCCCGGGCCAGACTGGGAATGGCTCTCCTGCCCCAGCAGCAGGTGCCAGCAGTGCTCCAGCTCCTCTGGATACCCCCAGGGAGACCCACCTCTGCTGTGGGATAAAAGCTAAGGACATACTGACATGGGTGTGGGATAGGAGTCTGGGTTGAGGATGGGGGGAAATAATGGGCAAGCCACTGCACACGACAACTGGTTAATTTTCGAGCAGCATGTAGCTATTTTAGTTACAGTCTCTTTTAAGGAGATCAACACTGAGGGCAAATTCCTTCCCAGATAAATCATGCTCATTCCACATGCACGAGAAAGTGGGGAATTTTGTTTTTCAAGTGGCTGCTTTGCATGTTTGCCTGGCTGGCAGCTCGTGTGCCAGTGCCAGGGCCAGGCTGTCGCTCCCGTGAGGAGGTGAGTTTTAGCCTCACGGGATGCTCGTGGGATAACTCTCCCTAAGATAATACTGGGAAAGGGCACAGGATTCTTCTAAAAATCCTTTTAGAGAAGGTCTCAGCCCTACACTCTTAATAATCTTTCAGGCTTTAGGGTAAGTTGGTTTTTGTTTCGAAAGGAAGGGGAAGAACAGCCTCAGGGCAAAAGCTCCTTTTCCTTCACCCTGACAGGTTCATTTACATCCTAAACCTGGGGCAGCTGCAGCTCCTGCACTCCCTGCATGCCCTTCAGATGCCCTGGGCAGGGCGGGCGGCCAACAGCAAGCCCAGAGCTGTGGCCACCTCCCTGCCACAGGAGCCAGCTGTTTCCCATGGCACAGCTGGCCTGAGCCAACTGCTCACATGGCCCAGCAGCTCCTCTGCAGGGTCCCAAAGGAGATGGATGGAGGCCAGGAGGGATGCAGCACATCCCACCTCCTCGCTGGGACTCTGAGCATCATCACCTCTTTGGGCTTGGTAGTGACAGCTGAGGAACAGTTTTGGTCTTTGCCACCCTCTTAGAGCTTCACTGGTGTGGGAAAAGAGTGGAGGACCTGAAATGTGGTGACCTGAGCTTTCCTATTCCTGCAGGCAGCTGGAGCTGAGTGGGGAGGTTTCTTTCTCTCCCATCTGTAAGCTGTGAGCATGGAAAACAGTGAATTCCCAACTGCACAGCCACAGGAAGCTCCATGCCTTCCACCAGGACCATTCAGGGAGAGAATTCCTCTGGAGACACTCAGCCCACGTGGACACTGCCAATGTTTGTCCACTTTATCTCATGAGATTTATCTGCCATTTTTCATGGTTGAGCCATCAGTGTCTTAGCTCTAAACCAGCCAGAAACATGGCTTAGATTTTCCATGTCTGTTACTGTGAATGTGGAATCGCTAAAAGAATTAAGATGTTTCAGTCATCAGAAACAATTCTGGCAACTTCCACACAGTCTGCTTAGGTTTGTACTGCCCAAGGAGGCCAACACTGCCCTTGGATGTTTTTAAAACTCTTTGCATGTTGTAATTGGTTTATAAAACTACAGCAAACACTGTGAAAGGGATTTCAGTAAATCAACTAGTCTGTTACACTGGCCCAAAGCTAATTTGAGTCTCTAGCCAAAATAATGGATTTGGCACCTATTAAAAGAGCTGGTTTTCTGACATTTGCATAAACAGCTCTAGATTTGAGGGTTAAACTGAACTCATCTTTGGAGGAGTTAAAAACATGTGGCTTGGGAGGGATTTCCCCCCTCCTGATGTGTCTCAGGGACCCTTGTGCTTTGTGTGAGTTTTTAATTTCCCATGAATGAGCAGCAGCTGAAACGTTCTGCTCCTTGCTGTGGATCACAGCATCTCTAGGAGGAAATGCTGCAGGACTGTTCCTATGTTTAGCAGCAGCTCCTGACCTTAAGCCAGGTCTTGTTTCTGTAGCTGGCTCCTGTCTCCCCAAGAAGCCAAACACGTGGGCAAACTCAACCAGACCGAGTGAACTCAGGGACCCTGGGCTGAATTCTGCCTCTGCAGTCCCTCTTTTGGTTCAGTGATGCTCACTGGAAACACTCTTGCCGTGAGCTCTTCTCCACTCGCAGGGAAGTGCTCTGATTTCCTGATGTGTGCTGGGCATGTTAAACTTCCCAAGCAGCTCCTGCTTTGGGCACCATCTGCTTTTCCCAGTTCCAGCCCTGCTGCAGCCCTGGTATTGTTTTAGAGGGATCTGAAGGCCATGTGTGTTTGTCCCTTCCACGGATAATGTCGTTTCTCTTAAGAACCATCACGTGCTTTTTGTTTTGATCCTTTTCCCATGTGCTTGGGATGTACTTGGGGTCATCTTGGCTGCAGGCTGTGGATCACGTACAGGGCAGGGAATGTTTTATCTGCTGCATTTACAAGCGAGGTGTTGACTGCAGTTGCAATGAGTGGCTATTGCTCCTTGTCACTGGATTTGATGACAAACTATTTTCTTTGCTAACATTTATTGCTGTGGATTTCCTCTGTCCACAGCAATAGGATGTTCAGAGATAAATATAGGGCTTCTGTTTCACTTAGCAAGTCTGCAAATTGTATTTCCACATGTTCATAGACTGGCCTTTTATTTTGTTTGGGGTTGTGTTTTTTTGTTGTACTTTTGGTTTGTTTGGGGTTTTTCTTCCTGGAGTTTCAATGTCTGAAGGTTTCTCTTTGCTCATATTTTCAAACACAAGCATGGATTTGAGACCCTGCATGGAACTGCCAATAATACTTCCCCCCCCCCTATAAATTTTCTCCAAAATAAGGATTTCAGACCTATTCTTTTCCACTGTGTGTAGATGGGGAGACACAGAATCAATCTACTGAGAATATTGAAGTGGGCTGGTTCTGGGGAGCTCCTCTGGGGGAAATGATGCCTCTCCCACCCACTGTGTCCTTGTCAGGCTGCATGGAGATGTTCCCAGTGGCAGGTCCCAGATGACCAGAGATTTAACTGGTGGCAGCTGAGCTCTCTGAAGAGAAGCCAGAAATGCTGTGGTCTATCAGAAGTACCGACACACTCTATCAAAATCTTTCCCAGAGTTTCTGACAGGAATTGCTGCAGTGCCTTTCTCTGACCAAATTGCTGCAGGGGCCATGGGGGAGGCAGGCCCAGGGTGACACTGGCAGTCCTTGTTTCTGGAAATCTCCTTGTGCCCCATCTATCACTATCAGTGCTTTTCAAACCCTTAAAAATCGAATTCTAGAAAACCAGCTCTCACTGCTGTCAGAACTTTTCAGTGCTTTTGAAAACCTTCCTGTGTATCTTGGAGCCCAATGCTCTGTTGGAGTGTGAGTCTGTTGAGAATTTAGTTCAAAGGGGCTGGAAGGAATTCGTGGTATTGGAAAACAGGCAGTGCTGGAGGCCAATGGCTGCCCCTCCACTGCTGCACGGGACTGGCCCCAGCCCAGGGATGGCAAACTGGTGACTCAAAGCCTTGGGTTACTCACTGCCTGCTGGGGAAGCCAGTAAGATGTCTTGGAGGAGCACACTAGATAGGATGTTCTCCAAACATGGCAAGGAAAGAACAGCTAAAACAACAGAGAATTCAATGCATGCCTTAATTTAAGCATGCCTTAATCTTCCTAGCAATGCATTTCCATGACAACCCCATCCATATTTCGAGAACAATCACTTCCAGCCATTAAACTATCAACTATGTACTCAGTGTAACAAAATAATTCATAAACAGACCGACTAAGTGCCAGGAAAAGATGTGATCAAGCAGTCTTATGATACTCTAGAGAAATACTGTACTGCTCCGATGTGCATTTGAGTTTATTTTTTGTTAAAAATAGATGGAGATGAACGTAAACTGAGCACAGTGAATGTCTGAGATAACTTACAATAAATGCTGGCAGTGTTGAAATTGCAGCACCAAAGGAAAAACATTGTAAGATCTTAGACTTTGACACCAAGATACAGCTTGTGGGCTGCTGAACTCTCGAAGGTTAAACTCCAACATTGTTCCAGGCTTTAGGAAATGTTGGATCCCCTTACTCTCTATGTTTCAGTGACCCATGGCCAGGTGAGAGCTGACCCTGGGAGCTGCCCTTCCCACTTTTCCCTCCAGAGCACACACAGGGGTTTGATACTCGCAGCACTCTTGCCATGGAAAGGGGTTTGTCACTGGCTTCTTGAAATACACATATTTTTTATGAATATCTCACAATCTATGCCCAGAAAGCTTTGGACCACCCAGTGAGGGCACACAGATCTCTGTGATCCGTGTGTTGGGCTTTTCATGGTTCATGAGGACGAACACAAGGTGATTTCTGAGGGATTTTCTAAATATTTCCTTGATGGTCTTTACCCCAACTTAATCCCCTAAATATTTTCAGGGCATGAATGTCTTGTTGTCATTGTTGTTGTTAATTCCCTGGGAGTTTGGCTGTGCAGGATGAGCTCGCTCTGTGCTCTGCACCCCCAAACAAACGAGGTCTGGTGCAAACTGGGGACACACCAGGGCACCCCAAAGTGCCAGGAGTGGCTTTGCCATGGCCAGCTCAGCCCCACCTCCACAGCCCAACATTCCTGCCTGTAATCCAGGGCCAGACTAGCCACCAGATGTCTGACCTCCTCACCCTCCTGGCAACACTAAATGTCCTTTCCTGTAAAGTTCTGCGGGGTTTTATTTTCCTTTCTTTTCCCAGCCTCCAACTGCTGGTTATTATCATTATTAAGCATAAATGGCCTCTTTCACACTCTGCAAGGCGAGTGCTCCTATGAATAAAGCCTAACTAGCGTGAAAGGGTTTGCATGATGATACTGCACAGGACTCAGAGAGTGCCTTGTAACTAAATTAATAAGAGAAAGCAACATTATGAACACATCTCCTTTCATAAACGAGGGGATTTTCCCATATGTTTGGATCAAGAATGGATCCCATACTTTAATTCTGCAAAGGAAAAAAAAAAAAAAAAAGAAAGACCAAAGTGAGGTTATTTCCTTAGGATAAGGAAGGTACCAGAAGCACAGCTAGGAAGGAGATTTCAAAAATTGAGCAGTGGGAAAATATTAAGATCTTAGTCCATCTCCCAGGCCAAAGTTGTTTTTCACTGGTGAGTGCAATTGCCTGCAAAGAAATCTGGCAAGAGGGATCCATCCACAGAACCTGGCAAGGAAAAAAACCCAGTATCTCTTTGCCACGGAACAGATGGGTATTGTCCTTACGCTGTACTTTTAATTTATCATCCAGCACATCTATGCACTAAGGGCAATCTGAATGCAAATGTTCCTTTGATTTGCATGCAGGGCTGAAAATAGCTGGATGCAGGTTACGGGCACGCAGATCCCAACCCGCCCCCGCCCGCATCCTCTTACAACTCATGGCCTCTGCTCATTCCCTGTCCCGCAGCGCTGCCCTCAAATGTCACAAACCAAGCAGAGTCAAGCAGGATCCTCAGGAGGAAAGGAGAGCTCTGAAAAATCCTCCTGTGATGGAAGCACGGATCATCCCGAGCTGGCGCTGTCCTGATTCCCAGCCCAGCCCTGGGACAGGCTGCTGCACAGGAAAACTGAAAAAACTCAACCTGAGGAGGAATTCAGCAGTCTTAAATTCATAGATAGATAGATAGATACATAGATAGATAGATAGATAGATAGATAGATACATAGATAGATAGATAGATAGATAGATACATAGATAGATACATAGATACATAGATACATAGATACATAGATACATAGATACATAGATACATACGTAGATACATAGATAATTTTTTAATTTATTTTTTTTTAAGGAGAGAAGATCTTTTTGTCTATTCCTTTAATTATGACTCGGTGCACAGCTCCTGCATCCCAGTGTTTCCCTGGAAAGGCCAGGCTGCCACATTGCTCCACCAATGTGCAGTTCATCCCTCAAAGAGCAGCTTTGCTCCTCTCTAGAGGGAGCTCCTTCCAGGCTTGAATAACAACCATCCCTTCCCCCTTCCGCTGTGACACTGAGAGGTGACACCCCCAGGTGAAGGGCAAGGAGCACACATGATGTGCGGTGATGTGCAGCCTTTTTTCCAGGAGGAATTGTGAATTTGGAAAAGTACGTCGCATAGAACTGTCAAACACAGCATTCAGTAATCAGGAGGAGGTTCAATGCAGCCTCAGGGCTCTTGAACACCCCCAAAATTCAGATGCAGAGAGGCCCCAGCCTGCTGCACATTGCTGAGGGCAGGGGTTTCCTGGGGCTGCCCAGAGTCCCAGTTTCTGAGTCTGCTTTATCCCGTTTCAAAACTACTTTGCAGAGGTATCAGGACATGTCTAATCCTTGGAAAAAAAGCGTGGACATCGTGGTCATTTAACAAGATTCTCCCCCTTCCCCCTTCCTTTTGTTAGAGCAGAATGAGGCTGGACAGACTCCTGTTTACAGTCCCTTACAGTGGGCTCTTTTACTGCCAATGCCACAAATGATGTCATTTGTTTAGCGGGAGACCGACTATTAGAAATGCCAAATGTAATTAGGATCTTTCCTTTCAATTGGCTTTCACAAACACTCATGGTGAGAAATGGCTCCTACCTTTTGAACTCTCAGACTAGTGGTGGGATCCTTGCCCTGAGAGGGCTCTTGGCAAAGGTTTCAACCCCGGGTGAGAGGAGATTTCACACGGTATTTGCAATTCTCCTCTGAATTTGGGAAGTTCATAAGCTTTCGGCCGGGAGTGACATCACTGAAAACAACTCTCCTGGGTGAAAAAAAAGCCCTCATTAAGCCCTGGAGATTGCAGAGCCAAGGCACTGCCTGCTTCAGGTCCTCCAAGCCTGGGAGAAATGGGGCTGAGCCTTGGCCAGATGCTGCCAGCTGGTTTGGAGCCAGCTCTGGGATCCCACTCCACCCATGACACTTAGAGAGAAACAAAGGGTGTAAAGGGTGTGTTGGGGACAGGAAGAGGCGTGATGCTGTGACTGTACTGCAGCTATTCTGCACTGGCAGAAGCCCCCTGAGGGAGGAGGTGGGAGGAGGCCAGGGGAGGAAGGCCAGGAGCAGATGGCATTAATTTAGCACAACCCAAGGCTGCTGCACGATATGCAGGAGCTTGGTCCTTGCTTAGAACCAGCCTTAAAACCTGCAGCCCTGGCCTTGCAGGCTGCCCTTTTACCCCTGGTGCAGGGAGAGGAGACCTGGGCACCTGAGCCAGCCCTGACATCCACCCAGGGAAGCTCCAGCTGACATCAGCCATGGTATGGTTACCATGCAGTGAAGCTGTGGGGGCCCATCCACTGCTTGCTGACGTCAATGGAAACCTTTCAGTGGACTTCCATAGACTCTGCATCAGGCCCCTGCTTTGTAACTGTGGGTGTACATGGTTTCTCTCCTTCCTTCTGCTCACCAGAAATGGTAAAAAAAGTGTACGAGCCATCTGCTCTTCAACAGCTCTGACTGTTCAAGCACCTTCCCTCCCCTGAGGAAAGGAGTGTGCAACCAGAGTAACACGATGCAGACACTTCTGGACTTCTGGCATCTGCTTTATTGTGATTGAGGTTCAGCACACTCAACATGGAGAATGCCACTCGCTGGGGCAGCTGGCACTGCTGAGCACTGAGGTGTCCAGCCCAGCCCTCTCCTCTCCCCTCCTTCAGCAAGGCTCAGCTTCTCAGCCTGGTGGTGTAAAATTCAAAAGGATCTATTTTCCTTATTAGATCCTCTCTCTTCTTCTGAGAAAGTAAAAGCAGGGAGCCCACCAGAGAGCCCAGGCTGTGACTGGGCAGCTTTGTATGGATGTGAAGAATTTTAACCCAAAATGTTCTTGCTGCCTGTGATCCTCCAGTGCCAGCTCCATGTTCTCCTCAGAGTGTTTCCTTCATCTTCCAGAGTCCTCCCCCCACGTCTTCCAGGGATTTTTGTGCAGGTTATTTGAGGCTACAGGTACTTGAGTGGAAATATGGTGATGAAGCACCTGTGTTTTGACTATACACTACCTTTTGCTGCTGGTTTTAATGTTCTGTACATTCCCGTGTGATTACTTTTGCTGCATTCTCTCTCTTTCATTGAGCTTGCAAATGCAAATCGGTGCTGGGATGGTATTAATTCTCTTCCAACTGGTAAAATGTCTGGGAGGCAGGAGGGAGCCCCAGGTCTGCTCTGTGTCCTCTGGGCACAGGCTGCACGCAGCCAGCAATTTTATCCTGCGGTTCACAGTTATATCCAGAACAAATGGATCAGAAAAGAAATGCTGATTTTATTTAGAACAAGCAGAGAAGAGGTTTTTTTCAAAATTCTCCGAAAATTGAGACAAAGGAAAGGGGTTTATTATCAACATCATGGAAATGATAAAAAACCCAAGCCACTGTTACCTGCATGCTGCTAAATTTACTGAATTGCTTTTGCAAGCCCCAGCCACTATGTGGAATTCTTTCAAAGGGCAGCCTAGATTCATAGCAAAGAACTCCCCCAAAATTTCTTTTTCTTTTTTGTGTAAATATGCCATTAAGTTTTAGGGCCCTCATTATTGCTTCCTTTGGGTTTTAAGGCTAAAGCTTCCTTTCAACTCTTCCCATTATAGTCAATTAATGACAATTCAGCTTGAGGAGAGATCCAAAATGTTGTCCTGCTTTCCTAAAGCTTTTTGATATTATTTTGGTGCCAGCCCTTTAGTTTGCACATCCACGTAGCCATCTATTTTAATCAGTCCTGAATCTTTTTCTGCTGGGTCAATGGGATAATATTGTGTAATCACTCTTAGGATATATTCCTAGCCAAGGGGGAAAAAAAGTTTTCACAGGTCAAGCCATAAGGAGAATATTAATGAATTTAGGACTTGTAAATCAGCACAAATCTGTAGAGATTTAGGAAGAGGGTTCTCAGTTTCCTGTTATTCTGCAGGATGCATAAGTCCAGTTCACTGCCAGCTTTTTCAAAGACTGATTTAAATACTGCTTTTTGCCTCTATTTCCCACTTTAGGGGCAGAGGATGAGATGTGAAGCTTGTCATTGGATGTAAGTAACTTGGATCCACTGCACAGGCCAGACTGCAGCTGGTGCAGCACATCAGCTCGGAGGCACAGCTTTGGTTTCAGGGGTCGGATAGGTGTGACACCACCAATTTCTGGAGGTCCAACACCTCCAGAGGGACTGGGACTTCAGGCAAGGCACAAGCCAGCACAGCTCCAGTGTCTGTGCTTCATGAGCCTGCTTTTGACACCTGCTGGCCACCAGCATCCTGGTGCTGGGCATGCTGAGGGACATGAAGGACCTTGCACAGGGTGCTTGAACCAGGTGTGGATTTGCTAAGCAGACCTCTGGATGAGCTCCATGCTCTTGATGCTCCTGGTACTGCTGTCAGGAGTAGCATCAAAGGGAGGGGTGTCAGCAGGACAGCTCTGTCAGCAGGACCTGATGGGGCTGGGTGTGCAGGGAACTCCTTTCCTTTGCAAGAGCTCAGCTCGGGATGCCATGGTGGGGCCACTCTTTGTTCCAGGCAGAAGGCTGGTGTAGGACCCACTTCCTGGAGACAGGGAGGAAGGAAACCCTAAGGAAGGAAGATTAACAACTCTCTGAGCCATGACCTAAGCCTCAGCCTGCCTCCAGGCAGCTCAGGTAGTGTTCATCATGAGTGGGGTTTAGGGAGAAGTGAGAACAGATGCTCCAGACTCAAGTGTTGTGAAGAAATTGTTCTCAGGCTTTCAATTTAGCATGCTAGAATCAGTGTCTAGGCTGTTTTTAAAGGTGGACATCTGGGAGAACATATAATATCATGGCTTATTTAAGAAATGTTAACCACAAGCACAGGGCAGAGCATAAGGCTGTACTGCTGCTCATGCACCAGCCCAGTCTGATGGACCATCAGTGTTGGTGGCTTTGGCCAAGCCCTGAGAGATTCCAAAAGCAAACCCAAAAGGAAGCTGGGGTGAGCCAGAAGGACACGATGAGACTGAGAATACTTGGCAAACTTTTTGGGACTTGACTTCATCTTGTGAGTACACAAAATCCTTTCATTGTGGACACATGTGTTTTAAAGAAGTGAGGAAGAGTCAGGAATACCCAGTAACTTCTGGCTTGAACTGCACTGTGAGTGGCTTCAAGAGGAGGAAAATGCCCTTTCCTCTTCTCCTTGCCTGGTGTTCCATCCCTGACCTGTGTCACAGTCCCTTCCAGGCAGGGCCACCCGCTCAGGCTAAACAACCTTCACGTATCTGATATTGTGAAAGATGTGGGTGTTTCACTCCTCAGAGATGTCCAGTAATAAAAGGCTCAGGGCAGTTATTTAGCTGGATGTGGCAATGAGTTCTTGTAAGAGTAAAAATGGCATATCTGATATTTTCTTGTGTTGGAAACATGGGATTTCTTGACAAAAGCTTTTAAGATTATCAGTAAAAGCATGTCAGTGGAGCTTTGCTCTCCCCTTGTAAATTATGAAATAGTCATCCTTCAGAGAAATCACAGAAGAGACAAAGTTGTCACACTTTGAGATGAAATCAATACCCAGGTGAAAACAGTGCAAATTTTTTGAAAACAAAGGCAGCAAAACATTGGATGAATGTAAAAACACTTTGCTAAAGTTTCGCTCTCCAGCCTCAGATCCCTGCAGAAAGTTCAATAACTTCATACAGAGATGTTGTGGTTTGTTGCTCCTCTCCAATCTTTCATGGTCATTTGAAAGTTAAAACACATCCTCCTCCTCCAGACAGTCTAGGACAGTGAAAGCAGCCTGTTACAAAACATGGTTAAGAATGTTTAAATAAAAATATGTAGAATAAAGAAGGAACTATTCATGATGCATCACTCCTCTGACAGGCTGTGAAGTTATTTCACCCTTCAACACAAGTGCTAAAACATAATGGAATCCCACTGAGTGTTTTCATGCCTACTAGGACACAAAAAAAAGCATAACAAAATGCCCAGTGTGCCCCTAACTATGAGGCTGGATGAGTAAGGAGGCCAAGAGCAAACAGTGGCACTGTGGGAAATATTTGTGGCAAGGGAAGGAAACAATGAGTGAAAGTGATAAAAGTGGCTGATTCCCGTGCGAGCACCGGCCAGGGCAGAGCTTTGTGCCCCGTGCAAGGCAGGGCAATCTGCAGGCACGGCATCAATGTTCCCTGCTGCCAGAAAGAATTTTCAAAGCCAGATTCGGATCTTAAAAAGACCCCCCAGTTGGGAAAAGAAGCTGTTTTTTTGGTTACAGAAAGGGCCATTCAGCTGATGAGCAAGAGTATGTGCGAGATACTCGGAATGCAGCGTTTTAATCTCTTCTTTTTGGCTTCTCTCTGGGCTGGGAACATGAAGGGGGCACAGATGCAGCATTGCAGTGTGCAGGAGTGGGGCTCGAAATGGTGCATTAACACAGAGCTCAATTCTGCCTCTTCATCAGGCCCTATTCAGAGAGAAAGCAGCGAGGCTTCTGCCTGCCTGAAGAAACCCATATGACTTGGCCTTTAATATGCAGTCATTCATTTCTACTTGACTGAATTCACTGAACTTTATGAACTCGGAGTGGTGGCTCAGGTACACATTAATGGTGAACAGGCTGTAAATGATAATATGCTCCAAAGAGGCTATTAACTCTTACTGCTTTCTTTTTTTTCCTCTTCTTCTCTGATTCACAGTTCAGATTGGGAGTGCTTCTGAAGCCTTGAATGTTATTTGATGTTTAAATGTGAGCAACCTATGAAGAATTGCCCTGAATTATTATCATTTACAACAGGGAAGTGAACTTTTATGGAGGTTCCAAGGTCTTTCTGTACTCAGAAGCTGGGATGATTTAAATTTGTTCTCCTTTCACACTGATGTAGCTTCAAAACCACCCAACGGGAAGTGATGGTTATAGTGTTGTAAAATTGGTGGAAATAACAGGATTATTTTTGACTAACCACAGGGTTTTCCATGGCAGGGATTTGAACAGCCTGAAATCACTCTGCCCTATGACTTTTTTAAGAAGAAAGGACTAAATAACATCTTTAGGGCTTATACCTGATATTACAGAGCAAACCCACGACATTCTTCATAGAAATAATGGTATGGAAAACAGAAATTCCAATTTTGCCAGGCTTGCTTTTGGTCTGGTTCCATAAACACTGAAAGTGTCAGAAAATACTGGAAGCCTTTTATTTCACTTTAATTGAAGTAACTATGACAACGTAACACAATTTATTTCCTTTAACCTTGAGTGGTGGTAAAATTGGCATTGTTTTCGGTCAGTTCACAATTTGCACCAGAAATAACCTTGCCAGTGGTTTAAGTTGGTTTATACTCAAAGTTTTCAATTATTCTTCTACTTCTTTTTAAAATGGTCACTTCTCTGGTGAACAGATCAAGTGCTAATGATGTTTGAAAGGTTTTGGGTTTTTTTTTTTGACCCACGTAAGACTTAATAAAACCATAATTTTGCATTTTATTGCTTCAGTGGGGAAAAACTGTTAATTAGGAGTGCCATGGTAAAGAAAACTGCTTTTTGGCTCTGCCTACCAACTGGTTTATTCTGCTTGTAAACAATGGGTCCCAGTTAATGGCTAGACCATACTGTATTTACTAGGTACTGTCAAGCATTCCCAGACCTCGTAGTTTTATGTCTGTGAAACACTTGCATATTATGATCTCACCTCGTGATACAGAATCTCTCTATTCAAGTTTATACATGACGTGGAAAGTCTCTGAGATGTACTCTGGGGTGTAAAATCAGAGTCATTCTGCTGGAATGAGAGAGACGTGCCAATTTATCTCAAGAGGAGCTGTGGCCCACAATGTCTCCGAGACCTTTGCTTTTGTCTAGAAAACAAGCAAACAAACGTTCCTCATTTCAATGGAAAGCAGCACTTATGTCTGTCCTTGCCCCAGTGTAGCAGGAGATCAAAGATGGCACAAATTCTTCTTGCAAGGCAGTGTTTCACTTCCAGACAATTAATATGATAGTATCAGGGAAATGAGAATCTATTCCATGCCTAGGTGTTTCCCCTCCTGGCCTGGAAAACTACTCCGTTTATCATTTTCTGTCTTTAGGCAAAAAGGTAACTCATATTTGCATGTTTGTCAGTTTGTGCTTGAGAGTACAAGATTTACTTAAAAACAAGCTCAGCCAGCTAAATGAAATGCCAGTGGTCTTATTATCCTGAGAGAGCAAAGCACTTAAGCCCATGATTAAAATGAAGTTAATTGAATTTAAGCGTGTGCTTAAAGTAAAGCACAGCCATAAATACTTCACTGAATAAATGGGAGGTGATTCTCATACGTAAATGAAAGCAATAATCAGTATTTCCCTAAAACTGTGGCCTTCTGTCAGCACTTCCAACTATCCCACTAATAAAACCCAGCACCCAAATCAGAATTTTTCTAAGAAATTTCTTCCACAGCAGGAAAATCAAGGTGCTGCTTATATAGTAAATCACAGGAGTAGGTTTGAAACAAGAACACAAATATTAAAATCTGGGTGTGATGAGTTATGTATAAGAAAGGCAGGAAAGAGCTTATTTCAAGTTGAATTGTGTGGCTTTCTCAGAAACACCTCCTTGCTCTACAAACCCCTGAAATGGCAGTATTGAGGGGGTAGTGGGAACTGCAGAGCAACTACAACTGCTCTGTGTTTTCACACTCTGCATCACATTAGTGTTTGGAATTAAAAATTGGGGGTTGAATTCAAAATTCCAGCTGTGAGGGTGCCACTGAGACATCTGACTGATTTTGGGCACGTGGCATTTTCTAGCTCAACTTAATTTTCTTTCTATTTCTAAGAGGAATGCAAATGTCTTTCTCTTAGAAAGTGTAGTAATCAAATATTCACCAAGTATCTTGCTGTCCTTTTGAGCTGGACCAAAGAATCTCTGGCATAAATCTGTTCCAATGGGATACCTAAATTCATTAAAATACCTTGTGAAATACATTACATTTTACTGCTTATTTAGGGACGGAGGAGAATGGACAAAAGAAAAAGTTCAGCTGCCATCCTATCTCATCACTGTCAATAGTCAAGTTTTGGAAATTAATATTCCTTTAGGTGTTCCTCAATGGCATTACTATTTCAAAAGCAATTCTTTCCTATCAAGACACAACTTTTCAAGTGCCAGATGACCATCCTTCCTGCTACCATTTTCCCTTCAAAGAAAATGCAAAAATCCCTTTTTTTTTCCCTGTTTGGCATGAAGGGAAATTTCCCATTATTATTATTATTATTATTATTATTATTATTATTACACAGCTCTGGTATCACTGCAAGAGACCAGCTGCCTGTTCCAAGACACAGTGATATAAAAATGTGCATGGCAAGATGCTGTGGGGTTGGTTCCCTTGGTATCTGCACTGAGCTCTGCATAGGCTCTACCATACTGAAGCTTCACTAATTTGAAGCTCCTCATTAAATTACCTTTAATGTGGAATCCTTAATAATAGTTTCTTAATGTAGATTAGAATAATTAATGTGTTTTTGAGTTACGGAGTGTAAACTCATTACTGACTTTTTGGAAGCTTTGACTCCGAGCATGTTGAGAAAGCCAGAGTGGAATATAAACAAAAACAATTTCAGAGTTTTTTGAATAGAAGAGTTTTATTCCTATTAGCAGATTGTGTCATTACATATATGTAATGATATTTGTAGAATGGTGGAGAGGTTGGACTGGGGTATCCCACAATTTGGAAAAAACGGGGACCAGAATTTGGGATATTAGAGACAATAATCCATGAGTGCAGTGAGAGATGAGCTCCAGGATGGACAGCAGCTCTCCTAAAGGTGGGTATGACCCTACCAGGTGGGACCAAAGGCTCAGTGTCCTGTCCAAGAGCCAGACACAGGGATGCCCACAGGAAGGATGCAAGTCCTGGGAGAACACCAAGGGCACAGAACCCTCACCCAGCAATTTGCAACAGGGCACTTCCAGAGCCAGGGATCAGTGGGTTTGTATTTAATGACCTTTAATGTGTTTTTCTTTAGGGAATTTGCTCTGTCACCAATCTTGGTTTTGAATTCATGTAAACAGTGTTCGGTGGCAGAAATTTGAACTCCTTATCATGCTTTGAGTGAAGAACTACCTTTTTCTTCTCAAAATCCTGCAGTTAAGTTTTCTTTGACCTCTTCCAGAATGGGAAAACGAGGTCTTCTTTCACCTTCCCTTTTCAGTTTGGGCTTTGTGCAATGCCTGTTATATTGCTCCTCAGCTGTTTCCTTTCCAGATGGAAGAGACTATTTAAACATGCTCTGCATAGGACCCATCTGGTGCTTCAGATGGCTCTTTTTGGCCTTGTCTGTGCCTCTGCCAGATGTAGCATTTCTTTCTTGGGATGGAGAGCCAGCCCTCAGCATGGAACCTGAGATGCAGGTGCACCAGGAGTTCCCAGCATCACAGCCTCTTTGCTTTGTTTGCTGCTCCTTTTGTAGCAATTCCTGACATTCGATGTGCTCCTTGGTGATCAGAAATCATTCAACCCCTGCATGGAACTGTCACAAAATGTAGTTCCTGAGGAAGGATATGTTAGAGAATATCATCTTGGATGTGAATTTACCCCCGTGTGTGCTACTTTACGTTTATGTTTATACCAAATTTTATCTGCCTTTTGTTTCACACTCAGTATGGGGAACTTCTCCTTCAGTTCTTCACACCAAGTCCTTTTCTTCACTCTCCCAGATGACCTCGTTATCCAAAGACCATGGTACTGCCCTTTCCAGCTCACCCAGTGCTACTCTGAGCAGCACCAAAGTGCACACTCTCCTCTGTGAAATTCCACTTCCCTCTGCAGAAATTGCTACTCTTTGCTGCCTTTCTTTTGAGCAGTTACACCTTTCAGGAGACTATTTCCTCCCTTCCCCTGGGAGATAATCTTCCCTGAGAAAAGTGGGAGACCCTGCCAAAAGTTTTTTCAGAAATCCAGGTAGAACACATCAAGAAGAATATTATCTTCCTCATGTTCTGGCTGAATCCTTCAAAGAAAACCAGCAGTGATCTGCAAAGTCTGACTTCCCTTTGACAAGCCAAGACCTTACGGGGGGACTTAACCTTCTTTTTTACTCTTAGCTCAAATCTTGCCAGAACATCAGAGTTCTGACAAGGGAACTCGAGCTTGCAATGAGAAGGACACGCAAAGCAAGGGCTGAGAGAGCTGAGGTGGTCATTTGGACACTGCTCTAGTCACCCTTATGAAGAGCAAGGGCTAATGATTAGACATGATCATAATAATCTCATTATTTTAGTAAGAAATGCTTTGATTCTGCAAGCATCTAATCGCAGAAATTTTATTTTCTGTTTTAAGTGGTTCTGTTCCTCTTACCTGGACTTTGAAACCTCTATGAGCTCTGTTGTCAACAGGACTAGTCAGTTTTTATTGTGTTTAGCTCAGTAGATACCATACCCAGAGAATGATGTGTCTTTTGCAGACTCGTATTCTTATTTACAAATGTTACTCTCTGTTCCTGCCGTCTTTGTACGCACAGTAGTGAAATGCAAACATAGGAGGCCTGGTGTGAAGGGCATTCAGACTTTATAATTGTCATTTTTACATGAAAAGCACCATTATCCTAATTAAACTGCCCCATTTTGAGGGGGGTGTGTGCATGTGAGCATAGACATACCATGTGAATACCTTAAGTGTGTATATATATATGTATGCATTATACTTGCATATATACATTTATATCCACTAAATGCACTCAGGTTGTGAGAGCGTTCTCACCCTGCAGAGACACTCCATGCAAAGAGCCAGTGCCCTGTGCCTGCAGCTGGTCCCGTTCGACCAAGTCCAAACGTGAATCCCCGACAGGGAGCAGCGTGCGGGGGAAAACCGGGATTGCCGGCGGGATGGGGCACAGGGGATGGCTGTGTTGAACGGGGGAGAGCCGGGATTGCCGGGGGCACAGGGGATGGCTGTGTTGAACGGGGGAAAGCTGGGTTTGCCGGGGACACAGGAGATGGCTGTGTTGAACGGGGGAGAGCCGGGATTGCCGGGGACACAGGAGATGGCTGTGTTGAACGGGGGAGAGCCGGGATTGCCGGCGGGATGGGGCACAGGGGATGGCTGTGTTGAACGGGGCAAAACTGGGATCGCCGGCGGGA
>JAWWEE010000025.1:9360578-9390357 GCA_035221455.1 Xenops minutus
CCCCCCACCCGCCCCCCCCCCCCCCCCCTCACGGCGCGCGCGCGGCCCCGCCCCTCTCACATCCGGGTCCCGGCGCTGGCCCCGCCGGCCCAGCCGAGCCCGCCCGGATCCCGGTCCCGGCCCCGATCCCAATCCCGATCCCGGTCTCGGTCCCGGTCCCAGTCCCGATCCCCCCGGAGAAGCTCGGCCTCAGCAGCAGCAGCAGCAGCAGCAGCAGCAGCGCGGCCCGGCCCGTGGCCGTGCCCGGTGGGTCGGGGCCGCGGGCGGTGTGAGGTGTGTGAGGGCCGCGGGGCCGCTCCGGAGCGGGGCAGGCCTGAGGGGGCCGGGGCCGCGGGTGGGGGGACACGGCGGGGCCTGGGATGGGGCTGGGATGGGATGGGGCTCCAGGCCAGCGGGGGAAGGAGCGGGGCCCGGCGGGACAGGCGTGGGGCCCGGCCGGGAGGGAGCGCGGCGGGCCCGGCCGGGGGGGCTGGGGTTTGGGGGGGTTTGGGGTATGGGTTGGTTTTGTTAATACGAGGAGTCGCTCTTGGCTGGAGCCAGGCCTGACCGAGCGAGAGGAGAGCAGCAAACCCGCACCGCTGGTAAAGGGGCGGCAGGGAATGTGAGGGCACACACACAGACACAGAGACACACACAGACAAACACACAGACAAACAGACTGTGCACAGACACACAGACAAACAGCCTGTGCACACACACACAGACACACACACCCACAACACAGACTGTGCACACACACATAGACACACACAGCCACAAACACACAAAACATTCACAAACACACACAGAGACTGCACACACACACACAGAGACTGCACACACACACACAGACTCTGCATACACACAGACACACACACACTCACACAAACATACAGAGAAACTATACACACACACAAACACACACACAGACTGTACACAAACTCATACACACATACACAAATACGCATACACAGAGACACACACACACTCACACACACACATACAAAGACTATGCACACACACACATAAATACTCACACACTCATACACACACACTCACACACACACACTCACACACACATACAAAGACTATGCACACACACACATAAATACTCACACACACACACACTCACACACACACACTCACACACACTTGCCCACCTGGGCCCTCCTCGCCCAGCCCTGACAGCTGCCTGACAACAGATGCTCAGCTTCGGTGATTTAAGAGGGCAGTTTTTTTTGTCTTCTGCGGGTTGTAAACTTAATAGAGGAAATATGGTCTTGTGGTTAAAAGCACAAGACTGGAAATCAAGTGATCTGTGCTCTGTTCCAGTTGTGGGGTTTCTGGTGTGACTTTAAGGTAATTGAATAGTATTTCACGGTAAAGTGAGGGGTGAAGGGAAGAACTGATTTAGCAGGAGTGTTGAATATATTATCGAATAGGTTCAGTAATAGTTGTTGAATCTTTTGGTGGAATCTGTAGGGATTTAGACATTCTGCTCAGTGAATCACTTGGGCTCACTGCTTCAACAAGCCCTCCAAGGAATAACTGTCAAAATTTGCATCAGCAAAGTTTAGGGTGTCATGGGAAATCAGATTGTCAGTGTGTGATGGTTTTACATGAAATCTTGTGCTGGTTTTCATTCCTGTATTAATTTCAGATTATTACCCTTCCATGCATGGCTTCAAAATACTGAAAGCTGAAATGAGTATTCATTGCATGTGTCAGCTATGGAAGTTCAGCACAGAATATCCTGGTGTTCTAAGGAATCACAGGATTTGACTGAAGAGGAGTAAAGAAAAGGGTGCAAACACTTGCAGTCATGTGTCTGTGCTCATCAAAAGCTGTAATGCTTTATAAAGTTGGCAGCTGGTGGTAGTGGAAGTTAATAGAAGCAGCAAATAACTTAATTGAAGATGTTTCATAATTAGTGTGTTGTAACTTTTGAAAGTGCCCTGTCTCTGTTGGATTTAATGTCTTAATCCCTACCGTTTGATAGTGGTTTACTCCTACCTCTGATATTAAAATTTTGTTCACTTGGCTTTGGAATTGCTGCTAAGTGGCTAATGCCACTTTTATCTGCACAACAAAACCCCAACAAACCGTGTGCTTGCTGGGCTACCTACCTTTGTCAAACCTTTTCTGTTTCAAATGTAGAGGAAATATTGCTGAGGGAGGAATGTCCTTTTTTGCTCCTAAAGAGAACTTTCCCAGTGGAAGCCCAGATGGACAGTGGTGATGGGGCTGAGAAATGGGAAAGGAGGAAGAGAGGCTTCCTCTGCATTTCTTTCTCTTGCTGACAAAAGCTCCCAACAACAGGGCGTGCTGCTGTGTACAGCTGTGGTGGGTGGGGTTTTTATTTTGAGGTTTGGAGTTTTAACCTCTGATGGAACTCGAAGGAACTGTAACTGTGGACCCTGTGCTGTTTGGTACTTGTGACGAAGTCAGATTTTTAGTCTTGCATATGGAGTGGGAGGTCTGTGCAGAGTTTTGAGGATCATAGAATATTATTTGAGCTGGAGAAAGTTCTGTCTTCCAAGATGGAGTGCTCATGCTCAGTTAGGTGACCTGAGGTTTATTGGAGTGTTCTTCACAAATTATGTTGTGATTGTTAATATTTCTGAGGACGCTTAATTTCAGAAAAATAACATATTTACTTTATAGTTGTCTTAAGTAAGTGCCAAGAACTCTTTCGTTGCTCTTGGCTGAATTACATACCTGCAGCAATACTCCTGTGGCGATTCTGTGCAAGTCCCCATATCTTCCTTTCCTGCCAGTTAAGGCTTTGTTTTGTTTTTTTTTTTGTTTGTTTTGCCTTTTAATTAAAGCACAGGTTTCTTCTAATCTCTCTGATAGATTTGCTGAAACAAATTTTAATCTGCTAATGTTTCTTTAAAGATCTTTACGTGATCTTTTTTTAATAGCAACAGGTAAGGCGTTCATGCCCAGAATGAAAAGATTTGTTCTTGCGTGAGCTGAGAGCACTTTAGATATCTTCATGGCTAACGATAAACAGCTCATTAAAAGCAAGTTGAACAGTAATTTAAGACTTTTGCAGTTGCCATTAGTCACAGTGCAAGTTCCTGCACTGTTTTCTGGAAGCCTTTTTAGCCGTGTTCCTGTGACCACGTAGAGGAGTTTGGCTGGCACTGGAGCGCTTGACCAGCGTGGGTTGGCAGGGGCAGGACGCTGCCTGCCAAGTCTGTATCCCCACTGACCTACCACCAAGGCCGAGCCTGTCAGCCCTGTCATCCCTGACAGAGGATCTTTGTCAGAGCCCCTGCTACTGATACACCAACTATGAAGTAGTGTCTCTGAATTCTGGGTCAGTGCATGTCACAAACTGACAAATTTAGAATACTTTGCCATTCATTCATTCTGTGCACGGGGGAAAAAAAAAAGCTCGCTGAATTACTATTGTCAGTGTTCCTCCAATCCTGAAACTTTTGTAAACTTGTCAAAGTCTTAATGCAGTTCAGTTGGAGTGGAATTGTGTACACACACATCTTTATTTTTCTTCCTCTTTTAAAGCTTTATGAGAGTGTTCCTTTTTTCAGGTTATACTTTTTGGTGCCAAGTCATATTGTGTAGGATCTTAGTCTTTAATGAAGGTCTTGCACATGAACATCTGAATTTTTGGGAGGTTTTGTCCAGCATATTAACTTTCTAGCACACTTTAGGGTTTGTGAAAAGTATAAGGTGCCCTTTTTCCCCCCCATTTTTTTCTCCAGATGTAATACTGAGCTCATTCCTAATCACTTGCTTGTCCACATCCACCAACCTGTGGAGGTGTAGGCTTTTGTTGCCATATTTAGTGAAAATTAGCAGTGTTCTTCTATGTAACTTTAATTAAGAAATGGATGCTAACTTGTAGATATCTGCTTTGGTGAGAGTAGATCTTAAATAACTTTAAAAACATGGGGCAGTTTCAGGGCTGACTGCTGTTGATGGTGGCATTTTCCAGCATAATGCTTCTGTTGCAAAGTGCCAGTTAGCTGAAGTGTACAGTTGTGACAAAACACTTAAGGGAGAGAGATTTTGGTTCTCTGAACAGAATTTGTAGTTTTTGAGGACTTCTACACAAGCTAATTGCTCAGTAATTAGAGCAGCTGCAGGGACCAGAGCCACAGGAGCATTGGATTTTTGTGTTCTCAGTGTGGGATGCTTTTTAGGCTTTGGAGGTTTTGGTGTTTTCTCTGTCCCTCTCCCATCCCCTGTATCACAGTTAAACTCAAGTTTTGCTGTGATGCAGAGCAAATTCAGAGCTCTGTTCGTTGGTTATAATTTTTCTGAGCTTTTCTTGGCATAAGGTGGAGTGAGGGTGCTTTGGAAATGCAGTGGAGTGCTATTTGTGAACTCTTTGACTGAACCTCTTTTGTGATATAAACCCTGGTCACTGGTATTATTTTCTAACAGTAATTTTTGAGAAGACTTTACCAGAAACACCACTTTGCTTTCTGAGCTATATGGCTTTTGTTTCCACTTCTTCCACGTATGTTGTATCACTTGCTGCTTGTGCTTGGCCTCAGAGTTTCTGTGAGGTTTCTTGTAAGAGGGTGCTGGTTAAATACTTCTCAGCTGACAGAGCTAAATGCTTCAGGTTTTTGTTCTGTTATTTTTTTTAAGCTGTATTAGATGGTGTGCAGATGTGGAAATGAAAAAGTATTGTGTGAGAAAGCCCGGTCTGAAACTGTCAATATATTTTTGTTTTGAGGGCAGTCACGGTTAGTAAAAGTTTTGAAGATACCAGACAGTTCTTTTCTCTTCTTGTTTACATGTATTGTTAGACAGACTATATTGCCTTACAAGGCATGTTTGAAGCAAAGAAATCTAGTGCTAGTATAAAAACACTTGTCATAGATTCTGGTCAACTGAATGTGCCCTTAGATATGCAAGCCTAGTTCTGATGAACATACCACAAGTTCCTTTTTGATATAATTTATAAAATTTCCTTTCAGCTTTTACTTAGCCTCAAGGGGAGGAGAGGAAAGAAAAGTTTTCTTATTGATCAACATCTTCATGGCTGAGATGTTGCAACTGGAAAAAAATCTTTTCTGTGGAAAGGCTGTGGCATGTAGGCTCTTCAAGTTATTAACCAAGATTTTTAACCAAGGTGTAATCTTAGGATTTATTTTATCCTTCATGTGTATGAAGAAACTTTCTTCTGTATTTGTTCTCAAGAAAAGGTTCTAACGTGTGCCATTGCAGGAGACTGTGCTAGGCTGCAGTGTAAGCTGTAGACTGGGGGAAAATGATAATAAAACTCAAGCACAATCCTGCACAGTTCCTGTCAGGAAATTTATAAGGAAAGAAGGATTTTAATAAAACCAGGTGAAATTGATGTGTGAGGTTGTACTTTTAAAGAAAGTATTGATAAGTTTATATAGCATAATGTGCTGTAATGTACTGCAGTTTAGTTTCTGAGCTCTCTGTATGAATATGTAGTATGTTAATATGTCTATGCAGTCAAAATACTTGAACATTTCTGAGTTTGATGGGGCAATAAAGTTAAGCACAAGAGCTGAGTGCAGAACAGTTTTAACTGCAGATCTGCAGCAGCTCTAATGAACTCCCAGTTGTGTTGCTGGTTATAAGTGGTGCTTTGTTTATGGTATGAAATCGAGTCTCAAAGCAGCTTCTAATCCTGAGCAGTGAAGTTCCTTATTTCAAATTGGGTATGATGCTACAGGAGGCTTCCTGAATTTGCAAACAAGTAAATTAAGCAAGAAAAGAATAGTGCTTGTACTTCAGCCACACAAGCTTAGGACTGGCAGTAGGAAGGGATGAGGACCATGCAGTTGTTGCCCATTTTCTTCTTGTTCTTGTGGAAACATCATTCATTGCCAGGCTGCTTGGAAGGATGGTTTGCTTGGTTAATAGGGTACTTCAAATTTAGGTTTTGCAGGTGGGAAATCAGTTTGGAATCAATGGCAGAGCATGTTACATAAAAAGTGCATCTCATTAAAATAAGTACACTGTGTTTGTTCTGTGGTGAGTCTTGCTTGGGCCCTTTAGCCAAAAGAAGATTCCTCGATATAGAATCAAATAAATCTGCTAAACTTGCCAGTTTAATGCAATAAGCTAAGGAAATTTCACCACCAAAAGGTAGTCGAGTTGCTCAGTATTTGTGATGACAGATGAAAGGTGATATATTTCTCCTGTCTTCACAAATGAATTATAACTTACAACTTCTGCTGTTGGCCAACTGTTTATATCTGGCTGGCTGGCTGAGGTGTAAGAAGGGGGTTCAAACAATGGACCTGTTCACACAACTGGTTTCCTCTCATTTGCTGTAGTCATTAACAAAACCTTTCAATGTATAAATAATGCATGCCCCAAAGTCTAATTTTGATACAGTGATTACTTCCTTTTATACTTGCCCATTAAAAGCCCCCTCATGCTACTCCATGCAATTCATTACACTCACTCTTTAAAGAGTGTTTGGAACTATTTTTTTTAATGTAATAGCATGTTTTTCAGTCAACGTTCTCTTGTAGCTCAGCTGAAAAGTTTTTTAATAAAAGAAGGTAATGCATAATGGCCCCTCTGCTTCTTAAGGAAATTTAAGAAAGCTTTTTTCCCCATGAAAGTTGTTACCAGCTGTGTCTAGAGGTGCACCAATATGAGTAATCTGTGCAACCCTGAATGAAAATGGGACTCTTTAAAGCATTTGTTTCTGTACTCAAACCTTACAGTGATGCACTGTTGTACTGCAATCACAGCTCATAACAGGGGCTTTTAAAGCCTTGGAAGAAATTGATTGTAAATATAGATGATCTGGTGAGGCTGTTCCTAGCAGATGGCATGATTACTTAGAAACCTTTTGAAAATTAGATGCTGAAATTTGAGCAAATGCAAGTAAATGTTCTAAATGTGGTTTTTGCCTCTCATTCAGAAATTTAAAAACCCTACATGAATTGCAGCTTCTACATCAAAATGTTAGGTTCCTACATAAATACCTGAACCTACTGCTTCATGGCCTTAAATAGCTCATGATTCACAAAGCTTTTTAATTCTACCATGTTCTCTTAAGGAAAAAGCAAAAGCTCTAAAGCTTCAGTATTTTTGCCTTCCAGATTGAACTTCTGAAAGGTGTGTAATGGGATAAATTCAGTGTCATTTGTACTTCTCGAAGTATTTTGTTTCAGGGTTTCTTTCTTGACCTTACTTTTCCTACACAGGCGAAAATATGCTTCAGTAGAAGAATCTTGACAGCCTCATGGGTGGCCAGAATGGAGTTAAAGTAAATGTTATAACATTTGAAACTTCAGCAGTCTTGTTCTTCAGTGGGTTTAGTACAAACACATACATGGAAACTTCTTTTTGAAGAAGTTGAAACAGTTTTGATCAAATCTGTTATGATGCTTCTGGAATACGTTTTGCTTTTCTTGATAGGCCCTCAGACAAATGTAAAGCTTTTAGAGTTAATTATGTTAACTTACTTCAAGCAGATTATTTCTAAAATCATAGTTTATAGGACAGAGTCATTTACCAAAATTCCCTTGACACTTGCCCTACAAATACTAGTTACTGCAAAACATCATTTTAGTTGAACTGTTCCAACTTCCTTTGCTTTTAGTTAGCTTGTTTATTCCACGAGCATACTTGTGGGTAGATGATGTTGAAATTATATGCAGCCAATAAAATTTCTTTCCTAGCTGATGCACGGTGTTCAGAATAGTAAAAAATGAAATACACTTATACATGAGCATAGAATAGAATCTGTAAACTTGATTGGTTTCTATGGATGAGGCAGTGCAGCTGGAATGGGATAGACCAGCGTGCCAGCAGCCAAGAGGCCTTGGCTAAAATCTCCTTTGAGCTCAGCTTAACTATAGGAATTTCCAGTTCATCTTCTGCCTTGATGGTGCTTGACATTCTTTGAAAGCATAGCTGAGAAACAAAAATAGACCTTTTGAATTGTGTTCTTTCTGCTCTGAGATTCCAGGTGGGTCCATTTCCTTTTTCAGGGCTGTGAGCAATCGCTGTTATCTTGCAGCTATGAAGGTGTGTAAGGCTTGAAAGTCAGCGAGTTGCAACTGTAAACAGCTTTTACTTTTTAGTACAGTAAACTTTTATCCTCAGTAAAAGAACAAATGTAGTCTGAGTGCTTGGCCGAGTTTATCTCTCTTTATATACTTCCTGTTGCTTTGAAGGGTGCAAAGGTTCTCATGTGTAATAGTTCCAGGGAACTAAATTAAAGTGCAGACATGTTGGTATTTCTGAAGAAATAAGGTGATACATAATTGTTTGAGGGTTTTGTCTTTTTCCAGTACCTTATCTAGGGACTTACTGAAGAAGTGAGAGACTTCTATTCTCTTAATTTCCTTTTTTTTTCCCATTTTGTTTTTGTATGAGAGCTTAGGAAGAAATGTAATCAAACAGTTTTTCTGTTTGTTTTGCTTTTCCCACTTTCTTTCCCTTTTACTGAAACAAGGTGAATAATCAAAGAGCTACCAATGGAATTAAGCTACTGTGTGAAATAAACAGATTTTTTTCCTGTAAAGGGACACCAAGTATCCTTAGGGTTGTTCCCTGCTTTCCTCACCTTCTGACTTCCTTGAAGAAAATCCAGGACTGTTCCATGTGGGACATAAATGCCTTCCCTAGGGATGTTTGCTGAATATTTGGTTTATGGTGTTTAGTATATGTTTCTGTTACGTAAAAGTATCTGTCCAGGTGTCTGAGTGAGTTTGTAAATGTGCCCAGACACTTAGAAAAGCCTTATCAGATGACTTTCAGTTAATCAAAGATGGGAGGAAGAAAGATCTTCTTGATTAAAGGTAGCAGTCTAAGAGAACCTGCACAGAGGTACTTAAGTCCTGCTTCCCACCACCACCTTTTTCTCTTATGTGCAGATTTGCTGTCTGGGGATGTGGTAGGTGCTCTAATTCACCGTGATTTATCAAAAGTCGAGAGACAATGTTGTTTGGCAGTCTCTGTAGCAGGAGAGGAAGCATCTTTTGTTATTGACATCCTTTCTCTTAGCTCTGCTCTTGCTTTTTGCCAGCTGCTCATTGTCTATACTTGCTTATTTAGTATTCACAAGGGATTTTACAAGTTCTTATCAGTTCGTTGCCACAGCACATCATTTCCTCTTGTCATCGGTACTCGGTAAATTGGTGGGGGGAGGATTTGCATGAGAGCTGGGGAGTGGTAAAACACCATTCATGAGCTGCACTGGGGTGTTCTGCTCCTCTCCTCTCGGAGGCACTTTGTAGTAAAGGTCACATTTCTAGTACTTCATCTGCCATGCCTTTCCCCCCCCCTTTTTTTTCTGGGGAAAAGAAAACAATTTTATTTTTTTTTTGGCCAAAGGCTAAAAATATCCAGTGCTTCAAATATTCTTAAAAGATATAAGGAAGTGCAGCATAAAAATAGCTCCAGCTGAAAAACAAAAAGATTGACCACCTTTCTGTGTGGCTGGGGAAGGGTTGGTTTGAGCTTTTTATTGGGTTTTTCTTTTAATTGTGTTTTGTTTTCTCTATACAGCTTCTTCCTAATTCGTTTAATACTCTTTGAAAAACGTTAGAGCTCCAGACAAAGCAGATGCTGTAGGATTTTCTCCTTTTGGGAAATAAAGATCCATTTGAGAAGCTGAGTACTTCCGTGCAGGACTGGCCTTGGAACTGCTGGTTCCACTCTGCCTCTTCCCTGTTCCTTCATAGCAAGTTTCCTCTTTTAGTGAGGCAGCATAACAGGGATATACTATTAGTTTTAAAGCCCGTTCCTCAAGCCCATCTTCTAAAGGGAAGGCATGGATTTAAGGAACATTAACAGGAACTATGCTGTCTCTATCATCCCTTGATGGCCCCTTTTCCCACTAACCAGTAATGCAAGAATTGGGACAGTGATCTCTTTTTTTGGGGTGAGCTCCTAGTACTTCTGGGTTTGTTTTGGAGCAAAATCAGGTGCAATGCTAGGGTTGAAACAGGGAGTCTTTTACAATTTGCCTTTTTGTTTTACCACAGCCTTTACTTGTTTGCTAATTCCTCATTAACTTATCTTTTTAACAGAACTAAATTGGAGGACTCAGCCATCATTTTTGATGTGAAGACTTCATCACTGACATCTCTATGCTCATTTGTCAGCCTCCAAGAAATAATACAGCTCATCAGTGGCAATAACTGCTTGGGGTATACACTGACCTTTATTTGGAAAAGGCAAATAAACAAAACCCCAACAGACCTTTTGAAGACTTTGTGTCAAATGACGTCAATGGCCAGTTTGTTCTCCTTTACTAGCCCAGCCGTAAAGCGTCTGTTGGGCTGGAAACAAGGAGATGAAGAGGAAAAATGGGCAGAAAAAGCTGTTGATGCTTTGGTAAAAAAGCTGAAAAAGAAAAAGGGTGCTATGGAAGAACTGGAGAAAGCCTTGAGCAGTCCAGGACAGCCCAGCAAGTGTGTCACAATCCCCCGCTCTTTGGATGGACGGCTCCAGGTTTCCCACAGGAAGGGCCTTCCCCACGTGATTTACTGTCGGGTTTGGCGGTGGCCTGATCTCCAAAGCCATCACGAGCTGAAGCCATTGGATATTTGTGAATTCCCTTTTGGATCTAAACAGAAGGAAGTCTGCATCAATCCATACCACTACAAGAGGGTGGAGAGCCCAGGTATGTTTGAAAATTACTGTCTTAAAAACTGCACAGAATCTTCATTGACCACTTACTGTTCATTCCCTCCTCCAGTCCTGGATAACTGATGAAAATTGGTGTGTGAGGCAGTTTGGGAGAGAAAGGTCAAAGTGTGCATTACTGGTGGGGTTTTGGGGAGGTGTGTTGTCCATTCTGTACCAGCTGTTTGCTTTGCGATTACATTTTCACCCCAGATCTCCTCAGCCTGCTATGCTTAATGTTGGTAGCAAAGTCCTCATTTATAATAAAATAGAAAGCAGTGATAAAAAAGCTTCAGTTTCTGTGAGGAACTTGTTTAAAAATCTCAGTCCTCTCAAGGAGGTTAGTGATGTTATGTCAGGGGCTTACTATTTAATAAGTGACATGAATTGAGGAGTTAAAAAAGCAATAAAAGTCTAGGATGATGGAGTTCCCCACTTGAATTCCAATTAGCAAAGAGCAGAGAAGAGCAGAACCAAGAGTGGTGATCAGAGCAAGGTTTGTACCAAATTTGTGTCAGGTAACAAGCCTGCTGTATAGATTTTGTTTGTCTTCAGTGAAAAGGACAATATGTAACCCTGTAGTTTGACTATGGAAATATAGACTGTGTTTCCATTTTCACTGATTTGCTGACACACACAGGGAGTTTTGCACTTCCACATAAGTACTTCAGTATGTGCCACGTGTAGACTGGTTTACTTTGTTGGTTTCTTGTTTTTAAAAAGGTCATCTACCAGTTGCATGAAATAGATGTGTGTTTTTGTGATTTTTTGCAAGAGTAAAGTTTGTCTTTCATGAAGCATAATGTAAAAAAATAAAGGAGAGAGCATAGGGTAAAGTCATGACAGATTAATTTTCTGCCCCTCTTTCCACCCCAGCTAGAAATTACCATGGTGAGCAGAACAGCACATTATTTGTCTCTCTTTCCTTCCATCCCAGTTTTTAATCTAAACTGTCCTGTTTTTTCTTTGGGTCTTTTTCAGTTCTACCTCCAGTGTTAGTGCCTAGACATAGTGAATTCAACCCCCAGCACAGCCTCCTAGTTCAGTTCAGGAACCTGAGCCACAACGAGCCCCACATGCCACACAACGCGACGTTCCCCGACTCCTTCCAGCAGCCCAACAGCACTCCATTTTCCATCTCCCCCAACAGCCCCTACCCCCCCTCTCCAGCCAGCAGCACTTACCCCAGCTCCCCAGCCAGCTCGGGGCCATCCAGTCCCTTTCAGCTACCAGGTAAGTCCAGCCTCAGTGTCACTTTAATAAAAATAATCCAAACGTCACATGCTGTTGTGACTTATTACCTCAGGAATTTGTGATATTTGCAGTAAATTGCTTTTTTTCTTTTGCACGTTGAGAGGTTTTCTTCCTAGCTTTGTCACTCGTCAGAGATGATTGTTACAGTTTTATTTTGCCAATGTTTTTTGTTGTGGATGTAATAGTGGTGAGGTACTTTGCACAGCTTCAGTATAGAGTAACTGGTACGTGCTTTAAAATAGTATCTAGCAGTGAAATGAAAGCAGATCTAAGAGGCTGAGCAAGATGTTTATTGATGTCTTTCTCAGAACAAAGACATGTCTTTTTTAACTGGAAAAAAGTGGCAGATTTTTGTTGGAGGCAGATTGGATTACACTGATAAACTTACCTGAGTAAAAATAGAGAAAATTCATCAGGGCAAAGAAAAGAAGTCTAACTGATTCTCTCTGGTCACTGGTGTAGTTTATAAAGCCAAAAAGTTAATAGATTGACTGTTTTTCCAATAGCCCATTGGCCTCTTCTTTGTTCTTTCTAGTTCAGTTCCCCAAAGAGTGTTCCAGTCAGTGGGTATCTCCTGGCTGAGTACTGGGATCACTGGGGAATACATGAGTGGGGCACAATAGTGTGTTGGTACAGAGGGCTGTAGAAGAATACAGAGAGCCACACTTTTATAACGACCTCAGCCTACAGGAGCAGCAAAAAAACCCCAAAAAACTGCTCTAGGCCTTTGTTATGCTACAACAAATAAAGTAATTTCTTCTATTACTTCATTTTTGAATATGGAGAAAAAGGGTAGGAAAGAAAGCTAATGCTTGTGTGGCAAAAAATGGGAACCATAGTCATCTTGCCCAGCTGTAGGAATTCAGTTATTAAACTAAAAAACAGTAAGTCAAAAAGAAAAAATCACATTTTTGTGAAAGTACCCAATCTTGTTGTTAGTCCCATAGGTAAAACTGCAGCTATTGAAGGAGTTTACTGTAAAGACAGCTGGCTGTTTTCAGCTCACTTTGAAAATGGGTCCAAATTTTTTAACATCTCTTGTTCAAGAGGATTTTTGTGTGTTTACAGCTGTAGAATGAATAAATAAATAGTCTATAAATTGTTGAGGTTTATTCTTATTTTTTCACATTTGTAGCTGATACTCCACCTCCTGCCTATATGCCCCCTGATGATCAAATGGGGCAGGATAATTCCCAGTCTATGGACACAAGCAATACAATGATCCCTCAAATCATGCCAAATATATCCACCAGAGGTAAGTTGTGTAGTCTGGTATAAAATGACTTAGTTTGCCTTCTTGCAGTTCATGACCAAACTGAGCGAATAACTTGAAATGGGCCAGTAAATCTTGCTGAGAAGTGGAAGCAGTTCTCCAAGGCAAACTGGGGCTGTGGCAGAGAAAATTGAGAAATAAAACTTGCCTAGCTTATTTTCATCCCTTGTTTTTAAAGCCTCAGGTGTGTAGTGTGACTTTCAGGCAAGTTGAACTCTTTTTTCATTTCTTTTCTGCTGCCTTTGACTGTTGCTGGAATTACATGCACAAAGGCTCTGAAAATTTGAGTCCCAAAATACCAATTATAACAGATTTTTTAAAAGTGGGCAGGAGAATCTTGTTTCACCTGCTATCACAGTCTTTTTATATGTGTGGAGGGGTTTTTTTTTTGGTTTAGTATCAGGCTTAAAATTGGAAAATAATTGTGAAATCAACAGATTAGCTAAAATGCATGAAGATCATTAAGATCTTAATCAGGATACTCTTTGCCTATCATAGATGTCAACTAAACCTTCACTTATCTGTTGGTGTTTGGGAAGGTCTTCTTTCCTGTCTTAGATTTAATATTTTACCACTTATGTAAACTTATTTCTCTGTGCTTCTCTTCAGATGTTCAGCCTGTTGCCTATGAAGAACCCAAGCACTGGTGTTCCATCGTGTATTATGAATTGAATAACCGTGTTGGGGAGGCTTTCCATGCATCTTCCACCAGTGTCCTGGTAGATGGGTTTACAGATCCCTCCAACAACAAGAACAGGTTCTGCTTGGGCTTGCTCTCGAATGTTAATCGCAACTCGACCATTGAGAACACTCGGCGGCACATTGGAAAAGGTAAAGCTGAGTTTGGTAACTCAGGATTAAGAAACCAAGTGCTGGGGTTTGTTTCAGCTGCTGTACACTGCAGCAGGGGTTATTCTGAGATGAGAATTCTAGAGGGAATCTGAGATCTGATACATTATCTACCTCTGCAGAATCAGAAGACAACTTCTTGAGGCATGGTTTAATTCTAATTAGTCAGGAATTGCATGCGTTTTCTTTGGCACTAACTTAAAAGACTGAATATTAACCCTTTCTTACCAAACTAGGTTGTCATAGGGGCTTGTTTGTTAGGGTAAATGATAATCTGTACGTAGAAATCTGTGTTTCAGCACCAAGAAACATTGCAGGACTCCTGATATTCTCCATTCTCTCTCCTCCTTAAATCAAATTCTTCATACCACTGTACAGTATATCAAAGATTTTATTTTGTTGTTGCAAGGTATTACCTGGTGTCTGTGTTCGAATATCTTGGTGAGCTGGCAGGACTTTGAAGTGCTAATGCAATCCTGCAAGAGCTCATTTGTCTGAGTGAATCCATGGGGTGTGTATGTGTGTGGGAGGGATTCCTGGAGACAGCAGGTTTTGCAAGATCTTCTAGTTTTCCTGTACTCTTGGGCTGATAGCAAATGGAGATGCACAGTTTTCATCTTTGATGGAATGTGCTTGGATTATCTTAGTTTGTAGCACTCCTTTTCTGAATATCTTCCTTTTTTTGTGACTAAGGCAGTCCTGAGAGGAAAACCCTGTTTTTATTGCATGTATTTAGAGGCCTCTTTACCATCTAAGATTATTTGGTAGAGTTGGTCTTGAATTTTGCTTGATGAAAATTCATCCTGTCTCTTAACAGTCTTTTAATTAGAAACTATTATAAAGATGGCAAAATTCTGCAGATAATTTGGAGACTGCAAGTTCTATTAATATCTCTTGGAAACTTGGCTCTACAATGCAGTTATCCCAGAAAATTTATAAATAAAATAATGTTATAAAGGGCAACAACTGATTTCTGGGGCGTGGGTGGTTTGTCAGGTTCTTTTGTTTTGGCTCACCCCTTTCAGTGGTATTGGCACAGGAATCTTGTGCATCTGCCCAAGGTCAGGAGTGTAACCAGGATCCATCAGCATGTTGTAGAACAGTGTTGGTTGCAATGAGCTTTAAAATTTCTGCATCTCCAATAGAAATTATGGAACTGAAACTTTGCTTTGTGGTAACTGTTCTGACAACAACTAAGGTTGTTTGGGGATAAAATACTATTTATTTATGCCTTTTGTTTGAAAGGTCTTGGGTTTTTACCTCCTTAAAACCACCCAGTCCTGTTTGCTAAGGTGTTTTACTGTAGTTAGCAAGTGGGGGTCCCTGTCTTTTTAAATAAATGGTGTTGTGTTGTGCAAATGCATTCCTGTCCACCCTGGATTTTCTGACAGCTGCCTGTAGTGATTGAAGCCAATGGTTCCTCTGTGTAACCTCCCTCCTACCTTAGTCCCAAGTGGATCCAGCAATGTTCACAACAGTTGCTGCTGTCTGAAAGATTAACTTGCATCTGCTGACTTGCTGCAGCCTCAGCTGGCAAACCATGGGATAGTCCACAGTGGATTCTCAGGGTACTGCAGGGAAGGCTTAGTCTGAACTGTATCCCAGCCATCTGACACTGCTGTGGGGGAAAGGAGGACGAGTATCTCCACTGAAGTAGCAACAAGAGTCTGTGTTTGGCCCCTGAAAGGATCAGCAGCTTTTATATCCTGATTTTTAGTCAGTAATAGTGGTGTATAGGCTTCAAAACGTGAAAGGAAACACTTACGTGGATAGCTGAACCCAGAGAGATGTGATAAATCTAGGGGCTTTGGTGATTTTAAGGTTTGTAAAGACTGATGGTGATTAAGATGAGAAACTATTTGGACTTGGCTCTCCTTTGGCTTGATAAAGTGCCCTGAAAATCAGGGCAGGCTATGGATATACTTTCTCATTCATGTCTGTCACTGACTCTTCTCCCAGGACACACTTATTTCTGTTGGAATTGCAATAGGCAGAAGCTACCAGTTGTATAAAACTGAAGTTTTAATACATAAATTCTTCAGAAAAATAGTTTGAAATCCCAGTTGAAAGAAATGTGGCAGTAGTTCTTTCATTCTGTTCTGTAAGTGATCAGAGAAGGACATCTAGTGGCTGGTGTATCGTGAGCCTGCTGTGTTGAAAATGGGAAAGCATCTTATGGTGTGAGCAAAAGAGCTTTTCTTGAAAAGTTCAGATAAAGTTTACTGTGGTTTACTACAACAGTCTGTAAATCAGAGGCAACAAAGTAATTTGACATGTTCTTATCTTTGTTTTCAAGGGGTTCATCTCTACTATGTTGGTGGAGAAGTCTATGCTGAGTGTTTAAGTGATAGCAGCATATTTGTACAGAGCAGGAACTGCAACTACCACCACGGCTTTCATCCAACAACTGTCTGCAAGATTCCCAGTGGATGCAGTCTGAAAATCTTTAACAATCAGGAGTTTGCTCAGCTTTTAGCTCAGTCTGTCAACCATGGATTTGAAGCAGTTTATGAGCTCACCAAAATGTGCACCATTCGGATGAGTTTTGTAAAGGTAAATTACTTTGAGGGCATTTGAGTTTATTGTGGGTTGGGGTATTTAGCAGTAATTCCATTAGCACTGTGGCAAAGCTGTTCTGAGCTGATGTGGTTCTTTTCAATGGTAAAGAGATTGAAACTGCTTAATTTGGGGAGAGGGAAATCAATGCAAGAAGGGAAGAGAGCAGATTGCTGTACTGAATGTTAGCTATGTATTTAATTACTTCAGGACAGGGATTTAATCACTGTGGTTGCTGTAATTTTGTTAGAGGAGATTTGAGCTCCTGCTGTAAATTTCAAGGAACAAAGTGAATAACAAGTCCAGTAAAGTGAGTAGAAAGGAGCATAATTGATTAAAAAAAAATATTCCAAGTCCTTCCAATTGGTTAATATTATTTTTTAAAGAATGGCTATGGAAAAGAGACATACTTTGAATTTATGAAGTCAAGCTGTGCTGTTCTCTCCCAGGAGTTTTCTCAGCATTGTTTAATGGCTGTCCATCTCAGATTGGAAACCTTCCAGGGTTTTTCCTGCATCTTGTCCAAAAGATGCCTCGTTGGTTTTGTCAATTATGATAAACACTGCTCAGTTTGAGAGTGTGGAGGATAAGGTTGAAGCAGAAGAAAGATGTGGGGCAGGAGCCCTCCTGGAGTGAGCAGTGAGCTCCTTGGGAGCTGGTGTGGTCACTCCAGGTCTGCACCAGCAAGACTTCCTTCAGGTCTCCAGGTGCAGCTTCCCTCCTGCTCCTTCCCAGCCTCAGGTTTGTCCCTTTAGATAAGAAGTGTTGCTACATGGTGAATTACCCTCAGATAAGTAGCTTAGATCATGACTTTCTGCTTCTTGGCAGGAGTTATTGGAAAAGACAAGAATGTCCTCCAGCTGATGGTGTTTTGTTCACTCTTGCAGGGCTGGGGAGCCGAGTATCACCGACAGGACGTCACGAGCACCCCGTGCTGGATAGAAATCCATCTTCATGGGCCCCTCCAGTGGCTGGATAAAGTACTCACACAAATGGGTTCCCCTCTTAATCCCATCTCATCTGTCTCATAGTGCTGACAGTCTCTCTCCAGCCTTATTTTTAGCGAACTTATTCTAATTCTAGAGAAACTTCCAGTGGATACTGTGAGCTATATGGAGAATGGATCTTATGGTTTAATTTTTTTTTAAAATCCCTTTGTGACCAATTCCATTGTGTATAGCTAATCAGTTTTACATTTCAAATTGTTCTTGTGATGCTTAAGTGACAGTTGAGCCCTAAGGGAAAAAATAGTCTATTGAAAAAATTCAGAACACTTTTCCCCTCCTTCCCCTAGAACTTAAACAGACATATGTCTTAACTGGAAATCCTTTTTGTCCTGTAGGGACAAGAATTATGAAGACTGACTTCAGCAAATAAATACATATCATAGTTTGGGATTTTTTTTTAATGTTTATGAAACTGTTTGAACATGTGCAGCTCCAGCTTGCAAGCTGTATTTTTAAGCATAGTGGTTTAACATCTTAAGGTTGACATCTGTCATAAGCAAAATTAGACTTTATTATGGCTAATTTGCCTCAGATTGAACAATGTGATTTTTTTTTTTTAAGTGTACACATGAAATATACTTTTTACAAATATTGGAGTGGTGTAAAAACACTTGTATTTTCTATTGGAAAATGCTGTCATAAACACACTGTATATTAATGCAGAATAGCAGTTCTTAGCCTTTTCCCACTTGGGTTTTGTAATATCTCTTTTAACCACCATTTAAAATAGTAATTGATACAAAGTAAACATCTTGCACGTTTCTGGAGTAGTAATTCTTGTTTTGCTTTGATTTACACTCATGCCGTTTGGATTTGGTTGCCAAGGCTATTTCTTTTTAGGTACCCTTCTTTACTTTAACATAAACACTACTATTTGTAAATGGCAGTGCTTACTACTTTTTGGAAGGAATAAGTATTTTGTTTTCTTTTTGGTGTTCTAGCTGTTTATTTTACCTGTCTGGAATTGATCTGTGTAGGCCTTTTTAATCTCTCAGTAGACATTACTCAGTATTAGTGATTACACTGTATTTTAATTCACTTTCAGTATGAGTTTGAGTCTCTTTGAAGACTGTGAGTGGCTTAGCAAATGAGTAACTGAATGCAGAAGCTTCTACTTCCAGATCATTTAATTTCATACAGACCTGTTGGCAATGACCAAAAGTAATCACCTCTTTGTAGGCTGCATGAAAGGTGGTCTCAGTCCTGGCCCTGGTGGCAGATGACTTGTAACTGTAGTTGGCAGCTTTGTGGGATTGAAGGACTGTGTTAATAAGATGGTGAAATTTCACACATGGAAGGAATCAGAGAATGTTAAGGGTGTGGAATGCACCTCAGAGATCATCTAGTGCCAACCCCAGGGACACCTCCCTCTAGAACAGGTTCCTCAAGACCTTACCCAACCTGGCTTTGGACACTGCTGAGGTTGGGGCATCCACAGCCTACCTGGGCAACCTGGTCCAGTGTCTCCCCACCCTCACAGTGAAAGCTTTCTGCCTGATATCTAAGCTAAATAAATATTCCCTTTCAATTTGTGCCCATTTCTCCTTGTCCTCTCACTACAAGTGCCTCGCCCATTCCCTGGTTGGTGGCCCCTTCACACACTGGAAGGTGCTGTAAGGTCTCCACACAACCTTCTCTTCCCCAGGCTGAACAGCCCCAGCTTTCTCAGCCTGTCTCCAGAGGAGAGGTGCTGCAGTCCTCTTACCCTGTCCTTACACTGGGGTCACCAGACCTGTACCCAGTGCTCCAGGTGGGGTCTCACAAGAGCAGAGTGGAGGGGGAGAATCCCCTCCCTTGACCTGCTGGCCACGTTCCTTTTGAAGCAGGCCAGGATCTCTTTCTGGGCTGTGAGTCCACACTGCCAGCTCATGGTGAGTTTTCATCAACCCTCAGCCCCAAGTCCTTCTCCCAGGGCTGCTCCCAGTCCCTTCTCCACCCAACCTGTGAGTGTGTCTGGATTGCCCTGAGCCAGGTGTAGGGCCTTACACTTGGGTGAACTTCATGAAGTTTGCATCAGGGAGCTTTGGTAGAGAATTTAAACACTGTACTAAACACTAAAAGAAGTCAGTTAAATAACTTCTGCATATTTCCCCCTTTTATATAATAAAAAGGAGGCTGAAAGAAATACTCTAAGAGAATTAGAAGTGAATTATATACAAAATCTGTTTGCATGCAGGAAAAACCTCTTGTATCTTTGAACTTCTCACCTTCCTTTTTCTCCTTCCTGAATCCCTCTTCAGCAATGGGTTCAGTGTTTGGAGGAGAGGCTGAAAACTCTAATATGCAAATAGTTATTGGAAGATGTGTTGCAGTTAATTGCTACAACAGCGAGACATTGATTGCTTACACAAGTTCTTGTGTCTTCTATTGAATGACAGTTTCTGCTCACATGTGGAAATCGTGCATCGAATGGTACCTGAGTAACAAATGATCTTAAAGGATTAAAATTGTTTACGTGTCAGTAAAATGTTTCTTATAAAATGCCTTAAAGGAATAAACTGTAACACTTCTGCAGAACCCTAATGTTCTTTTGTACAGGAATTTCTGTATTACTTGGTGTTTTGGTTTTTTTGTGTTTTGGGGTTTTTATAAACAGTTTCTCAAGTGCATTTAAAAACAGACAAGTGCATCTTCAGGAGAAGGGGAGTAACATTTGACACTTACCTTCAGGGTCTTCTCTTTCATTCTTTGGAGCTGCAACCCACAGACAGTTCTTTTGATGGAATAAGATGCCAAGTCAGTTGGCCACAGGATCCAGCTTCTGTTTCCTTCTCCTTGGGGCCTGACTTTTGTCAAGTAGCTGACTATGTATATTTGACACTACAGAATATTATTTTTCTTGACTAGCTTTTGTAATAAATGACATGGCACGTTGAATTAAGGAAAGATTGCAATTGTAGGTACAAGTTTTTACTTTATCCAAAATGTTTTTCACCTGGCTTCATCTCTTCACTTGTGTGCTTATATGTGGCCAATGGAATGACTCAAGAATGGGTGCTGAAGTGGGTGTTTGTGAGCCAGAGCTGGTGCTTAGTGCCAGCATTGTGGTTAGATTGGCTACCCATGCACTGGACCATAATTTCTGCAATAATACCCAGTTAACCCACTTCTGATGCTGTCATTAAGTACTAAAGTGCTCTGGCATTTTTCTGCTTATGTACATGTTCTGGAAATGTAATAGCTGCAGTGCTGGGATATCCTTGTGACTGCTGGTTTGGCAGGGCAGGGGCAGGAGCAAACCCAGGAGGATTTGTCTGCATTCTCCTTCTCTGGTCCTTTTAAGTAGGGCTTTTTGCGAGCTTTCTAGTTACTAAATTTTCTGTGCTGCTGGTTCATGATGATCCTAATCGTGTTTAGTTCATCTGTGCTGCTGAGACAAAATGAGAGAGCAGTGTATGGATGGGATGGATTGGAGAGTTGTTTGACCCTGATGATGTGTCAAGGATAGGGAGAACAGGGAGTGCTGCTCCTGGTGCAGCATCCTGTGCATAAATCACTTCTTCATCCACGTGGAGGGATGGAGAAATTGCATCAGCCAGTGGTGGCTTTTGTAGTGTGTTTTTTTTCTTTCTGGGCATCTCTTTTGCACCAGCCACAGCATTGACTGACAGCTTGGGCAATACCAGAGAGCCTGGAACAGGATCCTTCCTGGGCTTGCTTTTGGATTCCCTGAGATAAGATAGCTTGGATATTGTTCCTTGGGCACCTCAGCCTTGCTGGCAGTCACTCAGTGCCTTGTGTTTTACATTGATTTCACTGCAATAGTCATGAAGTAGTTGGACACGAAGGGCTGACACTGGGTTATCCATAATCTAAGGATTATTGGGTTATAGTATCTGTAGGACCAAAATACTCCTTTCTAGTGTGACTGACCAATGAAAGACAAATGTAACACAACAGCTCAGTAGGCAAAAGAATGATGGAACAGCCTAGGTGTTACGATTTGGGATAGAATTTTTTAAAGTATTGGAATTCTTTTAGTTTTTGCTTGAAGCATTGATTTTTTTTTTCCCCCCTCTACAGTATTAAAATGTGCAAGTTGTCAATTCTTGGGTGTAAGATTAACTTGGATTCTTGCAGTGTAACTCTAAAGGACTTTTCTCCCTCATCTGAAATAATAATTTCTTCAGGATATTCTTTTACTTGCTCAAAGTATTGCTAGCGATGGTTTCTAGAAAAACAAACAAACAAAAAACCAAAAGCCAAAACATTTTCTAAGTGTTTTGCTTCAAACAACAAACGTGTAAGTAACTATTTTCTGTCATTGTGAAGTTTCTGTTTAGGAAGGTTTCCCATTCTGAATTCAAATCAATAGACCAAACCATCAGACTACAACAATATGTTGCTTTCTTGTGCTGCTCCATAAACCTGCTTCTGTGTTTGTTGCAAGCATAACCTTTATGCTTTTGTTTACATTGTAGGAAACACAGTTCTAGCAATGAGGTTTGTTTTTTTCATTTAACTCTAAACATCTTTTTATTTTGTTAATTTTAAAATTATTAGGTTTTGCTATGTTATGTTTTTAAAGATATTTTTTTGCATACTGCTGCTCATATTTCAATAAACAAAACAAAAAAAACCCTCAGATTTTTCTGGTCTCCTTTATCTGCAACTCAGAGTGTCTCAAGAATTTAACAAGGGTTATTTTATCACTTATAACTCCTGCTGCTGGTGCCTCTCCATGTACATGTTCCTGCTCATACAAAGGTGATCTTGATATTTTAAAATTACTTTGTTTTCTGGAGTTTTTTGGTGATGCAAAAGCTGCCGTGCTCTTGAACGCAGACACCAAATTATTTCCTTACCTTATTGAAGAGTTCTTTTTTTCTTGTAGAATGCAGCCAGCCCAAATGGTATCAATGTTAGTGTTTATAAAAATACTCAAATCAGTAGTGCAAAACAATGTTTATCTGTAAGACCTCAACAATCTGATGACAGTGTTGGGGGTGGTTGGGGTTTTTTCTAGCGTTATGGGCAATCATAACATTTTAAACAACTGGCATCGTGTCTGAAGTGTCAAGCTTTGAACTGCTGAGCAGTAGCCTTTCATTGAAATGAAGGCTGTGCTGACAGCTCTTGAAACCCAAGTGCTGCTGCAATAAAATGTACATTTAGGAGAAGTTTAGTGAGATGCATATTAGCTTATTTTTCAAGATTGATGAGGGGGAGAAAACTTCTCCCTTGTTTACTGAGATAGTGCAGGAATGGAGGTTGAAAAGTAACTCGTGGTGTGCATATATTGAATCTCTTTTTTTTCTGGCAGGGCAAGTACAAAAACACTGAATCCCAATTCCACAATGACAAATGATTTGTTTAGTACAGAACTGAAATGAAAGTGTTATTACAACTTCATCTGCTCTGGGCTTCCTGATTTAATTTGGCCACCTGCAGTAATGCTCTGAAATTCTCTCATTTTCTCAATAATAAGAGCTTTTTTCCTCTGAATATGAGGTTCCAGTCACTCAGGTAATAATTTATTTTTTTTATTTCTCTCTTGATACTGCTTTACATCAGTATCCCCTGCACTTTTCTGATGGGTTTGCTTCCAAAACAATGATTGCCATGTAGAGCCCCCAGAAGATTTACTGGGACAGTATTGCCTAGAAAATACAGACTAATTTGGGAGCAAGATCTCAGATTAAGTGTTACAGTGGCTTGTGGGCTTTCCAAAAACTTTATATGGGCTTTTACCAAAAGCTTTCTATATAAGTAAAAGCAAGCAAACAAAATACCTTGGTTATTAAAAGTTTTAAACCATTATTTTATAGAAATTGAAGGTTTTTGTTAATCCATACCTGGGGGGCAGGTGCCCCAGGGGTTTACAATTCCCAAGGGGTTTCATCAGGTTCTTTGTGGATATTCTGATTGTGTTACCTGCCTTATAGGGCCACAGGTTCAAGTATTTCCTTAAGCAGCATTCTTTGTTTCTAGTTCAGTGCAAATCCAAAGTTTGGGATGCTCTTAATCCTCCTGTTGTGTAATCCTAAAGGTAAGTCTGCAGTTCCAGCAGCTGGGAAATGCAGTTGTAGGGCATGGGGGGGTCCAGTTAAAAACAGGCTTTGCAACCACTGACACAACACTGAAGTTACAAAAAATTAAACCACTCTGAGAGTTCATTCCAAAAATCTGGAGGCAAGAAATCTATCCCAGCAGACAGGTCTTGCCAGGCAAGATGCATATTTTTTTCGGTGTTATGTCAAGTTTGTGCTGGAGTGATAATCCTCTGCTTTGCTAAGGATGGCAAGAAGCAGACCCCGAGGGTATCCTGTTTTCTGAGGTGATGGTCACACCTGATCCAGAACAAGCACTTGCTGTTGGCCAGTCCCACAGTGAGCAGTCCTGGGTGGACATCTCCATTAAAACTACTAAAAGCCTTTACTTTAGTGTGAGAAATGGCACAAATCTATAGAAAATCGCATGAGCAGCATGTTAAACTCTTTTACCTGGAATATTGACCTCTAGCCACAATATTTTCCCTGAATGGTTGTGAGGGGGGAACTGCTAACAAGGCAGAGCAGCTGCAGGTGCAGAGCAGGTGATGCCAGTTCTGTATTTCATTCTGAACTCTCTAGTTTGCATGCCTTGCCCGTGCTCTGCTGGAGGGAGGAGAAACAGGACCAAAGCAGGGGAGCTCGTGGGCAGCTGTGTGGCTGTCCATCACCTGGAACCTTCCTGCTCCACTTGGATTTGGCTTCCAGAGGGATGCTCTGAGTTAGCAGAGACTCAGTGCAAGAGGTGGCTGCAGGTACAGTGACAGTCCCTGTGACGGGTGATGTGGGACAATGAGGGTGAGGCAAAATGACAGGCAGTGTTTGTACATACCAGATTAGTGAGAAGTCTCGGGGCTTTTCAGTCTTGTAAAAGAAATTAAACTTCAAATTTGTGTGCAGAATTTCCAGCCCTCCAGAGACAAACCCTGTAAAAGCTGCTTCACTCCCACAGAGACGTGAGGTGAGGGCTTTGAGGGGTCATCTCTTGGGTTATCTCCATTCTGTGTTCCTTCTCCTTGCAGGGTTCCTTCTTTTTTCCTTAAGACATTAGAAAAAAAACAACCTTTTAAAATCAGCAGCTCTTTTGTCCTAAGGCCAGTTTTATTTTGTTCTTTATAAATACCTTTTTCCCCCATTCTCTTTTTGAGAAATAGCCGTGTTGTTTGCAGTAATAGAAGTGATTTCCAGGACTAAATAAGAAATGCTGTGAAATTCAGTCCCTCCTGCACAATCTCATTTTCTGAAGTGTTTTAGACAGAGAAACTGCTGTCAGCAAACTCAGGAGCCTCTCGACACAGCTTTGGGCTGTGTGGGCGACTTGGACTTCAGACTCAAAACAGACAAAAATGGGCTCTTTTCTGTAAGAGCCAAATGGAGACCAGTTTTTCTGAGATTTGAGGTGTCTGGTGAACAGTCTCACTAAAAGATTTTTATAGGAGGAATTCTCCTTAAGTTTCTTCTAAGAAATTAGAAGTAAATACAGTACATTAGATCTAGAAGTGCAAGCTGAGGAGTGAGCAGGTTGTGTCCATGAAGGTGAATCACCAGGGGTACTTTATGGTGTGTCTGGGCAGATGCTCAGCCCTGCACAGAGGGATCTGATGTTCCAGGAGGGCAAAACTGAGGGAAAGAGGACTAGGGGAAAAGCTTGCAAAGATGTGACTGCATAACCTGCTTCTGGGAGACTTTTTGTATGGATTAATGGATTTAAACCAAACTTCTCTGCTTATACCTGTAGTTTCTGGAGGAAATAACCTCCTAAACACAAATGTGCTGTGAACACAGTTCAGCTCTCTCTTCCTTTCCTCTCCTCAGTCTGACGGAGCTGCCAGCATTTTAAATGTTTCAGATCTCAGGTAGGTAAAGCTCCTGGCTCCCAAAGGGTGCAGGAGAACGAGGGCTATGGGCAGGGCAGAGTTTGGGGGGGGCACTGTGCCTTGGCACAGCAGAACTCAGCCCCTTGCCCAGCACGTCCACTGGCATCAGGTCTGGCCACAAGTGCTGATGTGGAATATTTAGCTTTTAGGATGTATTCTTTACCTTTTTGCCTTGCAGTGCAGTTTGGCTGACTTGAGTCCTCCAGGTGAGTCCTGTCCAGGTATGGCTGTGTGGTGTGGGGTGTAGAAGTGCAGGAGGAACAGTGCCCATAGAGAAGCCCACCTACAATATGAACTGTGAGTAGATGGGTCCTGCTGCATCCCCAAAATGTTAACAAAGCCAGTGTTCAGGCAGAGCAATGGGATGAGGGAGCTCCCACTTATGGAATGCTCGCTCACAGGAGCACTGTGCTGGTGGCTTCTCCTTGGTTGCAGTGCCAGTGCTGCTGCCAACTCCCCGTGGGCACTGTCTGTGCCAACAGCTTGGGCACAGGAATTCAAACCCATCCAGGGACTAAGAGATTAAAGCCAACAGAATGAAATGTAACAACATTAATAACCCATTGGAAGGGTGGCATCAGATGCAAGAGGTGTCACTGCTTCCAGGTGGAAGAAATGGGTTGTTTCCCTGGCCTGGAGGAGGGTTAGAACCTGATTTTACCAGGCAGGTCCTGACTCAGCAGAGCACTCAGCCCTGTATTTTAAGTGCAGGGATGCTCCTCAGAGTGTTACAGGAGCTGCTCATCTTTTGAAAGCAAAGCATGTCATTAAGGGATTCTCTGAACTGGGGCCACCCTGCCTTGTGTCCCAGATTTCTGCTGCTCTCATCCTTCCTGTTTCAGTGTATTATTGACCTCTGGTCTGCCTGAGGAGAAGCCACCAGGAGGAGGGAGGCTGCTGCAGGGGTGGGAGTGTGCTTTGAGAATTGGGATTTGCTAAAGGACACACAGGGAATGGTGTGTTTGTCTCAGGGGCAGGAATGTGAGGGGAAAGGATGGAGAATCCATGTGGGAGCCTGCAGGTGTCGTGCACTTAAAAAGCCAGGCACAGCAAGTGAGGAAACGCCTCTCAGTCCCATGGCTGGAAAGGGGATTGTTTTGGTCAGCTTGAATCTTGAGTCTGGGGAAACAGAACTTGTCAGATGTTTTCTAAATGTGTGTTTCATACACTGGTTAAAATTTGTGGCTGTCCCATCCCTATGAGTGTCCAAGGCCAGGTTGGATGGGGCTTGGAGCAACTTGGGCTAGTGGAAGGTGTCCCTGCCCATGGCAGGGGGTTTGGATGAGGGGGGCTTTAAGGTCCTTTCCAACCCAAACCATTCTGGGGCTCTGTAATTCTGAATGTCATTAGTAGACCTGTCTTCTGAAATAGAAATAATTCAGGATATTGATGAAAGCAACACAGAAAAGCTTTCCCAGAAAATCAGCTAACACTCTCAGCATGACAGGTTCTTTTGGAGTATAACTCCAATCAGACTGTGGAGAAAAAGAGAATTATTCTGGAGTTATTCTTGAACATTTAAATAAAGAGTGCAACACAACATGTGCTCTGTCAGGTTCTGAGGTCTTGCCAGCAGACATTCTTAGACCCAGCTCATTAAGACTGAGGGCTGAAAACAATCTGTCGTTGCTTAAAAATAAATAAGAAATGTCTGATTTGATAAAACTTGATTTATTTTAAAAAGGGCCGAGAGAAACACAGTTGAATTTATTCTTGTTTTCTACATTAGAGTAAGTACTCAGAATTACATCAGTTAAATTTGGTTCAGAGGAAATACTGGTCACCTAACAGGGAATAAAATATTAAGACCTGTTATATAGTAGTTTAACTTGAGCAAAATAAAACATGGTAACCAAGACAATGACATGGAACTGTTCAATTCCTGTGTAAAAAAAGCTTGCAAACAGACTCCTGTACATACACATTTTGTCTGTGTGCTTGAGCACAAGCCTGTATATGTGTGTAACTGCATTGTAAAATCTCCTCTTTGAATTAAATAATTTATGTACATATCTATATATCTACACACACACAGGTTCTCTGTTGCACTCTGAAGGTTAAAAATGGGTTTAAGGGCACAGCATCTGACACCACTCGAACCCCATTCCACTGATAGATGATCCAGTACCCAAAACTGGAGCTAAAATAGGGTTCAGGACTCAGTGTTTCTGGATAGCTGCAATTCTCTTGTATGTTGAGCCATTGGGATCAGAAAAAGGAAAAAGAAAAAGCCCTTTGCCCACTGTTTGTGGGCATTGCAGACACTGTTCTGGGGCTCGTGCAGCTTGGGCTGGAATTGTGCTGTTACTGTAAGTTTATAAGAAATCAGCTTCTGTAAAATACCATGTCAACTCCCAGGGTTAAGCAGAAGCTTTTAGAACAAAACCAGCTAGTTAATAATTTAAAATGCTGGTGTTGAATCAAGCTGTTGCCACATTGATAAATCATGCTTCTAAGTGGGCTGGATTTATAGAAAGAGCAAGGAGTGGGGATGCTGTGCAGAAAGCAAATATCCCTATAAAGCTGTGGTTTATGGCTTTCAGGAGTTAGCCACTTTGTGCACTGAACTCAGAGCACTCTGCTCTCCCCTTTCATTACTTTACATGATATTAATGATATCCATTTTCCTTCCCCACCTCTCCCCATCCTGATTATTTTGGTTTCATGCCGTGGCAGGATGATTTCCTTTGTAGCTTGTGGAAGTTGAAAACAAATTCCTTAGGTATTAAGTGTTTCACATAACTGGTAACTTAAAACTTGACAGATGACGCATTCAAACATCAAAACCACCCTTAACAGAATGACAATCAAAAGTCTAAATAAACATTTTTCATTTTCTGCCCCTGCCTGGCAGGCCTCCCACAGCATCACCCTGCAGTTCCAGCAGCACTTGGGAGGAATGGGTCTGGCAGTACCCTCATCTCCTCGGCGTGGAGCTGGTAGGTGAATCCACTGTGGGTTGTACATTTGATGCTGTAGTTTCATAAACACGGGGAACAAACTCCACCAGATGCCCAAATCAGAGACTGTTGTTAATACAATTACCCTTGTATGGACACTGAATGGGTGGATGATGACATTTGCATACACACAGAGCTTAATCTGGAATCACCAGGCGATTGCTTTTTGCACAAAACTGTATAAATTTGCTAAAGCATTCTCTCCATAACAGAGCTTTTTATTTACAGCTATTTGGATTTGCATACAGCATATTTTCCAGCAATCTGCTCCTGCCCATTACTCTGAAGGGGGCCACATCCATTCACTGGCACATGGCACTAACTCCTCATTGCACAGGGATCCTGCTGGAATGGGAAGTGTCAGACAGCTTGTGTCCTCCACGGGCTCCTCGCTTCCCTGAGCGATCTGTCGTAAGGAAGAGTAGCAAAAAAAGAATTTTTCAGCTGGCAGTTTATGAAGAGCACAATGAATGTCACAGTCAAGAGCAGAAAGAAAAACAGAATGATGTAAGTCACCAGGTCTGGCTTATTTATTTCCCCTTCTTTTAACACCCTGGCTGTCGACATGTAAAGAGCAGAGGAGCTCACGGGTCTGGGGGTGCTGCCCAGGTAGGGAGTGTTGGTCTGAATGATTAGATGAGCTTCGGTGGCACTGGTTGAATTCAGCAATTCACTATACATGTTCTTGCTTAAATTTCCTCCACGGTCGAAGTAAAGCAGGAGGGCAAATACAGTCAGTCTTTGGCATAGGAAAGAAATAATGTTCCTGCTTGTAAAAGGCTGCAAACCAGCCTCATGTTGTCTGAAAGCAAATCAATTCCCTCGCGCGGCTCGGCGGCTTTCTTTTAAATCTTCTTGCCTCATATTTATAGCATTTATCCACAAATATTAATCAAAAACGATACAGGTACCTGTTGTCCTGGCCCCGGCTCCCCCAGCCCGCCTCCTTCGGGGAGATGCTCTGGCTCATCTGCTGCTCAGCCGGGACGTGCTGGGAGCTCTGGGATGTGCTGGGAGCTCTGGAGATGTGCTGGGAGCTCTGGGATGTGCTGGGAGCGCCCGGGATGTGCTGGGAGCTCTGGGATGTGCTGGGAGCTCTGGAGATGTTCTGGGAGCTCTGGAGATGTGCTGGGAGCTCTGGAGATGTGCTGGGAGCTCTGGAGATGTTCTGGGAGCTCTGGAGATGTGCTGGGAGCTCTGGGATGCGCTGGGAGCTCTGGGATGCGCTGGGAGCTCTGGGATGCGCTGGGAGCTCTGGGATGCGCTGGGAGGTCTGGGGATGCTCTGGGAGCGCCTGGGATGTGCTGGGAGCTCTGGGATGCGCTGGGAGCTCTGGAGATGTGCTGGGAGCTCTGGAGATGTGCTGGGAGCTCTGGAGATGTGCTGGGAGCTCTGGAGATGTTCTGGGAGCTCTGGAGAT
>JAWWEE010000025.1:9390436-9405629 GCA_035221455.1 Xenops minutus
GGATTTCCCGCTTTTCCTCGCCGATCGCTTTGAGAAAAAGAAATTGTACAAAAAAAATAATAATAATTATTGATCAATGTTAATTAAAAAAAAAAAAAGAAAGAAAGAAAGAAAAGAAAAAGCAAAGAAACCCCCCAAAAAAGCCTCCCAGGGAAGGGGAGCGGGTGAGTCCCTTGGGCAGCTCCTCCGTGCCCCCGGCTCAGCCCAGCTCGGCTCAGCCCAACACGGCTCTGCCCCTGCAGAAGGTCCAGCGCAGCATCCCTGCCCTCCGCGCCGGGCCGAGCAGGGCGCAATGCTGCCGAGCGGCTCCGCAGCCCGCCCTGCATCTGGCACTGACACGGTGCTCAAAAGGAAGAGATCCTCCGATAAATTCCCGTGAGTGCCTGAGCCTCTGGCTGGAGGTTTGGAGCTGGGGGAGGGCAGCAGAGAACGGGACAAAAAGAAGAAAATTGCCTTAAAACCTCTCTTTCTTCCTCAGACCTTTATTGTTAACATCTAGACTAATCAATGTCTTTTTTCTTTTTTTTTTCCCTTCTCCACTATCCCCAGTAGCCTCTCCAGCCTGACAATTAGCATGTTAATTCTTTTTTTTTTCAGCAAATTGCTTTATGCTGCTATTAGCTCCTGGCTGCTTGCCAGCTCGCTCTCACCATCTCCCATGCATCAGATAAGCGCCCCTAATACTTTTATTTTAACCACTTTGCAACTTGAAAAAGGGGCAGGCGACAGAGCTGGAGGCGAGAGGAGCCAGGAAAAGAGGAATAACTGGGCAGAGGAAAGGGAGAAACACCACTTCCAGCCCCAGGGTGCTGATCCCAGCAAACACCAAAGCTGCTTATGATGAGCAGCCAAGAGTCCCGGTGGTTAAACATTTCACTTAACATAATAAATGTTTCAGCTGAGAGAGGGGGAATGGAGAGAAGAGAAGAGAAATCTTCTGGTCAGTTAGATCTAAATCAAATCAAATCATATCAAACACCCTCTGAGGCCCTGGCCAGTGTGTTCTTCATCTCCTGCCAAGCTCCAGGTGCTCCAGTGAAACCCTTGTGCCTCCAGCAGCTCTGCTGGGGTGGTTGGAAGCTGTCACATCCCTGTCACATCCCTGTCACATCCTCCTGCATCCATCCTCAGGTAAGCCATGACCTGCGTGTTTACCTCCAGGTCTTGGGGACATTTTAATTCACAAGATCTTCCTCTAAGGAAGGTTTTCCTGATTTTTTGTTTCTCTCTTTTTCCCCCCTTTTTCAGCCAAAATGCTCTGATGCTTCCACATGCTGCTCTCCATCATCTTCCAGGATGGAAGGGGAAGCCATTCCTGCCTGTACCCACAGGAGTTACACTTATTTACTCTGTGTGGGTTCAAAGAACAGGATGCTGAGGCAGGCAGCCATGGGGGCTGGAAAAATCAACAGAGCCATAAAAAAAAAGCTAATAGAGATTGCAACTGTCATGCTGCAATGTCTCCTTTAATTTCTCCTTGAAATAGGAGGGTCTGTGAGCAGCAGCACGACAAGCCTGGGTGTCTTCCCAGCACCGTCCCATCTTCAGCTCTCTCCTCTCTGAACTATTTTTGAGTTTAACCAAACTTTCCATCCTTTTTTATTTATTTCCTTCATTGTTTTTATTAGCCTGTAGAAAAAGCCAGAAGGCATCCCGGGGCTGAATCCTACAAATAGTGTGGACAGTCTTAATGTTTCATGTACAAGTTCTCTGCGAATGTTACCAGCTCTGTAACACAGGGGGAAAATACTATAAAAGATGCATGTGAATGCCATAGTTGTTAGTGTGTTTTCTCCATGCACAAAAGTGGGGGGTTTTGGCAGCCCCGTGGTGCTCCACTTGATGGCTTGGAGTCAAATTGGGAAGAAGTGGAGCAGGAAGGGGCTCCTTGGCAAGATCCACCTCCCTCCCTTGCCCAAGCCTGTGGGGAGTGTTCCCCTGAGCATCCCTGGAGGTGGATGGCACAGTCCCGTGCATGGGATGGTTTCCTGGCTGCTGGGAGAGGGCAAAGGGACTGTTTGCTCTGCCAGGTCAGTGCCTGCAAACACAGGATGCCCCTCTGAGCCTCCTCCCCCCACCCCTCTTTGCCTGCAGGCTGCACGTAGACACAGAACCAGAACCTTTAGCTTTTCCCTTCTGCTCCTGCCATGGGTTATTCCTCATCCTTGGAAGGTTTCTGCCCCAGAGGTGCAGTAGTTCAGCTCCAGTGCCAGCACTGGGGGTTGGGGACTGTTGCTGGTGGTCCTGGTCCAGATGCCCAGCATGGGATAAATCTTCAAGGTGTTTTACAGGAGCCTTGTGTGCAGCCAGGGAGCTCTGAGTGCACAGAACTCCTCCTGGTTTTGGCTGGCACTCATGTAGAAGCTGATGAGAAGCCTTGGGAGTAAATCAGATGTGTTTTCTGCAGCACTGTATCCAGGCTTAATCTTAAAAAAGCTAAATTGCCATAAGTAACACCATAATTGCAAAAATAAGAGCTGATCCTTTCCCTTTGTTCTCCTTAATTTGGAAGAACAGTTAAAGTCTTCGGTTCCTTGTAATTTTTCCTCATTAACTTATTTCTTATTTAGTAATTTTGTTGTTGTTGTTGTTTCTTGTTTTATTTTATTTTAAATTCTTTCCCAAGGCTTCCAGCACTTAATGGCTTGTTTGGTTAGTTTTTATGTGCACTGGCAGTAGTGCTGTGAGGACAAACACAGAGCCTCTGACACTGGCTGGAGTTTAATGATAATAAACCTTGGAGTGTTGCAAGTTCCTGGCGTGTTGGGAAGCTGGATCAGCTTCAGTGGCCCTGGTGGCATCACAGGGGCAGTCCTGGGGCTGGAAGGCTCCTGTGTCACCTTCTCTCTGGGTTTGTCTGCTCTCAGCTGCATTCAAGACTAAGGAATTTTGTCTCAGGTATGTTGGACCTTAAGGAGTTTATTGCTGGCTCTGGTGACTCAGTGGCAGTTCTGGTCTAGTCTTGCCATGGTGTGAAATAAATCATGACATAAACGGTGCAGAGGGGAGAGAAGGGAGAGCAGAGCTGTGACCCTCAGCCCCATCCTCTGCCGCTCTCTGGGCTGGCAGGACAATCCCAATATTTCCTCTCACAATCCTCCAGCCAAACCACCACAAACTGGGAATTGCTCTGTGCTCATGCATGCCGTGAAAGGCTGGATGGAGCCTTCCCCCAGCTCCAGGCTGGTAAATAATGCATGATCCCTCTCTCCTCCGCTTACGCAACCCCTACCACGATAAATATCAGCCGAGGGAAATGAAAGTGCAAGGAAACATTATCTTTCTCAGTAATGCAACCATTTACAATCTGTGTTACGATCCTTCTGCTCTGCAGAGTGAGCAGCAGTCAGGGGGATGTTTCTATTAGCAGACCAGAATGCAACAAATCACGGGCTGGAACTTTCCAGTGCCGCATAAAAGCAGCTTAAAACCATATAAAGGAAAGAAAATAAAAAGAATATTCAGGGATTGTTTCCTTTTTTAATCACTCCAAAGGAAAACACACACTTCCAGGTGCCTCAGATTCAGATATTAAGGGCTGTAAATCCAGGGCCATAAAACTTAGCACTGGGCACCTAATGTAGGGATGTTGCCTTTGGTGCTTAAATATGGGGCAGGATGCCTGAAGAAATTGGCTTGAGTGCAGAGAAGTCTTGAAAACGTTTTGTTTTGAAGAGCTTGTGTGTGGTATTTAGAACCACCTTCTGCCATTTGGTTTCTGGGGATGTTTGCACCAGCTGAAGCAGCAGCATTTCCAGAAAAGTCTGAGGCAGTGGGGTTGGAACTAGATGGTGTTAAGTTCCCTTCCAACCCCAACCATCCTAGAATTCTATAAAAGGGAGCTTGTATGAGTTTGATCAGGGCTGTGTCCAAACTCTTTGCTCTTCTCTAGATTGTGAGGAGCGCTGTGATTCATCAAGGCACGTTCCATTGGAGGGTGGGGAAGAAGCATCCCACACCTCCTGCCACCCCAGGGAGCTTTGCCCCTGCTCGGGTGGATGGAGGGGAATGACTCTGGCTGTTTTTGGGAACATCCCAGTGCCCCTGCCCTGCCACCACTGCCCAGCACACCGGGCAGCTCCACGCAGCTCCCAAGGGGTTTTACAAGGTGAGGAGCTTCACCCACAGGGAAAAGTTGTGTGTCCTCGTGTGGTGGTGTGTGGAGCCCCTGTGTCCTGACAAAAACTCATTTTCTATTTGCAGCAGCTTTCTGGGTGTGTGCAGAAGGCAAAGCACAACCCATAGTTTCATAGAGCCAGGAGTGTGTGGGTGGGCACCCAGTGATGCTCCAGGGGAGGCAACTTCTGCACATCCACACGTGCAGAATGTGAGCAGGAGGGTGTTTGGGAAGCAAAAGGAAAAGGTGTAATTGTAGAGGAAGGTTGTCTTTGGTACCTCCTTTACGCTTGAACTGATTTCTAGTCACACAGCACTGGTTTGTGAGCTGAGATGGGAACAAAAGGGGGCACAGATGCTGTGCTGGGTACAAAAGGGGGCACAGATGCTGTGCTGGGTACAAAAGGGGGCACAGATGCTGTGCTGGGTACAAAAGGGGACACAGATGCTGGGCTGGGAACAAAAGGGGACAGAGATGCTGTGCTGGGCTCGGTGGCAGCCCAGCTCTGGGCAGGAGAAAGGCTTCCCCACTCGCAGGTGTGTGCCAGCTCAGTGCTGGGCAGACACACCCTGTGCTCTGAGGGCTGCCTGGCTGTGCCAGCTCAGGACTGCCATTGCAGTGACTGTCCCTGCAGCAGGACAACACCCCCTGGGGCTGTTTCTGGCCCAGCCTGTCCCCAGGGAGGTGTGTCCAAGCACAGGTGTGTCCCAGCACAGGCATGTGCATTAACAAGGCTCTGTGCTCTTCCCAGCGTCTCTGGTCCCAGCGTTTAACCCCAATTTGGGGGGATTAAATTGGAGTCAGGAAAAGAAAGGATGAAGTGTTACAACTCACTAGGAGGCTTCAGTTTTGAATATGTTTTGCTTTTGGTGCCAGCAGTCCCTTACCAACCTGAAATATGAATAAAAGGCAATGTCTGGCCTGTCCTGAACAGACTCTCTGGGGATCAGAAGCAGCTGTGGAAAATTGTGCTTTTCATCTCTCTCCTATTCATGTTTCTTCTCAAAGGGGATAAAATGAGTCCTTCTCCAGGCTGCTGCACAAAACACCTCCCACCTGTAAGTGTAACCCTCCTCCTGCCTGTTCCACTGCTAGAACTGCTGTAAAACTTCATGTTTAACCACAATATTGGCTTCTCTGCAGGGACTTCAGGTCAGAAGGGGCTTGGGGGTCCCCTCCATCCTTTGAAGAAGTGTTGAACTCTCAGGTAGAAATCCTGTGGCACTGCCCTCCTTCTGCCTACCTCAGCTTTGCCACTGTTAGGTGTTTGGGATGAGCAAGGATTGTTCATGAAGCTGCACAGGGTTCTTTTATTTATTCTCAGAGTCTGTCTTTATTTTGGGCTTCTTGCTTGTACAAGCCACCTGTGTGGTGTCAGAACTTCCCCCCACTCGTGCTGGAGTCTGGGCATGGGCTGTCAGTGGTGGGAAGATGCAGCTGTGTCTGTCAGACAGCAGAAGACAGGCTGGGCACACAGGCTTTATTGATTTTGCTTCATTTTTCTTTAGCTTGATCTTAAGTGTAAGTTTGGAGGGGAGTCAACACCAAATAATAAGGTGAGTTATTAAATCTGGGTGATCCCCTGGACTCACATATGGAAGTTTCTTTTACTGCCCAGGGTGCTCCCTGCTCACCTGGATATCTCTGCTCATGTTCTGTAAAACAAGATATTTATTCTGCAAGCTCCTTCTTGGTTTGAAAAACAGACCTGGTAATACTTCCTTACCCTGCAGGGATCCAGAGGATTAATTAGGGAATGTGGCAAGATGCTCTGATGTGGTAAAAAAAAATGAAAGGCTAAAGAACCATCTAAAACAGAGTAGAAGAGGGAGATGAGCCCTGGGAGTGATGGAGCTGAAATCTTAATAAGGTATTGACGCTCTGGAAAGAGAAACCTTCATCCCACTGAAGTACCATTCTCTCAGTGTGTCTGGCTACTGCTTTAAGACACATTTCCACCTATGGCTGTGAAAAAAAATTAGTGGAAAATTGAACAGAGTGTTCCCCAGCAGGTCAGGGAATTAGAGACTTTAATTGTTTGTGCGCTGCCTGATAAAGAAAAACAGTTTTGTGATTTCTCATTTGTCATTCAGAACAGTCTGACTCAACAAATCACATTGCTTGTTTTTAACTCAAGGGTCTTTTTGGTGTGAAGATAAAAACCTGCTCTCAAACACCCAGAGCATCCCTGAAAGCAGGTGGCCTGCCCATGGCAGGGGATGGTGGGTCCTCAGCAAAGCCAGGGTCACCATCAGCTGAACCCTTGTTTCTCTCACAAATTGAAGTTAGTTATCTGTAGGATGGCAGAAAAAAAGAATTTTTTTCACTTTATTTTATTAAATCCTTAATTGAGAAAAGCAACATCCTCCCTATTTTTCTGCTCTCCAAAACCACCTGCAGATGTACAAGAATAGGGTAAAGTTGTCATTTCTATTCTTACAGCAGAGCTGATCTGAAAGATTTGCATTGTTCACTGGAGACATACGCCCAAAAAGGGAAAAAAAGGCTCCTAGACCTGTACATCAGCTTTCTCTGTCTGTTTATTCCTTGTGGTGGAGTCTGACTCCTGGGGAAGGATTTGCTGTATATTATCAGCACTCTATATTTTGGATCCATTTAATTATATAAGTGACAACACAGTGTCCCTGCCTGGAGCAGACCCAGCCTTGAACCAGGTGAAATCAGACAATTTTTCTGGTGAGCCACATTTCTAAGTGTCCCCACAAGACCAAGAGCACCCTCTCCTTGTTTCTATGGGATGTTCCTGGCCAGACCTTTGTGGAAAACCAGAAGGAAGGAGAAAGCCCAGGGAGAGATGGGAAAAGAGATCCATGAGTGGCAAGCCCTGCAGGAGAATCCACTCTTACTCATCTCCTTGGCTGGCAAAGCTTAACCTTGGGAGTCCTCTACATCCTCTTCATGCTCTTCATCCTCTGACAGCTCCGTGCCTTTGGCTGCCATTGCCTAAGACTGTAATTATTGTTAATCAAGGCAAAGTGTCTGCCCACAGTCATCAAATGGGATGGCAGTGCAGCCTGCTGGAGCAGCCCTTGCTTGGAAAGCCTTGCAGAAGGGTTCCCCTGGAGGGCTGAGGCTCATCCCTGCCCATGGGGCATCCTGGCACTCACTGGGCACCACCAGGGAATTTGTAGAGGGCAAAGTGGTCTGAAACTTGTGCTTGTTGAATATACCTAGAAAGAAAATCCCTCAGCGTGTGACAAGGGTAATTTTAATGATCTAAAAATCTTATTGCTGCTGGAGCATCTGCTCTTACATAGAGCAAACAAATGGGTTTCAATTTCACTGCCATGACTTCAAGGGAATAAATTTGAAGAACTCAAACCCCAGCATTGGTTAGAAAAACAATGTTATCTTTTTCACGTCTGTACCAGTTCTCATAAAAGGAGAACTGCTTGAAATATAAAGCCAATAGAAATACTTGCAACTAATCTCCCCCCTTAGTAAAGTAAAACTTCAGCTGACTTTTAACTTTGCAGAGGAAAGCAATGGTAGCAAGTGATGGTTCTTCTGAGATAATGGAAAAGATGTTGTTACTCAGTCATGTTCCTTGCCTAGACAGTGGCAAATACATTCCTGCTGTATTTTAATTAGTTCTCATCCTATGTTGGTGAGGAGTACAGTACATTATTGTTATTAAAATTCATGCTTTATAATCAGAACAGTTAGTACAGTCTCTGAGAACAGCGAGGTAAAGAGCTTTTAACTTTGGTTAATAGTGGAATTACCTGGCTCCTGCCAGCACTTCACCCACTGCAAAGTTTTCAAGTCGAAAGGTTGTGACCATAAAGTGAAATGGTTGCATTAAGATCATAAAGAGAAAGGCTGTGATCCTTCTCAAAGGCTTCATCAGGCCAGCCATTAATTAAGAATGCTCATTAATTATAATGGATTTTCTGCCACAAAATCTCTTTAGCTGAACTTTTGAACAGAACTGCAGTAGGGCAACTGTGACAAATACAGGATTGCCCCTTCGAAAAGGCTGAGCTTCCTCTCGTGTGGCATCTGCACTGAAAGTGAAGCCAAGTGACTAATGAAGTTAAGAAAGCCATTCTTTGGAAGATCAAAGTCAGAAAATTCTGTTCATTCCCTTTGAGACAAAACTATCAATTAGAGCAAAGAGGTTTTTTCCCTGTGTCTTTTTGTTGCATTTTCGAACTCTCTAATTGTTCCCCGAGACAGCCTTCCTTTGTATTTTGCTGTAAATTAATTTGCTGAAGTGTCAGGACCCTTAAAAAAGCATCTCTAGGACAAAAGCTATCCTATATTCTCCTTATGCTGCACAGTAACACCCTACTCCTCCTTACCAGCCCAGGCAGTTTGGTTTAACTCTGGTTGGCATTCAAATACAGAAGATCCACTCCTAGAAAGAGGGGGATGAATCTGCTACTTTTAGCATTTATACTCTCATCCTCTCCTCTCGGAGCTGCCTCCATCTTCTCGTGGTTCAGGACTCCTTGCTGAATTTTTATGGGGTAAATTTCAGTTGAACATGTCAAAATCACCCTTTCCAAGCGTATTTTTGTGTCTCCATCCAGTTTTGGGAAGTCTTGGAAAGCAGGGAGTGCCAGAGACATTTAACCACATGGTTGCACTACGACTAAATTCGGCTGTAGTTTTTATCTGCCTTTAAACTGTGGCTTTTAACTCCTCCAGTGCCAGGTTATTCCTAGAGCTGCTGCCAGCCCTTTTCACTGTCCTGGGTTACATTTGGCTCCAAAATCCCACTCTGTGTGGTCCCCACCTTGTAGCCTGGAAGTGCCCATCCCTCCAGCTACTGACAAATTTCCAGAGGAATATTTTTTATCTTTGATATTTTAGAAAAAAAACAAAAAAGAAAAAGATCGTAGGATGAAAATGTTGCCTCAATATTTTTAATGGTTATTTAGAGAACGAAGTGTTTAGACATGCTTGAAAATACTGCTGGGCACCTCTTTGCATGTGTAGGTGCCTAAATATCTGAGAAAACCAGCCATCTGGTGTCTCTGGACTTGGAGCCTCCGAAAAGATGTAGGCTCCTGAAACAAAGAGAATTTAGGCACATCCATTGCTTTTGATGGTTTGCTCAGCTCTCAATGCCTCTGTCTCTAATGTGTGGAGGAAGAATTCACAAAAGGCTTTGAGAGGCTCCGCTGCCTTTGTGCTGTCTGGATGTGTTTTACAGATAATGTTGGGGGGAATTAACAGGAAAAACCGTATGTTTTATGCAAGAATTCTGCCCTCCATTTTCAACATCCCTCAGAGCTCTTACTTTATAAACTAAATAATTGCCTACCTGGTGCCTAAATAGCATTGCCGATTACTTTGAAGTCGATTAATTAATTTCTGAAATAATTTCGAGCTGCCTCAAATTGATTCTCCTCCTTAAAGATTGATTTTCTTCCATCCTTTTCGAGTAGAATTTCAGCTTTGGACTTTCAATTCCTGTGAAACTCCTGGGTTGGCTGTAAGAGGGGATTTGGCCTCAGCATGTGGAACACAAACCATTCTGATGTTAGAGATCAGAAATCTTGCTTTGGGCACACCTTATCTCGGTGCAAAAACCAGAAGCTTTGTATTTTCTACAGGGGAAAGCCTGGGAAAAGGAATTAGTAAAATTATTATTAATTCAATGCTGACTCTTTAAATATAGGGCAATGTCTTGCTTCTGAATCTATTACATGACTTTTTTCCTGCAGCTTTGACAGTCTTTAATGCCAAAATTAATGAGATCCTCATTGATGCTGGGCCAATTCCCTGACTTGCACGTTGTCAATCAGGTAGAAATCCAAATGTTCACCCACTCTCCAAACCATTTTATGTCTCTGACTCCATCAGAAGCACATGACACATCCTGTGGATCATGTGGAAAAAAATCAGATATTCTCTCCTTTTCACTCTGATGGGAAAAAAAAAGCAGCCCCACAATTCTCAACTGTATAATCGTTTCCTATAAAATAAATTGCTTTCTCTGTCTTAATGCTGTCACACTTCTGTTCTCCAGTGATCTCCTTTTCCATCTGTGTGCATAACTGTAATCTTCCCTACACCTACTCTATGTATGCTCAAGTGTCAAAATCCAGCCTCAATCATTCCTGTCAGGAGCCTCTTGTTCCCGAGGGGAGGGCTGGCAAAAAACCCCCCAGCTCCTCGGATTTTGGGGGGATTGCTGGGCTCGCCCCGCAGAGGGTACAGGAGCCGCCAGAAATGCCACGTCACTGAGTTTTGGGTCGGTTTCTGTCACCCGAAATTGTGTATTTTCATTGCTGTGTGTCTCGTTTGCAGCCCGAGTGATGCAGCAGCGGAGCGAAACCCGAGCAGATATCCACATTACCCGAATCCTAGGCGAGTTGACTTGCTATTTCTTGTTGAGTAATTCCCCGTGACTCATCCTTTGTTCTCTTGATACAGGTTTTTTTCCCCCACTCATTTGCAGAATATTGTTCAGACAATCGAGCTTACTCAAATCACCATCTTTTGTAGTGAGGCAGCGCAATCACTTTCCCCTTCTACAAAGCCCTTGCAGGAACAATGAGGTGACCCACAAGTCCCCACAATGTTGTTTGCCTTAAAATACAGATTAGACTTGGCTAAACAGAATAAAAAAGAAACCCTCTGCATGTTCATGGTTTGAGTGACAAGGTGCCTCTCTGTCCTGCTGAGCCGTGACCCACTTTGCTCACAGGATGCTCTCCCTGCCTTCCCCCAGGCAGGAGCCTCGGGAATTCCTCACCTTGGCCCCCGAGGTGTCCCTCACTAACTCAGTCCTGCCATGGTGTCCCTGTGAGTCAGCAGGGGCTGTGCTGCTTGTCCTGTCCCATGCAAATAACCCCTCTTCTCCCACAGCTCTTTGGAGCATCCCTTGCCTCTGCTCCAGATTCCAGGCTGCCCTCAGCATCCACCCCTCAAATTCCCAGCTGCCTAAATTGAGATTTTGATATTTTTTGGATTGGTTTATGTGTCAGCTCAATTAAAATGTTTTGCTCTGGTAGTTCAAAACATTCCTCTCTCTCTCTTTTTCCCTCTTTCCTTTCTATTATTGAAAAGGAATCTTTTCTCTCTATTATGTGCATTAGGATGCCTGCTCATGGGGAAACAGGAGACAGGGGTTTAAGCATCAACAGCTGTGGGAATGACCTACAACATATAGGACATATGGTAATTATCCAGCCTATGTTATGCAAGACATAAAACTATGCAGTTCTACTGAAACATGTAAGTAGAGAGAAGGAAAATGATGACAAATGACTGGTTGCAAAGACAAAGATCCTTAACTGTACGTTCAGATTTTTTGGATCTTCAACAAATGCCTAAAATTCACTTGTTGAATTCAAGTTGGTTCCAGAGCAGAGACTTGGCTTTGAAGAGTGTTTATTGATAAAAGATGAGATGTTTGCATCATAAATGTGCCCAGCTGAGAAAGATTTGCAAATGTGTGAGTGCAGGGACTGGCTGTGAAAGGAAGCCCATGCTGGGATTTCTCTGCTCCCCTTGGAGTCAGGGGAAAATCTCTGGGGCATGTCAGAAGACAGAAGGGTGAGCTGTGGACTTTCCAAACCCTCCCACACTCCATGCGTGGTGTTGGATGTCCAAATGGGGCAGGCATTTGTACTTCCAGAGGGGTGAAGTCACCAGGGCAAACTCACAGCAGGAAGAGCTGTGAAATTATGCACTGAATGGGTCTCAGTACCAAGAAATTGGGGCAGTCTGTCCTGCCAGTGATGGGTTGGACCCTACAATGCAGGGAATGGGATGGGACAAGTGTGAGGGAGATTTAACAGGGAGCTGTTTCCACTCTCACACTTTTGGTCTGAATTTCCATTCAAAGAACCTGATGTTTGCTGACCTGTCTTGAAGATGTGCCCTGCAGCTCACAAACATGTTCCAATTCTTCTGTGTCACAGAAATCACACGGCTTGAGTTCTTGCATCAGGTTGTGCATTTGCAGCTCACAGAGGTCCCAGTCACAGCACTCTCATGGATGGGGCTCTGAGCAACCCAGTCTAGGTGAGGATGTCCCTGCCCATGGCAGGGGGTTGGATTAGGTGGCCTTTAAAGGTCCTTTCTAACCCCAACCAATATTGTAATAAATAGGATGTGTACAGAGGTGGCAGAGTGAAGGTCAAGGTATTTACAGGCACAAGTGGTCAGTCCTGGAGTATTCTGCCCTGGTAAGGCACAGCCTTTCCATGTTTGAAATGATCAGAAATCACCCTTTGCAATAATTCTCAAATTCTTTATTTAGTACTTATGAATTCATGTTGTATTATGCTTTGCCTGTCTATGGTATTGCTTTACTGGGATTTTCAGAACTCATCCTTGCACTCAGAAAGAAGCTGTCTGTGCTGTATCTTCTAGGAATAAAAGGCTGTAATCTGTGTACCTGGGTTAATACATATTTTATTATTCACACTTCCAATCACCCTCCTGGTGAAGCTGAGCAGCTGTGCTTTCTGGAAGTCATGCCTGAGTCAATGATGGAAATTGCCTTTCATGTTCTGAGAAAACCACATAACCCAGCACTGCCCTTCCTCAAGAAACCCCCAAACAATAGTGGAAGTGATGCCGTGCTTTCACACACTGTATTGGGAGAACTTTAGCAGAAATATAATAACTAACTCCTCTCTGAGCTTGCAGGAGCTTCAGCATCTTCCATGGCAGCAGAGCCCAAAGGTGAAGTCCTGTGCTGATCCTCGAGCAGGAGGTAAAGCCATTTCATTGTGATGGAGGGATGATAACCACATCCCCTCTCACTGCCACTGCTCTGGGCTCCCAGGCTCAGCTCGAAGGGGGAGGGACAGTGAAAGAGGAGGAGGAGGGTGTGGGTTGGCTGAGGAATTTCTTCCTGTCATCATCCAGGGCCACCTTGATCCTCAAGAAAAAGAGTTCATCCAACAGCCAGTAAAAAAAAAAATAATAATACTTTGCATCAAAAATTTGGGGCTTGGGTAAAAGATTTGAGTTGTTCTTTTAAAAAAAAGCTATGTGACACTACCTCTCCAACTGCTGTGGAGTCACTTTGCAGAGATGCAATTTTCATTCTATTGAATTTTTTGACATATGATTATGTAAAGCATCTAAGAGCAAAGTCTATCCATTTACACCTTCCAGGAGGCAGTGACTTCAGGAGTTAATGTGGGATTATTTTTAGCATGTATTCAAGTTTATTCATGCTGAAAGGTGGTACTTATCTTTTGTAATTTTAGAGTAGTTATTTGAATAAAAACATGAGTATAGTTCTATTTTAACTGTCATGTGACATCTGGGAGCTGGTTCAAACCTCTCCCTCTCTGGGAGGTGAAAACCTCAGCATTTTTTCTTTCCAGCATCTCAATGGCACACACAATACCTGTGTATGTGTTTGGATCTATGAAAATGCATAAAATGTGAGTAATCTCCTATACACTGAGAGAATATTATACCAGAAACAAGGAAAGCATCCCTTGGCCAGGAGAGAGTGCAATTTTCAGTGTTGTCTGTAGGAAAAGCTTGTTGAAGTTAAATTACCCCTGTGAGTACAAATTCCATGTTAAACTGTCACCAGAGACACTGTCAGATAAAAATCTGTGGCTGAGTGTTTTCCCTGGAGCTGGGTAAATATTTCTCTTAGCCAACTAACTGAGCCCTTTTTCAAGTTCAGAGACAATCTGTGCAGAGGTTGCAAGTTTCTCATGTTTTGGGGTCACTCGTTATATAAACCTTCAGCTGCTTCTAAAGGAAGAGTGAAAAGCAAGGGAATTCAGTGTGTAGTTTTGGTGGAAGGAGCTGAACTGTTTGCCCAAGAGGACACACAGGGACTGGGCTGGGACAGGCTGATGCAAAGGCAACAGCAAAAGGTCAGCAAAATGTATTTTGCAAGATTTTATTTGTTCCAAGTTTGATTTACAGGAAGGGGAATATAAACCTCTTGCTGAGAAGTATCTGTGGGTCTGACACTGGGCAAAGCTTTGCAGTAAAAATCCTAATTGAGTCACGATGCTAATGAGGCTGCACTTACGCAATGCCAAGGGATCCCTCCTGCCTTTGCAGGGAATGCACCATTGTACATTGAGATAGTCAAGGTAAGCTGGGTTATTTCTACCTCAGACCTGCATTGATAGGTCTGTGCTGTACCATCTTGCAGAAGAAAATTTAGCAGTGGTCACAGAATAATGCCTTTCACAGTCTCTTTCACAAGCAAACGTCTTAAAAGTATTTGTATTATGGTTCACAATGGTGTTCGAAGAGGCATTTTATGATGTATTTCTTCTCCTGATCTATAGCTCTATTCAGTGCATTTTGAAAGTATTTTGGAGCTGTGAGTCCTAATGAACCAGCCCTGGATGTGCTTTTTTTCTTTATGATGAATTCTGATCTCTCACACAGCACTGGGCAGTTGGTGGCACAAAGCTCTGTCCATCAGTGGAGAGCAGAGTCCTGGCAGTGCCTCCTGCTGTGCCCAATGTGCTGCTCTGCTGGAGGAGGCTGGACCCCAGCTCTGCCCACCTCCTTCCCAAGGGCTGTCCCCACCTCCCAGTGGGATCCCTACATGTGCTTTGAGGTGTTCCCAGCAGCTGGTCTGACCCCCAGCAGGTATGGGCAGAGTGGGTGTCTCCCTCAACCTTCCTAAACCCTGGATAGCCAGGCTGAGCCCACTGCTGGCTGCAGCTTTGGTGGCAGGGCAGAGAGGAGCTTTTAGTTTCACTCATATATGCTGCTAATTTTCAGGCTAAGAATGTGTATCTCCTAATCCTTTGCCTGAATGGAATATTTCCATGTTATTTGTACTGTGCCTGTCTTCTTGGGAAGGTGTCAGCGTCACCCTCCTGCCCTTTCAGTGTCCAAAGATGCTGTTTCATCCTCAGACAGAAAGTTTATACAAAAGGGTCCATATTGTGCAGTCTCTGCCCCTGGTCCACCCTCACCTCAGTGGTTTGTGTAGATCAAGAGCCAGAGAAACATCACAGTTACCTGAAAAACTGCACTTTTCACCCCTCCTTGAGGGCATCTCTTCTCCTCTCCAGCCATCCCATCCCATCCCATCCCATCCCATCCCATCCCATCCCATCCCATCCCATCCCATCCCATCCCATCCCATCC
>JAWWEE010000025.1:9407013-9431264 GCA_035221455.1 Xenops minutus
ATCCCATCCCATCCCATCCCATCCCATCCCATCCCATCCCATCCCATCCCATCCCATCCCATCCCATCCCACCCCATGGATCTGTGCCCTTGTGCCCACCCCCACTGTGCTGCCACTTGACTCCCAGCAGGACCAGCAGAGCTCAGCACCAACCAGAGCATCATTTACTCACCCCTGGGCCCTCCTCGTGTAGTTCATCTGTTCATGGCATTAACAACTGATAAATGGAGGCAATCTCCTCTCTTCCCTTTCCACCTGCATGCTGCCTTTCCCTCGAGGGCTGTGTCCCAGCTCCTGATCACTCCTCACAGGGATCACTCTGCTCCTTCTGCTGCTCTCTGCATTCAGATTTTCCTCCGTTTCCGAAGCAGAGTTTTGAGTGGAATTGCTTAAATCTGGAGAAACACCCCCATGAACCAGACCCATCAGTTGCCTGCTGTTTTATCCTTTTGTTCAACTCACCTTTAAATATCTTTGGTGAGAAGTGACACGGTGAGACAGGTCCCAAACGCCAGCACCAACATGTCCCCAGCTGAAACCTCATTGCAGCGTGTGAATGATGCCCACACTGGGAAACACGCCCCCACTGGCCCCTCTGCTCTTTGCTGCTGACAATTTCGAATCTGTCAGCAGTGACAGCAAAGCAGGGGCTTGTCCCTCACCCCGTTACAAAAGTCTTAATGCAAAAATTCCTGGTTTTATGCTGGGTGGGCTCCAAGCACATGGCTCTTGGCAGGAGCTGCTGGCTGCAGGTGGATGGCAGCCCTGGGGCTTTGGGGAGCTGTGTTAAATGTTGTTTTGTTTTTACAGCTCCAAGAAAGCAGGAGAACAGCCCAACTTCTGCTTTGGCAGTGGAAATGATAGTGGAGGCTCCTGGCAGTGCCCCGATGTTTCTAAATTGATTCTTATTCCCTCTGCCTTTTAAGTCTCCTGCGAAATAAATTGGTATAACTTGTTTGTGAATTAACATAAGGTGGCTTTGGAGATATGAAAGGCTTTTGCCAGGCTTAATCCATTTACAGCTTGTGAGTAAATAATTTAATTAGTGGGAAATAGTTCTACTAAGTGCATGCAAAGGCTGTTAACCAGGCTCTTATTCCAGGCTACGTGGTAAGTCCTGGAGAGCCTGGAGTGGGCTGGTACAGGATTAAGGTGATGGGTTGGATCCTTCCTTGGGTACTTTCCCCCCTCTATAAAGAACCCAGACACCTGAGAAATTTTAGGGAAAACAGAGGTGATGACTTTATTCACATGCCTCTTTGGCAAACTAAGAAAATTGAGGGAAAAGACTCAGCTCTCCCTCTCTCTCTCTTTTTTTTTTTTTTTTTTTAATCTCTGTATCTGGCTTTATTTATACAATCCATCAAGAGGTATCTCATCAACAACATTATTTAAACTGAAATAGGAGACTCACTATTAGTCTTAAAAATTCATAAGATAAACAGATTTTGACATTTAATTTGTTGTAGCCAGTGAAAGAATAAATTACCAAGCAAACATTATGCAGAAAAGAGTAAAGCAAAGAAGAAATCAGTGTTCTTTATATGGGAACTTAAACCAGGACCATATATTTCACATGTTCTGTTTATTTTTGTGTTGGGTAAGATGGAGTGTGCAGTTTGTATTGTTTGCTTAGGGAATAATTTAAGCCGAGCTAAGAACGGAGCATCTGTCGAACAACTCTTTGGTCAGTAAACAATATAAGATATTTTTCATTAAACACAGCCCAGCCCTCCCCCTTTCCCTCCCTGCTGCTGAGAACTGGAGGCTCATGAATTATCTCCAGCAGCAGGACCAGGCTGGGCTGTGCAGGGAGAAATGGCTGCTCTGTTTGCGAGCTGTGCAGGCATGGAAATGATCTGTGCTGGGAAGAGAAGGAATGAGGGGTAGAGCAAACACAGCTGGGCTCCAGAAAAAGTCATGAATGTCAAATGAGGGAGTGCCCGAGGTGGTGCCATCCTCCAGAAGAAAGCAGCAGTGGGATCGGGCTGCTGGATGATGGCTTTGCCTTCAGTTTATTCAGCTTCGCTGAGCTGGTGGTGGTGCAAAAAGGAGAGTCATGTCTTGGACAGAGATCTGCTGCCACCAGTACCTGCTGAAATCCAGGAATGGGCAATGCAAACAGAGGCCAGGGGGGACAGGGTATTCCCCAAGGGACAAAACTCAGGACACACAGCTGGGTGTGGTGTCAGAGGGCACTTCGGGGCTGCTGGGGCTTCATCCTCTGCATCAGACAGTGCTTGGAGCTGCCTCCTCCTGCCCTGGCTGTTGTGCCAGAAAACACCCTGGGCTCAGTATCTGTGAGAATTCAAACCTTGGGGTTAAGGCTTTAAAAGCGTCTTCTCTAAAATCTACTAACTGTTGAGAAATTCTGTTAAAACAGGTGAACCTGATGGAGGTGAACATACTCCTCTGATTATTTACTTTTTAAAATTTGAATGGCTTTTTTTTTAAAAAAAACCCAACACTCTCATAGAAGTGTTATTCAAAGGAACATATGGTATAAACCAGGGAATTTTATTCCATTTATTCATCTGCATCTCTCACCTCCTTCTGACCTGCAGAGAGGAGCTCCCAGGGTGAGCTGGGGCTCGTGTTTGCTGCCACCCTGCAAACAAGCAGTGTGAGGAGAAGCCCCAGCCAGAAGATGCTGCCACACGGAGCAGAGCTGTTTGATTATTCCTAACGAGGCGCGTGGAACTCTCAAGTTCGGGTACAAATTAATTAATTACGCTCTTCATATGATCTAATGGGAGCTGTGGTACAAACAAGGGGGATGAGGCTGGGACTGAGCAGCCTGTGCTGGGATCCAAATATGGAACAGCAGATGCTGGAGATTGTGCTGAGAGATTGGATTTGATTAACTCTTCTGCATTGAGTGCTATAAATTTGGGGGCTGGGGGGGCCAGATCGAAGGAAAGAGGTGGCAGATGGGACAAGGGGAACATGATTAATAGAAATATAACCAGGCAGCCTTGAATGAGGTCCTGCTGCATGTTTTGAGATGTGTCAGTGAGGGTGGAAGGAGCAGGTGGGAAGAGGACTGAGAGTGGTGAAAGGTAGAACCTGAGCTGGCAGTCCCAGGGTGGGAAAGTCCTCAGCTCTTTGGCTGCTGGGTCTGGAGGCAGGAAAGGCTCTGCCAGGGGCACCAGCTGGAGGAGGCAGGTTGGAAGGAGCACCTCAAATAGAGCCTGAGTAGGTGCTGATGAAGGCTGAGGAAGAGTTGGCAGTGATGTGCTCTGGGAAGTGTTTAGGAAGCAGAAGGGATGCTGTGAGCATGATCTCTGGTTTAGGAGTAAATCTGCCTCTCTGTGGCTCCATGTCCCATGCTGGCCTTCAGAAGTGCTTGGCTGTCCACTCTGCTAACCCAGCTGGGAAGGGAAAGGGAAGGAAGAAGAGGATCACAGTCCCCAACTCCCTGGAGCAGGCTGAGAAAGAGGGACAGGAAAAGAGGAGCTGCAGCAGAAAAGCATTAAATAGAGACCCAGAGAGGCATAATGATAGAAACTTTCAGATCTGCAAGAAACTGTGAGGACAAGCCTGTTCAATAAAGAGCTGATGACAGGGAACCACAGGGACAGTATCCACTAAACTACATCATTTACCACTCTGCTTGTTAGCACTCATTATGCTGTAGATCCTATTATGTGCTGCTTAATGCGAATCTGGCCCCTGCTGTGTCAGGCACAACACACAAAGAGGGGAAAAAAATCATTCCTTGCCCCTAGGAGTTCGTGGTGGAGAGTAAGGAGCATTTCTATGGAAGATTCAATCATCAGTTCAGTGTTGGAGGCTGTGGAAGGCAGTGGCAGGTGGACGGTGTGTTCCTCAGAGTTCACAGTTTTATAACAAAAGCAAATTATATATATATAAAGCAGAAATTACTGTTGGCTGAGTGCACTACAATAAAACCTCAGAGGTATAGCAGTTTCAGGCTGTTGAAGGGAAATGATTCATTTTAGAGATGCTGGAGATTTCACTTGATCTTAGATTTTAGGAGGCTACAAATCTTCTCACTCCTGTGGGATTTGGGCTTTCATTTGGAACTCGACAAGCCTTAGTAACCACTCTTGCTTTGACATGGTTGCTCCTTCTAATGAAGGACACAGAAATTCAGCAGGTGATAGATGTCAGAAAAGGGAAGAATTCAGGCAAAGTCTTGTGAGCCAAAATAAACTCTTTTTCAAACAGCTCCAGGCAGTCTGTACAACACCATGGCAGGAAGGGAGGAGCAAGAAGGACTGGCCAGGAGGAGGCTGTGCTGAGCCCAGGATTATCCACAGGTTGGTTGACTTTAGGATAAATAAGAGACTTTATTTACAGCCCTTGCTAGGGGGAAGCTTGAAGACATGTAGCTGTTTTAAGCAAAAACCCGTTTGGTCTGGCTGGCATTGTTTCCCAGTTGTTAATAGGGATATATTGAAGCTGGCAGGGGAGTGAATTTGGGGAGGAATGATTGCTACCAGCTGGTGTGCAGCTCCAGAAAGTTGCATCCCAAGCTTGAGGTGCCCTTAACTACCCCAGACAACTCTGTAAAGCACAAAATGATCCTGAGATCCAAGAGAGAGGAACTTCTAAATTAATCTACTGTGGTAAGTGGGGTTGGCTACTCTTTGCAAGAATGGCAGAGTAAGAGAGAAAGCTCAACAGATTTGAGGGTATAAATTAAACTCCACAAAGCCTTGTCATGCTTCTCCATTTCTAAATGTCTGTTTAATTCATACATTTAATTGGACAAATTTAGGAATGTGTGACAGCAGAGGACTGCTGCCTTGGCCTCTGCAGGGACTCTGCTACAAACTGCTGGAGGGAAATCCAAGCTTAGGCTCTGCCATTGCTATTTAAAATGTATGTTGGAGTCAACCACAGAATGGGTGTCAAAAAAGTGCAAATATTTCAGAGTATGGGACTCTGATGGGAAATTTATGTCATCTCTCTGGGCCTGGTTGGCAGAAAATACCTGCTCAGCAGACAGAGGCTGAGGCCAGGCTAAAGCCCAGTGCTTGATTCAGTCACAGCGACTTTGCTCTGACTCAGTTTCCTCAATTTAGGCTTAAAATTCAGGGTCTTATTGTGCAGAATGTACCGTATTCCATTTATTTCCCCACCAGCTGCAGAAATTTCCTCCATTGTTTCATTGCATTTGACAATAGGGGAGAATTTGCCTTTCTCAACTGGCAGATTAACCATTATAGTTAGTGAAAAATACTGTCCAACAGGGTTAAGTCATTCCACTTAGATGGCTTTGCCTTTGCCATGCCAATTACTAATTTCCATTACATTCAAAATATGTTTTATGCTGATAAAGCTTCTTAAGGCATTTTCTCTAAAGCTGTATTAAGGAAAGTGATGCTTACATAAGTCCTTTGGAATACCTAATGTGCCGTGGCTTTTGCTATAAATATGTGCCAGTTCATTATTTCCCCCAAAGTTCACAAGTGGGGAGGTATTGATTACTTTACAGTTCCAAGGGGAATGCTTGGATCCTTGCATGCAGTGTGGCTAAGCCTGCAGAGCAATCTGCTGCTTTCAGCCTGCCCATGTGGGCGATTATTTCCCTGGATTTCCTACCTTCTGTTTCCTCTTGAGCTCCCATATTTTTCTGCTTTTATTCTGGGCATTAATTTGCTGCCTGTAAAAGGCACTTTACTGATAGGATTCAACTCAAAAACTTTCTCCCCCAAGTCCAGAAAGGTTTTTCACCCAAGGGAAGATGCTTAAATAAATGTGAGGATAGGCAGAACCCTACAAGAATGTGAGGATGGGCATAACCCTGCAAGAATGTGAGGATGGGCATAACCCTGCAAGAATGTGAGGATGGGCATAACCCTGCAAGAATGTGAGGATGGGAAGAACCTTACAAAAATGTGAGGATGGGCAGAACCCTACAAGATTGTGAGGATGGATGGGGAGAACGTGAGTGCTGGCATTTGGGTGAGGATGAGCTGCCCCACAACAACCCCCTTTCTGTGGATAGACCTGGTTGAACAGCTCCACCTGCCCAATGGAGCAGCTTCTCACACAATTCACCCAAATTTGTCCTTGTTTATCGTTGTCTCTGACCTCTCCCTTAAAATGCCTGAAGCCTCAGGGTGAGGGGCTGCTGGGCCAGCATTGCAGTGGGCTGAGAATGGCTTTGGGGTGTTTGTCCACACTGTTACAAACAACTTCATTAGTCTGCCTGCTAATTGATGCCCTGCTCCTCTGGCTACCAGACCCAATAAAGCAAGGGAAGAGCTGTCAGTCTGGCCTGTCTTGGGCACCTTGGAGCAAAGAGAGCGTGCTGGCTGCTCAGCAAAGTGCTGTCAGTGAAGGACACTGTGCTCGCTGCTCTGGGGACACACCATCAGCTCTGGGGCACGTTGGTTTGCAGCTCTGCTTTTCCCTGTCATTTTCTTTCCCTACAGAAAGAATTGCCAGCGTCTCATGTTCTATTATGAAAGTCTATATAATCATCTTTCCCTGACAAAAGCAACCCAGCGTTGTGCACGGTCTTCTCGCCTCGTCCATGGGTCAGGAGGGTCACAGCCATTCTGGAGGTGACCTCCAGTTAATCCTGAAATTTCAGAGTGTCTGATTTCTGGATATCAGAAAGGAGTTTGCTAATTAGGGTAAAACCAAGGTCAGTCACATAGGGAACACTTTAAGAAATCAGAAGTGGCATTTTGCTATGGCAAATGACACTTGGCACTGATAAAATAACATTTCATGGCAGCAGATGTTATTTGCTGCTGGTGTGGCAAAAGTCTGGAACTTTGAAGGACTAGAAAAACTTAATGTGTGTTTCCAGCTTCCTAAGAGAGAAAGAGGAAAAAGTAAAATATGTGATTCATTACTTAAAATAAGAGAGTGGGTAGGAAGTGAAGGAAGATGACTCTGCTTCCTTCAGAGGGAAATATGTCCAAAGCCCCATCTGGAATGTCTGAAGAGCAGGCAGAGCTGATACTGCCAAAGTGCAGCTTTTTGCACTATTTTCCATCACCACACTTTCCCCTGCTCTGCAATTACCTCGGTGTCCCTGAGCCCAGTTCACTGTGGGAACAGGGTTAGGCTGAACTGGGAGGAATTAATTGTAGCGGGAGCAAGAGGACTTAATGCAAACGCTTGTGGCACTGATAACTCACATCCTGATCGTTCACACCCCGGCTCTTTCACTGGATTCTCCGTGGAGACGAGCCCTGGGGAGCTGACTCTGATTATCTGAATCAGGCAGCTCCAGGTTCCCTTCATGTGGCTCTGAGTTCATGTGGAAGGAGGGTGATGAAGCACCCAGCCCAGCGTGGCCCAAGGCAGCGGAGATGGAGATGGAGCAGCTCCAGGTGCTTGCTGAGATGCTGGGGAAGTGCCTGGTCTGCTCTGAAACTGCACCAGAGCACAGTGGAACAGCAGCGTTTGCTCGTGATGGATGAGCCCTAATTTATTTCTGCTGCCAGAGGTTTTGGTGACAAGGTTACCCTATAAATAATGTTTAAATTGTAATTTTGTTAAATACCCATCTCCTGTAGGAAAAAATATGTTGTTGCCTTCTTTCATTGTTGCAGGTATTCAGCAGCCCACCCTCATGTACAGTGCTGTCTTTTATTTTGTATAATATGTCTGCATTCTTGTACAATGTCTGTATGAATCCATGTGTATATGTATTTATATTTATTTGTGCATTAGGAGAAAGGTAATTCCTGGAGTGATGCTTGATGCAGCCCAGATGTCCACTGGTCCCTCAGAGCCATGCAGAGCCATCACAGCTGCACCTGCTGCAGGGTGACATATGGCACCGTCCCTGAGGGACAGTGTGTGACATCTCCAGCAATGTGCCATCACGGCATTTGCTTCCAGGAGGGTTTCCTCTGGCTCACAAGAAATGAAGAGGTGCTTTCTTCCTGACACGACCAGGCAGTGAGTGGAATCAGACCTCAGACTGGGAGGAGGAGAGCCCTGTGTGTGTGTGCCAGTTTCCAGGGCAGGGTGGAAGCTCAGTGTGTGATGTGCCACACGAACAAAGGGGATTCCTGTCTGAACCTTTTCCTAGAAAGCCTCAAATACGGTTCTGGTCTCATATGGAGAAGAAGAAATATGGACAGATGACTTCCCATCCTGATTCCCTGATTCACTCTGATTCTCTTCAGTGGGACAATGGGGCAAATTGAAAACGGGGGCAGCTGCTGACAGATCCTGTGGCATGTGCAGCACAGTGGCTGCTCTTTGCCAGAACTGTCTGTCACTTGGGTTCTCCTTGTGCTGGGGATGTGGATGGCTTCATTGCTAAGTGACTGGCCTTTTCCAAGCAGCTTGGCAGCAGCACAGGCTTCAGCCTGACAATTCAGAGAAACTTCAGGGTGGATCATACTTGAGTTTTGTGCATTGAGGAAGTCTGAGACAGACCCTGGCACAGACATCCTCCCTCCCCAGAGGTTGGGGCAGGGCTGGTATCAGTCCCAGGGATGTATCTGCACACAGGACTGAGGGCTTGAGCTCCCTGACTCACAGCAGCTGCCTAAAGGGAAGACCAACGTGAGAAGTGGGAAGTGTTTCCAATTGCCTGCTCGTTTGGCTTAACAGTGTATTCCTGCCTCTCTGGAGCTCAGCTGCACACCACAGACCCCCAGAGAAGCAAAGGGCACAAGTTTTGGGCCAGCAGGTCCCATTGCTGCCAGGTTAGAAGCCTGGAACACCACAGGCTGCAGAAGCAGGCTGCCTTAACCTTAACTGCAGGTGTGCTCTGTGCTTAGAGGTGCTGCTTATGTGCAGAGCCAAGTCTGTTGTGGGCTGTGTTTCTCAGCTGGAATTAATGAAAAAATCCAGCAGCCCCATTGACTGGACAAATCAGGAGTCACTTAAGTCAGTCAGGTTTAATACTAGGCCAGTGGTCTCTCACTAATCAAAATAAACATTTGTTATTTGTGTTCGAGAGTCTTTCCAAGAGGGAAAATACAGTTTGGAAAGGTTTTCAGAGCTGATTTCTTTCCACAGCCTGGGCTGTGCTTGAGACAGACACAAGGAGGATCTGGGAGTGGGAAAGGAAGAGAAGGGCGAGAAGGAACAAAAGTTGTTGAAATCAATGTCAGGAGTTAGAGAAAGAACAGGCAGGGAGGGAACAGAAAAAGAAACAGAACAAAACCAAAGAAGACAGACAAAACATGATTGATTGGGAGGGAGGGTGGCAAAAGACAGCTGAGTGACTGGTGGGGTGACAGCACAGGTATGAAGCCCAGGAAGTGGGGCTGGAGACTTTGTCACTGGGATCTCTAAGGGCAGGCTGGGGAAGCATTTGCCAGGTATGATGCTGGCTGTGGTCAGATGTCCCATGGCCTCCCTGTCTGCCCATCCCATGGCACCCTTTGCACCCAGAGGGACTGCAGGTGGAGACTTTCCAGGTCAGATCTTCTCCCAGGTCTGCACTGCAGGACATGGTGGGCACGGCTGTGGCTGCACCATGGACAGCTGCCTCCTGCCTGGAGGTGGGCAGAAGGTGTCCTGGGAGAGTGAGGGGCTCAGCACGCTCAGTTGGTTGGAAGACTGCAGATCCTATAACCAGGCGTGGATTCCAAGGACCTACAGCCCCCAAATGGCAGGATATTTCATACCCCCCAACTTCCACCAGCTCATTCTGGTTCCTGTAACCCCTGGGACCTTTGTGCCCAGGGAATGCCAGGTTGTGCATGTGTCTCTGTCACACCTGAGCAAGTTTCCATCATTTTCCACTGCTGCAGAAAAGCCTTCAGGGATCCCTGGAGATTCCCAGGTGAGTACAGACACAGGCAGAGCCTGAGCTGTGTGGCCCTCGTGCCATTTGATAAATACTTAGATAAATTCCTTTAATGTCTTTGATGTTGAAGCTAATGGCCAACAGCAGCAAAGATGTCACCACAGTATCAAATGATACATCAAAGTGTGACATTGCTGGTGTGCTGCAGACTGGTGACTTCTCTCAGAGCGCTTGCCCAGCTGTCCTGTTGATGGGGGAAGGTTTTCCTCCCTCCTCTTACTATTTCACACTGCGGGGAAATCAAAATCTGCTTCTGGAACAGATGCTGCCTGTTTGCAATAGGGTGTTTATGGAGAGATGCTCAGCACCTCCTACATGGCTCTCTGCTGGCCCTGAGCATCAGCACCGTGCAGGATGAGGCCCCGTGCTGGCAGCAATTCCTGAGGAAACAGGAATGCAGCATCTGTTTCTATTAGCAACAGCAGCTTCTGCATTTGAGGGTGTCTAAGTGCATTTAAGCACCTCATTATTGAATCGGGTGTGTTTGGGGGCTGCAGGGTGAGGAAGGGGCTGCCACAGGAAAGCAGGGGGGGAGATAAGAGGGGAGGGCATGATTCCTACATTCACCTATGTCAGAGCCAGGCACCCTCTCCAAAACTCCTATAAAACCTCCTGTAAAACAGGGTGTTTTCAGGCAGAGATGTGCTGTGAGGAGCAGAGGTCAGTGTGGCCCCACTGCAAAGCCCTGCTGTGTGTCCAGAGAGCTTCTCCCAGCCAAGCAGGACACACTGCACAGCAAAGGGCTGAGGTAGCAGGGGAAAGCCCTCCTTCAGAACATCAGGATGCTGCCAGGGGGGTCCTGTAGCTATTGCCTGTAGGTGCAGGGAGATGGGAATGTTTTCTGCCCTGATGACCAAAACAGCAGGTGAAGGGCTTTACCTTTCACTGCCTCCAGCCCCAGGCTCCACACCGGCAGGAGGGGTGGGGTGGGATCGAAAGCAACCATGGAAGTGCTTTTCCTATTGAATTTTGTTGCAGGTCTAGAGGAGACTTTTTCATTTGCTTTGGAAAATAGGCTGCAATCACCAGGAGGAATGGCATGTGGCAAGATTAGGGCAGGAATCACCAGTGAGACGGGCATCCAAAGCAAACTAGAGACTACATGAGCATGTTTCTCTAAAGGTGTGAATATTTGTTCTGCTGTGATAAAGCATTAAAGTATCATTGAGGAAAACAACTCCCTGAAGCTCAGAGGGTGCACGAGGTGAAAACACAGCGAGGTTTTCCTCAGGCTCTGACTTCCTTGTATAAGTTGTGGAACTTTTATTTCTCCGCAATAGAAAAACCAAATTGTTCTGACTCAAAAAGTTGTGTTGGAATGACTAAAACTAATCAGGGTTGTTTGGTGTCGAGTCTTAAATGCTGGGCCAAGCTTACAGCAATTCAGCTAAGCAGATTTACATGTATGAGCCTTCCAAGCTGCCAATCCCTTGCACAGGATTTGTGTTGGGCACTTTGGGCACTCCTGGTGAGTCCCTCTGAGCTGATATCACCTGCTCACTCCAGATGCACCGAGCAGGCAAACTCTTCTCTTCTTCTTGTGCTTTTGTATTTCAGCTGTTTTCCTGCAGAAGGGGGAAGGGAAACATTTATGTATTACCATGGTTGCAAAATTTGCCATTCTAAAGGCAAATCAGCCCCCTTTGTGTGTTATTGGGTCAGCTGTGATGAAATGAGGGGCAAAGAATGTGTCTGAGCCCTTCAGCTTTTGAATGTTCTATGAGGGAAGCATTTAAAGGGCACCAGGAGGTCAGCTGTGATCTTGCTGAGGCAGCTGCAGAAACCATCTCCATTTGATGCTCCCAGCTCCTTGGCTGAAAATGACCACTGTCACAGCCAAAGCTGGCAAAAATTGCATGAAGGCTCTTTCTGCACAATCAGTGGGCTTATTTTAACAACCTTCATTGGTAAAATTAGTGACCCAAACCCCCCAGATGAGCTGGGATGGAAGGGGTGAAGGTGGACTGGCAGTGCCTGTGTCTCCAGGGGACAGCAAACAGCCCTAGGGCTGGGGGGAATTCTTCAATTCCTGCAGGCAAGTCTCCCGTGGAGAGGTCTGGCAAAAGCTCTAAGGTGTTTTAAGGTGTCCCAGCCATCATTTCCAAACGGCACTTTGGTGCAATGCCCGAGGAGAGCAGCCCCTCTGCTGTTTGGGAAGTGGGCAAATTCCCAGCTGATTCCTCTGGGTGTCCTGGGTCTCTGAGGTTTGCTCAGCAAGCAGCTTAAGGAATTCTTTTTGGTAGGGTTGCTGAAAGATCTTGCTTTTGCATGATGTTCCAAAGCAGTTGAGAAAAACAGGAAATGCTGCTGAGACTGCTCACTGCACTTCTCACATGCTTTGCCCTTGGTGGTGTTTAAAAGTGAATATTTGCTGGATTTCTCTTCCAGCCTCAGTGCTGCCATGTACATGATTTTTATCAACAACCCCTCTGATGGATGCAGTTGGTGCTGTGCCCAACACAGCAGATGGCAGCCAGGAAAATACAGTCCTGTGAGACCCTGCTCCAGAAAAATACATCCCAAGGGCTGTACAAGTGGCCAGGGACAGCAGTGGAGGGGCTGCCCTCTCTGCTGGCTGCCTACAACGCTCAGTGAGGTTGGGAGAGAATGGTTGAGGCTGGAGTACAGTGGGATCATTCCTCCCACGTATCCATCTCTAATCACCTTCACCTTCGACAGTGAGAAGGAACCCATCTGCCTGGAAATGAGCTTTTCCTGAGCAGCCTGGTGCTCTGCTTCCTAGGTGAATGACTGTAAATGTGTTTATAATTATTTACCTAATTGCAAGTACTTTCACAAATCATTTTCGTAGAACTTACTGGGATTAAAGTAGCATCTGAAACGCTAGTAATGAAAATGTAATGCAACATGATAGCGTGGTAACAACACCAAAAAGACTCATCTGAGTGGGATTAACATCTCAAGCTCCCAGCTGTGGGTGGGTAGTTAGGAGAGAGGAGCTCAGTGCAGGGAACTGCTGTAGGCAAGGGGCACAGGGCGAAGGGGCATTGTGGAAAAGAGGAAAATGCAGGACACCAGGAAATAAGGACCCTTTTTAGAAGCATGGTCAGGCTAGGGGTCATGGACACAGTCAGAAAGAAACCATTTATTTTCCATAGACAGGCTTTTGTATTCAATTATTTTAATTTTTTTTTCTTTCTCTTTTCACAGTGACAGGTGCTCTGAATAAGGAATCCTGGTTTTCTTTGTCTTTCCTCTACAGTGATGTGAGAATTGCAGGGTAGTTCTTGCTGAATAATGACAGCCTCGGTCTCGAATACAGAGCCCATAGAGGGGAGTTGCACGGAGAAGGCAAAGAGGAACAGGTATCCAGCACTGGCACCTGGTGCCCATCCCCAGCAGGTAAGACTGGAGGCTTGTCCTCTTTGGGGTGGATGGTGCAGAGGTGACATTAACCAGGCAACGAGGACACTTGGCCTCTGCCTGAGAGTACTTTTGTTTATGAACCAGCATCCACTTCCCAGGAAAATATTTTTGATGTTGACTTCAGACATCCTCTCCGGGAGACTGGCCCGGCCTCCTGGCTTGCCCAAGAGACAATAGAAGGAAAACAAGCACAATAGGTGCATGTGCTAAACACTTTAATGAGCACTTCCACACCATTCTCCTGCATTTCCCCACATCCCCATGAGTCAATAAGCACCTCATGCAGCTCTTTAGATAGTGCGGAATAAAGCCCAGAGCAGCCCAACCATCAGCTCTCATTCCCTGAATACCTGCTGGGGATGGGAACTGATCCTGTGTCCTGTGTATTGTCTCGGTGCAACATTCCCGGGAATTCCTTTGCCTGGCTGAGCTTCCTACAACGAGATTATGCTTCCAATATTTCACATACCATTATCCCCGTTTGTGCAAAAGGTGGTTTTTGCACATGCACAACCCCCCAGCTGATTGATCTGCACCTGCAAACAGAAAAAGGCCCTTGGCTTTGCTGCCCTGTGGCTCTGGAAGGATGGACACCCCTCATCTGCCTCTGCTTCGCTTTGAATAGCAAGTTAATGATAGTGCACAAATCACCAGTGATTGTGCTCGGTCCCCATTGTCACCCAGCAGAATGTCCTGCTCCAGGGGCACTTTGTGACGATGCTCTGGGATGCACAGAGTGTTCAGGAAGAAGTGCTGGAAGTTCTGTATCAGAAAGTCAGCGTTTAGAGTAGTTCCTTGGGACAATTTTATCTCCTGGAGACAGGGCTTTTAAATTATGACTAATCCATGGTATCTGGGAGGCTTTCATCTCCAGCTCTCTCGCAGATATCTAGTCCAGATACTTTATTCCCAAAGCACTCCTTCCTTCTCTTTCAAGGCATGCAAGAGAAATGTTTGTGATTTATGTAAATGGAAAATTATCAGGCTTCAGAAAATGTATTTATTTTTTAATACTCTTTGCACACAACCAGTAAGAGGATCTGGAGCAAGGGACGTGAATCACAGAGCCTTGCAAAGAGAGAAGGGATGTGAGTAGAGGGGACTTAATTCCCATTCTTTTACATATTAATTAATAGGAAACATGCTTTTTGGGGTGAAATTCTGCCTCCATGTGCAACTATGCAAACCCACCGAGACCAGGTACTTCAGAAAGTTGGTCTGGCTGAGCTCTGTGTTGGTTGCACCAGCTCAGGGCCTGTTCTGCTCGTTCCTGCCTCTCTCTGACAGTTTATCAGCAGCTTTTCAATTACCTGAGCCTGTGAAAAGCTCATAGAAGGATCTGATTTCATTTAGCATTTTCCAGCATGCTCTAGGTTATACTCAGTGCTCATTATCGTGGCATGTTTTGCAAGTGTGTGACTACAAATATAACTTAGTGTGAGTCTTCAGAACTTGGGGTTGTTGGGGATTTTTCAATGAAATAGCTTTGCAGCAGGAAAAAAGTTCTCAAACTGGGAATGCAGCACTAAAAGCAACAATTCTCCTGGGAAAGGCTCAGCCTGTGGGAGAGTGGGAGACAATTTTCACGCTTCCTTTTCCTCTCTCCAGTAAACAGCCTAACTCTACTTTTGCAAGCCTGGGGTTAATTTCTCAGTCAGCTGAACCTGGTGGAGCAGTTTTGTTATTGAAACAGGGATTTTAGCCTCAATCTCTCACACTACATCCATGCTGATAAAATCAGCAATGCTTCCTGGTCTGGGCACCCCACTCCAGCAAGATCCTTTCTCCTCCCCTCTCGGTCTTGGTTTTCCTGTGAAGACAACCCAAGAGGTAAGAGCTGTGACAGAGCTTTTGTGACCTCAGGGAGTGCTGTGATGTATCTGGTGCACGCTCAGCCATGTCCCACAACCTGCTGACCTGGCCCTGCTGCTTTGATTCTGTTTGGGAAAAACAAACAAACAAACAATTGTAGGAAATTCTTAATTTCATCTCTTTGCCAAATCAGGCTCTTCTGAGTGCTTTGGATGGCCAGAAGACTTTGGCAGGATGAGGCTATCCCTCACTGCCCTTTAGAGCTTTAATCACTGTTTTCCCTGTTCATGTGATGAACTCCAAAGCGTAGCTTGGTTGGCAGCTCAATATCTCTTTAAATTACTCCTGGTTTCTTGTATGTCATTAATATTTTATTTATGTTGTATTAAATTTCGCATCAGTCTCCATGCCAACAGTTCATGCCAGGAGCAATGTCTGACAGAATAATTTAAATCCTCAGAGATATGAGCAATTTCTTTTGGGATAACGTCATGCAGTCAGATTCATTGTGTCCTTGTCTTGCAGTGTCAGAGTCAGGGCTGGACACAGAACTGGAATGGTTTGGGTTGCAACTGACCTTAAAGCTCATCTAGATCCAACTCCCCTGTTGTGGGCAGGAACACCTTCCACCAGCCCAGGTTGCTCCAAGCCCTGTCCAACCTGGCCTTGGACACTTCCAGGGATGGGCCACCCTGTGCCAGGGCCTGCCCACCCTCCCAGGGCAGAATTGCTCCCTAATATCCCATCTCAACCTACTCCTTCCATTTGAAGCCATTCCCCTTGTCCTGTTTACAAGCCCTTGTAAAGAGCCCCTCTCCAGATTTCTTGTAGCCCCTCAGAGGCCACAACAAAATCACCTGGGACCCTCCTCTTCTCCAGGCTGAACAATCCCAATTCTCTCAGCCTCTCATGTTCCTCCTCTGCCCCTGCCTGCAGTGGCACCAACAGGGACCCCTCTTTGTGCAGAGAGAGCTGAGGACTAACACTCCCTTAACTGGCATCAGGTGTCATCTACCAGTGGCACCAAATCCTCGGGGAGAACAGAAGGTCTGGAGCAGGAAGTCTCTTCCTCAGGACATTTACAAACTTGTGCTTGTGGGGTTGCACCATTCTGGCACCCCCATTACTGCCTTCACTCCCATGTAAATGCAATCCATGTGATTATTTTATTGTTTCCCTGTTTATATTGTGTATCTGAGCTGTAGGTTCCTGTCTGCTCTGCTGCTGGCAAGCAGATCTCTCTGACACTGGGCTGGAGATAAAGCCACTGAGAAGGGAGAGAGTAGCAGCTTAACTCCTTTTTAACCACATACACTAGGGTCACAATCTGGATTGATTTATTTATTCATTTTTGTTATGCCAGCCTTTAATAGATGTCCTGTAAAGACAAAGAGTGGTACTCAATCCCAGAGGTTCGTAAGAGGGCACAGCTCTGTTGGGACTGTGTGCCATCCATCCTGCCCTCTCTGGGATGCTCACGCCAGCACCAGAGAAAGGCAAAGACCAGTAAAAAAACAATGGAAAGTTGAGTAGAAATAAAAAAGTAAAGTAAACTATTCAGGCTGAAATAAGAGAAGAATAAGCAGGAGGATACAGCCAAAAATGGATGGAGTCTTGAAGGAAAGAGCAGCAAAATGAATGTGGTTTTTTTGTATTTAACAAAAAATGGATTCCAGTGGCCCCTAAAGAATTGCTATTTGAAATGCAAAGTCTGCAAAATATAGTGTATCAATGGTGATAATATAATGCCATCTAGGGAAGGTCTGGCACTCAAAATACTTCAGACTCCTGGGGCCTGACAAATTCAAATCTTCTCCTTCCATATCCTTAAAATCCCAAACCTGCAAGGCTTGGGGAATGGCATTAATCACAGGTGGAGCCAGAGGCAGAGATCCAGGAATCACAACTGCCTTCATAAGCCTCTGCACCAGAGGGGATTACAGAGAAATGAGTTTACTCGAGGAACTGTGGAGTTAGCACTTACCATCCCAAGGAGCAATTTGTCAGGACACAACACATCTATACAAGGGAAAGGGAAGGGGAAGAAAGGCCCAGGCAACAACCACGGCTTGTACACGTGGCAGTATTGATTTTCCATGCCAATTAATGCCAGGAAAGAATCCATCCCTGGAGAGCACACGGCATGAACTAGAGGCAAAATTGCTTCTCCTGAGATTGCAGCTGCCTTTGCAGCCTCCTGGTATCAACCCTCCCTGTTTGCTTCGGCTCCTTTTATTAAAAACCCACAGTGGGAAAGAAACTGCTGCATCTTCCTGCCCTTGAAATGGGGTTGAGGGAATATCCATCTGTTTCAGAAAAGCAAATCTATCCTCTGTCTTGTTATTTTTGTGTTTTGTTTCGTTCTTTGTGAAATATAATGAATGGCCTTGCTTATTTTTTCCCAACCAGCAATTACTAGAGATGAAATCTCAGGCAGCCCTCTAACCTTCTGACAGGGCAGGGTTATGAAAGGCCTGCAGAAGTGTCATTCAGACTCTGCTGTGAAATCTGACAATTTAAGAGGTTCCTTCCTGGCCCAGACAGTGATGATTTTTGATACCCTTTTAAAATGCCCTTCCTTTTTTGTTTTTTTTTCCTGCTCTGACAGGTATTGGAGAAATAAATGAAATCTGCAATCCTTTCCGCAGATGGGAGTGCATTTGATGATTCACTGGAGGCTTGGAGGGTGCTAAGAGCCATCCTTTACATGTCTTGTGTTGGTTTAATAGGTAGTTTGCAGCTGTGGGATCATTGCTGTGTTTCGTAGATCTGTTCTATTATTAGCTATTAAAGGAATAGGAGAGCACAGATAGGCTTGTATGAAACCACCAGTTCCTGTGTTTGTTGGCACCACCTGGGGATTAAAACAGCTGCTGTCACTCTGCAGAGTTCTCTTCAAAGCAGGGGAGACGTCATGAATAGGTGATCAAGGCAGGCTCCCTTCGCCCCATTGTGCAGTAATTACAGATGGAAAGGTTCTCCAAACAGGCAGCCTGGGCTCAGGGGAACCAGCAGGGACAGCCTGGATGGGACCTTTTCACCCAAGGGGACTTCTGCACCCAAGGAAAAACATGTTTGCCTTGAAAATAGCATGGTAATCTGTCCTCTGGAGGAAAATGGGGAGGGACTCTTGGAGCTGGGGTGATGTATGAAATCTGGCACAGCCACTGGCCCATGGTCCTTGTATGTGTGGGCAAAAGGGACACAATAAATAATGCAGCAAATGCACAGTAAATAATTTAGGTAACACAAGGCTTGGATGAGATACATAAGAACCCCTCCTGAATTTTAAGTGCCTCTCCCTTTTTGCCTTGCAGGATGCCATCAGCCCCTGGGACCTGTGTCAGTGGCATCCTGAGCCTGCCAGTGCCCAGCACAGCTCTGACTGCAACAAGTGGCACTCTGAGGGGCAGCAATCCCAGCAAGGCTCTGAGTGAGTCATTTGAACATTGATTTGCATTAATGTGAAGTGTAGCTTTGTCACCTGGCTGCAGCCCAGGCTGGAGGGGTGTGAGTGGTGGCTCTGGGGCAGTGAATCTCTGGTGTCCAGGGCCAGCTGGCTTCCACGGTGTTGCAGTTCAAAGTTTGATGATAAGAGGGTGTTGTGGTTAATGAGAAAGGTGATCTTCCTCCTTCAAAACATGTGGGAAGTACCAAGGGGAAGAGTAAGCAGTGGAAGGCAGGACAGATGCAGAAGCTGGATCCCTGCAGCCCTCGTGTTCTCACGGAGCCTCGTAACAATTATGAATAAAACACTGCTCTTCCTAATCACTTTCTAAAATAAACCATCCAGATGGCTGTAAGGGAAGACCTAGTCATCAATCTGAGTAATGTTTCTTTTGAGTACATTAACGGAGAGATGTGTACAATTGGGCTGGTTTATGCACAGTGAGGCTCAAACAGATGCACACCCAGAGAGAGGAATATCACACAGGTCAGACAGGGCTGGGCCACACTGTGACTCTGGTCCTGGCTATGGGGCAGTCCTGACAGCTCTTTAAGGGTGTCTCCCATGGAATGTGTAGAGGAAGAATGTCTTGTCTCTCCTCCAGCTTTAGAGCTTCTGGGATCACTCAGAAAAATATGAGAGGAGACACTTGGGGCTAAGAAAAGGGAACTGTATTTTCTTTTCTTTTTAAGAGAGGGTGGAGATGACAGAGAGATTTTCTTACAGTCTGTGAGAACAAGGTTATTTGACTTTGCAGACAGTGCTGGACTTCTTTCCCCTTTCCCCCCAGCATGTCCAATTCAAACTCGATAAAAATGAAGTCTGAAAAGCAACCCTTCCAGAGAGAGGCAAACCCTGGGTTCTCTGCTGGGGCTGCCTGTGCCTGCTGTAGCATAGTGGAGTGAGATATAAGTCCCAGAGGTGTTTCCAGCCCTAGCTAACACCTTGCTTAGTGCTGGTACTGCAGTGCAGGGTGTGCTGGGTGGCTCTGTATAGCTGCACTCAGAGGGATGGCTTCCAGCAGCACTGGCTGCCTAACTGGTGAGGAATCCCCACCAGGTCTGGAATACTGGAAGGGTCCTGTTGGCCACACTGCATTGTGTTTCCTGCTTCACTCCTCAAACCCTGAGTGCAAAGCTTTCCTCAGGGAACACCCCCCATGGCTGTGATGTGCCCCCCTGGTGCCAGGGCAGATGGAGGGGCTGCTGTGTACCCACTGGGTACCTCCCACAGCACCCACCTGCACTCCACGGAGAAAAACACCACCTGAGACTCCATTTGGCCACTACCCCCCAATTGGAATCTCCAAACTTTGTGTTAAAATACAGCCCGAGCCAACAGCAGCTGCTTTATTTCTTTCTTTTCCTGAATGCAATTTCTATTAGCTGTGAAATCAAGCCCTTGCCCTGGCTGGAAGTATATGAGCTGCCTTCACCTCTAGGAAGATTACAGTGGCATAGGAGAAAAATCAAACCATTAGAAGCTCTTGAGGCATAAAGTCAAACCCTCCTTAATCTCTGTGGGCTGCTTCTCCAAGCTGAATTTTTTCTAGACCGTGGGTGGTATTTCCAGAGCCAGTGGCTGCCTGTGGGGATTGCCTGGGATAGCAGTGTGTTTGTGGGGCACAGCCCTGTGGCTGCACAGGCTGTGGGTTGGGCTGGTGTCACACCCAGGGGGTGCCTGTGGCACAGGGGTGGCCCCAGGTCCCTGCAGGTCAGTGGGGAGCAGGGCCACAGCGGGACTGCCACACAGAGCTGTCCACAGCCTAGTTCTGATTGTTCTGATGGTCACTGCCTCAGGGACAACGTGCTTTTTATGTGGCTGCTTTATTCTTTTATTCCCAAGAAGCAGCTGAGCTTCTTTATCTGGGCCAGCTCAGCTCTTTAACTGTGAGAGCCCAACTAAGAGTGAAGTGTGGTGGGTGTGTCATCCCAATGATTCTGTGTCACTCCTGTCCTTTCCCACCCTCAGACGAGTCCCTCATACTGACAGAGGCTCTCAGCTGCCCCTGGAGACCTGAATGTCAGGAATCAGGTGATGCTGGCTTTGGCACAGGAGGGCTTTATGTGGCTCCTGAGCTTTCACCTGTCTCACAGTCACATCTGGGAGCACTGGGGTCCTTGGATTGAGTCCTCATAATGCAAAGATTTCTGACTCACCGCTGCAAGAAGAACAGCAAGAGGTAAAGTACTGTACTTATGGAAGTTTAGGCTATGAGTGAAGTGTTGCATTTAATCCAGGACAGAGTTTGTGCCTAGAAAGAGGCTTAAGGCTCAATTCCAGCTGCATGGAGGGATTCTCTATCAGAATTTGGAAAGAATTGTTACTCACTTTGCTATTACAAGTGTCTTGGTACCTCAGATCCAGGAATTTTCCACATTTTGTTAGGAATACCACTAAAATTGGAGGAATGCATTAAGGAAACCCTGCCTGCCCTGTAGGATGGTGGCAGAAACATGCTTTTATTTCCCAGGTCAAAGCAGTTAGGTGTTGGCTCAGCTAGGTACAGATTTGAAGAGAACCTAACCTGTATATTTTTAAATAAGGATAAATAGCTGAATCTCCACCTTGAGGAAGTAGCAGTTGTGGCCACAGTAGGTCCTAAATATAAGATTCAGCTGAAGGGAAAGTCTTCTTATGGAGCTTTTTATCTATATTTTGTGCAGATGTGAAGGAGTGAGAGATATGGAAAGATGTGGTCCCCTGGGACCCAAAAAGAGTCAGACAATGGAAAGTAGAAAACTTAGCTGAGTGCAACAAAGTCAGCTGAAGAAACACTGATTTTCCTTCTAACAAGAAAGCAGCAGTTCACCATTTCTTTGGTTTAATAATACAGTTTAATAAGCACCAGATTCTTGTGGCTTTAAGGGCTGTTAAAGCATGCAGGCAGGCTCTGTAACGAGCTGGAGAAAAACCCTGCAGAAAGAGGATTGGTTGGTTTTCCTCCTGTACCTTTGGTTTTCCTGTGGAGCATCCCAGAGGCAGAGCTGTGCATTAGTTGTTCATGAGCACAGCCTGCCGGCTCCCAGAGCAACCAGCAGCCAGAGGCACGGCTCCATCTCCCTCCTCTCCCATCCACAGGGCTTTGTGCTGGAGTTTGGCAACACTTTGGGTTGCGTTTTCCCCTCGGGAATGGACATGCCTACTGAAATCCCTACGAGGCACCCACAGCCTTTATTCTGAAGTGTGGGGAAAATACGGGGAAACACCTTGCAGCTCTCTGCACATCCAGGAGTTTTGAGCTTTTATATTTAACACCTGTAAAAACTCCCCAGACAAACAGTATTTTCTCTCCTCTCAGAGCACCAGGGTATTTGGGGTATTTTAAGGGCTCTGGGGTTACTGCAGGCTGTGGCATCAATGGTCATTACCAAGCACAGCTATTCCTACCACCTTAGGATGCCCTCTCTGAGCTACATCCAGGGGCAGGGGCAGGGCTGGCTTTTGGCACTCTCTGCAGGTGTATCCATGCCCTGTTTAGCCCCTGGGTTAGCTCCGAGCTAGTCAGGGTGTCTGCACAGCTTGGTGAAGGTGTTTGTCCACATACAGCAGTTCATGCTCGGTGGCTGTAACCCCACTTAAGGATTTTCTCCTCTCCCTGCTGGCACTCACTTTCCCCTCTCATTTAATTGTCTCTTCAGTTGCACCTTTCCCTCCTCCTCATTTTCACTGTAGGATGGGTGCAGAACATGAACCTTCCCAGACATTTTCCCAGGTTTGATGGCCCTGAGAGCTGTGACATGGATATGGTGTCACTGTTGACACGGGGGGAAATAAGTGCAAACTAAAAGTCCCTAAGCTGTGAGCTCACCTGGCTGCTGCAAATGCAGAGCTGGGAAGATGAGTGTGGTCAGGAGCTTGCTGGAGCCCTGTCTGTGTGTCCTGGCTGGCTGCAGGAATGGCTGACAAAATCAGGCAAGGATGTTTCTAAATGCATGAGCCCAACTGGCTTGTTTATAGGATGAATTCACTTCTTCATTTGGGTTTGGGAATCCTCGTGCAGATTTGGCCCAAAGCATATTATGGTACAGAGAACACTTTTGCATCAAATCAGCTTTTTAATTTGATGGAAGCTTTCATCTGCAAATGAAAGCCTTGGAGTGAGCTATTGCCATGCCTGTTCCAGAGTCCTTGCCATCAGAAGCAATGCTGGGTACCAGTACCAGGAGACTGGGAGCTGTGCTCCAAGGGGAGAGCACTGGGCAGTGCCACTCCTGGGGTGCAGGGACACGTTTCCTATGGGCTGCTTTGCAAAAGCAACCTGCTGTGGAGTTTATCTGCCACCCTTCTGGATGTACAGGGGAACAACCTTCATGCTAAGGAAGATCTCAGCTGTCAGTCTCCTGCTTCCTCACCACATGGACACGCTGTGATGCCAAAGCTGTGCCCACCGCAGGGGCAGCTGCCAGAGAGGAGCCCGGAGTGAGGGCAGCGGCTGCTGCACAGAAATTCATCTCAGCACCAGATCCCCCCCGTGCTCCTGCTGTGTAAGCCTAATTAAACCCTTGTAGCAGAATAATTAATCATTAGTAAGGGAATTAAATATTAGTCTGTATTATAGTAAACATTAGTTGTATATTAACAAGCTCGTTAGCCATTCATTAACCTTTTAAGCTCTTCCAAACCCTCTTTATCACGGTGCATTTGTGTTAAATGTCTGTCTCAAATGACCTGAAGTGAGGGCAGTGCCCTTTTACCTGCTGCTAAAGGCATCAGGAATTCCAGAACCAATTTAGTTGTTTTGCACCTTTGGTTATTATCTCCCTTTCTATTTGACTTTATTTAAAATCAGTTATAGTGATGACTTATTATTGATATGGAGCCATTAAAATCTCCCAGATTGAGGGAATCACTTCCCAAAATGATTTATGATCACTGAGGCAATGACTATTTTTATCCTATTGTTGGTCTTGTGCAGGCATTGGCAGATCTTCTCCCTCACTCAGGAGCGTGTGCCCTACAAAACAGGGACTAGGAGAGGGCAAAGTTAATGGGCATATTCTTATTCTAGTAAGATTCAGAGCCACAGTCCCAATTATGGCCCCTTCCTTCCAGGTCATTAATCCCTGCTTTTCTCTGCCCCTGCCTTCCCTCACTGGAAGCTAAGGCTTTTTCTCCTGTGCCATCTCCATCCTTTTTCACTAAAAATGTAAGTTGTTTAAGGCTGTGGTTTGTCCAGGCTGGTGTCCATTATCAAATCTATGACCTGGGATGGGGATGAACCAGGTGAGTGAAGGAGGGGGCAATGGGACTTGCTGCCTGTGCATCTAACGCTGTGGTGGGGAGGGATTTGTGGCCAAAGAGCTGCTTTTGGGGCTCACAAAGAAAGTACTTATAGTGTCTGGATAGGGGAAACTCTTACCTGAAAGCCACCTTGCAGCACAGTCTGGCAGCCTTGGCTGTGGAGTTGTGGCTTTCATTTCCCCACCTGCTGGTTTAGTCAGGGAAGAAACTGTGAGCCAAATGAGGAATGAAAGAACCTGTTTGCCAGGCTCCTGCCTGGGGGCTGAGGGGCAGCAGAGATGTTCTGCCTGCAATGCAGGAGGAGTGCTGCCTCCTCCCTCCCTCCTGCAGCCCAGCCCTGGCCCTGCTGCAGCAGAGACCTGCTCTCAGTGGAGAGGTGTTGGAAACCCTGTCCTTGCTGCCCAGGTCTGAAATGTGTTTAAAACCCTGTCCTTGCTGCCCAGATCTGAGATGTGTTTGAAACCCTGTCCTTGCTGCCCAGGTCTGAGATGTGTTTGAAACCCTGTCCTTGCTGCCCAGGTCTGAGATGTGTTTGAAACCCTGTCCTTGCTGCCCAGGTCTGAGATGTGTTTGAAACCCTGTCCTTGCTGCCCAGGT